>CM034357.1:92615740-93203154 GCA_019925275.1 Mytilus edulis | reverse complement strand
ATTGTCACACTTCTGGTGTAGTTATTACTATATGATGGGATGAGATACTTTTAAAATCAGACTTTAGTGCCTCAAATTACTAAAATATCCGTGGTTCACAGACAGTGGGCGCAATGAGACTTGTCACCACATTATACAGATATACATACAACTATTAACTTATGTATTACTATCGGATACTACTAAACTACTTGGCGTACATTTTCTTATATGACCGCACTGTGTTCTAAAGACAAGTCTATATGTTAATCTGATACATTGCGGAGTCCAACGTTATTGGTTGTTGTGACCTTATTGTACTGTCCAATATGTTTGGCGATTCTTGTTATCTTTTTCATTTGTAATTAAAAAAATATTTAGAAATGGAAGCACTTTTCATGATTTTATGAAACTCTTGAGCATGATGTTAGAAGTACTTTATGCATATAGTTCGGAATGTTTCTATCAGTTTTTACCATCTGTTAATTATTAATTCAACAAAAAGAAGAATATTCTTTATTCTTTAGTATTCACTGACCAAGTTCCAGTGAAGTATCCCAATAAACTACGTCGTAAATACGAAGGAAAATACGTAAAGTTTAATAAAAAAATAAAATAAAAAAACAAACAATCAAACAAAGACGACTGAAACTTGTATCAATAAGTCCACAGTCACATTTAAAAAGAGCAACAGGAAACCTACTGTGCAAACATGAACACAAACATTAATATTTGCAGTATGCTAGACATAGTTACATAACACAAAACAATACAATGCATATCAGAAGTAACACATCAATACTTCTCTTGCTACAGTGAAGACCTGTTGGTGACCTTCTGCTGTTGTTTTTTTATTTGGTCGGGTTGTTGTCTCTTTGACACATTCCCCATTTCCACTCTCAATTTTATTCTAATACATACAATATTTATTGAAACTTTAATCTATAAGGATATATGTAACGTCATGGATTGTATGATGTATTGTTTTCCTTTAACGAGGCATGACTGGGTGATAATGAAGGAAAAGATATATTTAATCGCCAGAAAGATATGGGCAGTGGATATAGCAACATTCGTATCTTGGCATATACATGTATCTGAGCCCACCTGCCGGACTAGATAGGACCCTTTATATTCGGGGAGCGTAATTCAAAGTTTATTGACCGACTGCTTTTGAAGTTGAGTATCAGATAGATATAGGAAGATGTTATCTTTTGTACTTTTAAATGTTATCGAATTAAAGAGGCGAATGCAAATTAGACAAAAGTCTGCAGTGAAAGATGTCAAAAGACTAAATATTTATATAAATTAACTGACAAAGTATTTTTCAAATACGCTTCAACTATAGAAGTGATCCATTTTAACTCGCTGTTTTTTTTATCGATTGATTAAATGATTGATTGTTAGTGTTTTAACGCCACTTTTGGGCTATTTCGTGGCGAAGTTTATTTTGGAGGAAGCCGGAGTGCCCGGAGAAAACCACCGACCTTCGCTCTTTTTTGAAAATGAAAATTTAGATTTCATCACTGCAACAAGTGTGTTACTATAATTATCCACTCGAGAGAGTTTGATTTTAATATTTAAAGCTCGAGGCTTGCCTGTTTCTCTGATGTTTTTTATTCTCCCTTTTCAAAGATTTGCGTAACGTATATATATGTTCTTTATATGTGACGCCATCAGACATGGTCGCCCTTTTTCCTGACGTTACAATAGTAAAATTCAGAAGAAACAAAGAGAATTTGACGTCATAAATATTTTCGACCAATTATTTGCCGAGAACAGTTCAAATTTTTCATTATTTAAGAGAAACATTTTGCACACACCGATAAAGGATAAAGAAATGTGGAAAATAGAACAACATTAAGAGAAACGTGATGATTTTACCCTTTCACTCAGTTCATCAATAAAAGTTCGTGAAAAAAATATTTTCCGAAATCGTATAGCACTTCTTAAAAAATGTCAAAATCTGTTCTGGAACATCTCCTAAACACAAGACACGCTAGATATCATAGATATACAAATATACCCTTCAGAAGATTTTATTTTATCATACAATTTCGTTTTTATTGCTACATATAACTCAAATATTCCAGAAGTACAAAACGGATTCACTTTAAGAACTACATGCATCAGAAAGAAAAGGAAGTATACTTCTATATTACACCTAAACTTGTTACCTGGAAAAGCTTGATGCCATGTAGTAAACTTTTGATATATATTTATAGTGATGATGATCAGGAATGCGACAAAAAAATAAGATAACTGCGACTGTCATACAAGTTAGAGGTTTAGCTAGCTATAAAACCATGGTTACCCACCATTTTATACACAAGGAATTGCATTTACCAAGTCAGGAAAATGACAGTTGTTTTCTGTTCTTTTGTGTTTGTGCTTGATTTTGCCATTTGATAAAGAACTTTTCGTTTTGAATTTACCTTTCAGTTAAGTTCTGTATTTCTTGCTGTTTTATTCTTTGTCATGCATTTACACGAAGTTAAAGATTAAACTATATGTTTGCGACTTCCAAACTTTTGGTCTGGGGCGTATCGTGCGTACAGAAATCTCTATCATCTCTCAGATTCATATAATATGTCTTAATTCCACTCTAACCTTTGATAATGATCATGATGATACTTATTTCAGATTTAACATGTTTAAAGAGACAAACAGTAGTATGCATTGTATTTTCTGAATTAAGGTTCACCTGCTTCCTATTTTAATAATATTGGAAATCACACAATTTGAAATGTGATCGAGTTATCAGTTAATGCAGCTGACTTATCTATTTGGTAGACAGAAAGTCGATAGGCGAAGGATGTGATTATCATGATGAGCTTGCAACTGCTATGATTAAATATTTTGGAATTTGGAATTAAAAAAAAATACATTACAATAAACATTACATTTAACCGCACTGGCACTTTCCAGTGACACTCTGTTTAGTTCACGCATCATTGTAAATGTAACGGAATTTGACGAGACTGTCATCAAAGTGAGAGGATTAGCGCTTTAAAACCAGGTTTAGTCCACCATTCTCTACATTTGAAAATGCCTGTACAAAGTCAGGAATGTGACAGTCCCTTCGTTTTTGATGCGTTTTGTCATTTGATTTTGCCATGTGATTATAGACTTTCCGATTAGATTTTCCTCTGAGTTCAGTATTGTTGTGATTTAGTTTTTAAACCCTGCTGACTGTCGTTGGCGATTGCCAAATGAATGGATCATCAGATGTAACAAAATGGAATTTAAATATTAATTTGACAGTAAACAAATAAACTTGCGGAAAAGATGGTATACCGCAAACAAAAGGTGCCAAAAATAGTACGGATTTCGACAACCAATGTGTCTTCGGTGATGTTAGGAATTGACACGGTATTTGGAAAGCCATATAATTTGAATGGTCGAAATAGAATCATATAAATCCGAAGGCATATATAAAATATATCATCTTATCATCCTTGTACCACCTTGTCTGGTGACCCAAATGGATATATCTATCGTAGAGTTTTCACTTGTTTAGACGCCGGTGTGTATACATCATAATGATGCTCACTTAACTACAAGATTCTGATTTGCAGTTCCTTAAAAAAAGATATGTCGCTGGACATACACACGGACAACGGTAAAGTAGTATACGACTTCTTTCTGAGCTGACGCATGATAAGAAACACAAAGCAGTTATCATGTCTATCACTATGGCTGCATAACAGACTTATAATGTTGCCTTTGGAAAATCACCATTACGATGACATATTTTTCGAATTGTTTTAATGGTTTAATTCGATAAATATTAAACCAGATACATTGTATAAAAATTTATTAAACGTAATACATTAGTAATAAGAAATATTCACGCGTGTACATTTAAGATATCAACATCAAATGAGTGAACAATGTTATATTTTTTGTAGCATGGAAATATGTAATAAAATTGATTTAACACAAGTTGCACTCCTGGGACGAACTTCTTATTGTAACATTTTGATTCTAATCAAACCTGTATATAAACTTATCTGAATAATTCAACGATGTTTTATGCAACTCATTCCTGTCCTGTAATAACATCCTTTGTGCAAGACGGAAACCATACAATTCAACTGTTAGTGGAAAATGTTCTCCAATTTCTGGATTATGACATGAAGACATACTATTGAGTGGATACTTTCATCAGACACTGTTGAATAATAAAAGGCAAATTCTTTAACTTGGGAATTCGGTAAGTACATGTTCAGGCTGGGCGATATCTTCAGGCTAACGTTTATTTCTTCTTTTTTTTTGTAATAAAAATAAAGTTATTTCAAATAAAATGTGTAGATCGTAATAATAACTATATATTTAAAAAAACAACAATCTTGATTTATTTTGCTGGATCTGACAAGACTAGCTGTTGTTGCAAATTTAAGAAAAATAGCATTGAAATTTGGGAAAATTGAGATAAAAAAAATTGTTATTATAGCCTTTGATACTGAAAATTAATGAAATTGAGGCAAACAGTTGTATATCTATTGACTTTTTTCATACTTTTCATAATGCAACATCTCTAATTTGAGAAAATTTCACATTTCACCAAATTTCAACCTCCCTTTTTTCCCTATTGGTTACCATGGGAATGGAGCACAATACTGCCAAAAAATTGATCTGATATATTAGCATTGTTTTACTTAACCCACAACTGGAGTAAAAATTGTTTTTCAAAAAATGTAGTTTCAATTAATTTTAGGGATGAAGCTTGATGGTTCGTGGCATTCCCTCTTTTATAACTATTACTTTGTCATATTATCTGATGATTACAGAATTAAAAGATTAGGGGTATACCTAAGAGACAGCAAACCAAACACACAAATGATAAAACTTAAAGTGGTACATTTATTTTGCCTTTACACTACAAACAAGTTAACAGAAACCAGAACGTTAACTTGCATCGAACGAGCATACCATTTCCTCTCTTTTCACCTCTGATGAAATATTTTGTAAGAACTAAAATATATTTTCGCTGCTGGCTCGATTGCATCATTTCGTGTTGTTTTTCCGTCATAACACTACTGCAATGTAATTTAAATTGCTTACATCAAGAAAATATTCCAACACAATCACTTCATATTTATATGTAGTGTGTAAACATAGATAGTCTGCCAGCAAATAACTGATGTACAAATATTATTTTTAATACAGATGAGGAAATGAATATGTAAATTGATCTATCGCAGCAGTGATCCCAAAATGTCAAAGAAGGTAGAACGAAGACCTCCACGCCCACCTCCGGAGCCAATTCCGAATGCTATTTCTTTCGACTTGGGTGGAAGTCGAGCTTCCCACGAAGATGTGTATAATCAATTAGAAGCTTATTTAAAGTCATTTGGAGACTTTCACATTAAATCTCTTCAGTTTGTGGCGTTATCATTTCGATGGGTTGTTCTATTGGACAGTAAAACAGCACGTGACAGAATAGCGGGAGGTCAGATCAATATAAATGGCAGAAAAGTCCTGTTGCGTCGCTATGACGATATTATGTTGTTGGAGTATAAAAAGTATTTAAGAGCCAACGGACTAGTAGATATATTTAAACAGGCATGACAGAATCCATTTTTGGATCAAAGAAAGTTAAGCTGTAGATAACAACCGGCACAAAAAATTAATGATGAACTACAAACGGATAATCATATGAAACTTTGCAAATTGGACATGTGATCTATATAACATTTATTTTTCGTGAGAAACACTTATGTCCAACCAATAAAAGAATAAGTAGAAAATTTAAAGGTATGTCTTATCCTTAAACATGTATGTATAGAATCATTTTCCATTTATTTGTATTGTAGTCGTATCATGTAACGAACCGTTGTCATTTAAGTGTTATATCTAACATTGCCATAAAAACGGGAGGTTTGGCTAGCTACAAAACCAGGTTCAACCTACCATTTTTTCTTTAAATGTACTGTACCAAGAAAAGAAAATGACAATTGTTACCTTAAAGTTAATTTCTGAGTGTATTGCATTGTCGGTTTTTTTGTTGCACTTTAGTGTGTCTGTTGTTTCAGTTTAACTCAAACTTTAAGTTTAAGTTTGTTACCTGGAATTGTTTTCTCTCAACCGTAAAGATACTGTAGCAACATATGAATTCTTTTTAACCATTGTCTAGCTTAGTTCACCTTGATATCTTTAAAGTGATGTTTGCTACGACTTATTTAATATTATATTAATAATTTAATGCAGCACTACATCTTTTGATTGAATCATTTTACTATTTATGGAAGAAATGATTGAAATCTGTCTTTTGAGTTCATATCATTCTTTTCGTCAGTTTTCATCAGATATCCCGAGAATGATGTAAACTGTAATCCAGACAACACTTGATTCTTTGGTAACACACAATATACCATGTCTCCCTTCTCTAAATAAACAATGGCGCTGTTGGATGAACCCATCTCGTATTCTATGTTGCCTGTTTTCCCATCAGCCCATGTTCTAACAATATCCTGCATCGACTGGGTGTTCATTTTTCGTTTGACCTACAAATGATTAGCGTGAAATAAATGGTTGAGTATATAAAAAAGAAGATGTGGTATGATTGCCAATGAGACAACTATCCACAAAAGACCAAAATGACACATACATAAACAACTATAATAGGTCACCGTACGGCCTTCAACAATGAGCAAAGCCCATACCGCATAGTAAGCTATAAAAGGCCCCGATAAGACAATGTAAAACAATTCAAACGAGAAAACTAACGGACTAATTTATGTAAAAAAATGAACGAAAAACAAATGTGTAACACATAAACAAACGACAACCACTGAATTACAGGCTCCTGACTTGGGACAGACACATACATAAATAATGTGGCGGGGTTAAACATGTTAGCGGGATCAAATAGATATATCTATCGTAGAGTTTTTACTTGTTTAGACGCCGGTGTGTATACATCATAATGATGCTCACATGTAGTCTACCTTAACTACAAGATTCTGATTTGCAGTTCCTTAAAAAATATATGTCGCTGGACATACACACGGACAACGGTAAAGTAGTATAGTCGACTTCTTTCTGAGCTGACGCATGATAAGAAACACAAAGCAGTTATCATGTCTATCACAATGGCTGCATAACAGACTTAATATAATGTTGCCTTTTGAAAATCACCATTACGATGACATATTTTTCGAATTGTTTTAATGGTTAAATTCGATAAATATTAAACCAGATAGATTGCTTAGAAATTAATTAAACGTAATACATTAGTAATAAGAAATATTCACGCGTGTGTACATTCAAGAAATCGACATCAAATGAGTGAACAATGTTATATTTTTTGTAGCATGGAAATATGTAATAACATTGATTTATTAACACAAGTTGCACTCCTGGGACGAAATATGTAATAACATTGATTTATTAACACAAGATGTACTCCTGGGACGAACTTCTTATTGTACTATCTCGATTCTAATCAAACCTGTATATAAACTTATCTGAATAATTCAACGATGTTTTATGCAACTCATTCCTGTCCTGTAATAACATCCTTTGTTCAAGACGGAAACCATACAATTCAACTGTTAGTGGAAAATGTTCTGCATTTTCTGGATTATGACATGCAAGAAGACAAACTATTTTAAAGTGGATACTTTCATCAGACACTGTTGAATAATAAAAGGCAAATTCTTTAACTTGGGAATTCGGTAAGTACATGTTCAGGCTGGGCGATATCTTCAGGCTAACGTTTATTTCTTTTCTTTTTTGTAATAAAAATAAAGTTATTTCAAATAAAATGTGTAGATCGTAATAATAACTGTGTATTGAAAAAAAAACAATCTTGATTTATTTTGCTGGATCTGACAAGACTAGCTGTTGTTGCAAATTTAAGAAAAATAGCATTGAAATTTGGGAAAATTGAGATAAAAAAAATTGTTATTATAGCCTTTGATACTGATAGACAATAAAAAAAAATATGGGCAAAATGGTGAAAATTAATGAAATTGAGGCAAAGGTGGGACTTGTTTCTAGCAAACGGCTTACGCCGTTAGCCGTCGGCAAACCGGCATGACACTTGTTTGTAAAAATATTTTGCACTGCGCATGCCCGGCTTACGCCGCTCGAGCCGGTTTGATTTGACCGGCTAAGCGACGAAAAACATGGCCGACTGTTGTTAGAACCGAATCGTGCATTCAAAACTATTATAAATCATCGCGAAGTAGCCAAAATGCACTTAAACGGCATAAATCCTAACTAAACAAATTAACATGTGTATTTTTATACTGTACTAGAATTGCCGAGGTTTCAGGGAAGATAAGTATTTGTTCATAATTGAGCTTACTTTGATAAAATATTTCGTTTTTCGTAACTCATTGTAGTCACCCTTTATAAATAAATTATTTATGTTTATTATTATCATCATATTTATCCTGTTGTTAATTGTTAATAAGTTATCAACGTATGTCAATGCTTTCTCGCTCTTGAGAACGCTTTTGTTAAAAGAAGGACGAAAGATACCAAAGGGACAGTCAAACTCATAAATCTAAAACAAACTGACAACGCCATGGTTAAAATGAAACAGACAAACAGAAAAACAATAGTACACATGACACAACATAGAAAACTACAGAAAAATCAACACGAACCCCACCAAAAACTAGGGTTAAGTTGCGAACGTTTAATAAAAATATCACAATTCAGTCTGTGAGAGATAAAGTTGCAATTTTCCTTCTTCATCGTCCTCAAACAGCTGGAATAGGCCATTACCTATTATAGCTGGTAGTAATGGTCCTTGGGCAGCCATGTTAGATTTGCCGGTACAGACGTTCCACTTGTTTCTCGCACAAATAGGCGTACGCCGTTCACATGACCGGCGCATGACCGGCTTACTAGAAACAAGTGCACCCTTTACAGTTGTATATCTATTGATTTTTTTCATACTTTTCATAATGCAACATCTTAAATTTGAGAAAATTTTACATTTCACCAAATTTCAACCTCCCTTTTTTTCCCTATTGGTTACCATGGGAATGGAGCACAATACTGCAAACAAATTGGTCTGATATATAAGCATTGTTTTACTTAACCCACAACTGGAGTAAAAATTGTTTTTCAAAAAATGTAGTTTCAATTAATTTTAGGGATGAAGCTTGATGGTTCGTGGCATTCCCTCTTTTATAACTATTACTTTGTCATATTATCTGATGATTACAGAATTAAAAGATTAGAGGTATACCTAAGAGACAGCAAACCAAACACACAAATGATAAAACTTAAAGTGGTACATTTATTTTGCCTTTACACTACAAACAAGTTAACAGAAACCAAAACGTTAACTTGCATCGAATGAGCATACCATTTCCTCTCTTTTCACCTCTAATGAAATATTTTGTAAGAACTAAAATATATTTTCGCTGCTGGCTCGATTGCATCATTTCGTGTTGTTTTTCCGTCATAACACTACTGCAATGTAATGTAAATTGCTTACATCAAGAAAATATTCCAACACAATCACTTAATATTTATATGTAGTGTGTAAACATAGATAGTCTGCCAGCAAATAACTGATGTACAAATATTATTTTTAATACAGATGAGGAAATGAATATGTATATTGATCTATCGCAGCAGTGATCCCAAAATGTCAAAGAAGGTAGAACGAAGACCTCCACGCCCACCTCCGGAGCCAATTCCGAATGCTATTTCTTTCGACTTGGGTGGAAGTCGAGCTTCCCACGAAGATGTGAATAATCAATTAGGAGCTTATTTAAAGTCATTTGGAGACTTTCACATTAAATCTCTTCAGTTTGTGGCGTTATCATTTCGATGGGTTGTTCTATTGGACAGTAAAACAGCACGTGACAGAATAGCGGGAGGTCAGATCAATATAAATGGCAGAAAAGTCCTGTTGCGTCGCTATGACGATATTATGCTGTTGGAGTATAAAAAGTATTTAAGAGCCAACGGACTAGTAGATATATTTAAACAGGCATGACAGAATCCATTTTTGGATCAAAGAAAGTTAAGCTGTAGATAACAACCGGCACAAAAAATTAATGATGAACTACAAACGGATAATCATATGAAACTTTGCAAATCGGACATGTGATCTATATAACATTTATTTTTCGTGAGAAACACTTATGTCCAACCAATAAAAAGAATAAGTAGAAAATTTAAAGGTATGTCTTATCCTTATACATGTCTGTATAGAATCTTCTTCAATTTATTTATATTGTATATAGTCCTATCATGTAACGTTGTAATTTTAGTGTTATGTCTAACATTGCCATAAAAGCGGGAGGTTTGGCTAGCCACAAAACCAGGTTCAACCTACCATTTTTTCTATAAATGTACTGTATCAAGAAAAAAAAATGTTACCTTAAAAATAATTTCTGAGTGTGTTGCATTGTCGTTTTATTTTTTGTTGCACTTTAGTGTGTCTGTTGTTTCGTTGTTTTCCTCTTAAAAATCCATAAGTTTAAGTTTGGCACCCGGAATTGTTTTCTCTCAACCGTAAAGATAGCAACATATGAATTCTTTTGAACTATTGTCTAGCTAAGTTCACCTTGATATCTTTAAAGTGATGTTTGCTACGATTTATTTAATATTATATTGATAAAATAAAACAGCACTACATCTTTTAATTTAATCGTAAAATATTTATGGAAGAAATGTTTGAAATCTGTCTTTTGAGTTCATATCATTCTTTTCGTCAGTTTTCATCAAATATCCAGAAAATGACGTAAACTGCAACCCAGACAACACTTGATTCTTTGGTAACACACAATAAACCATGTCTCCCTTCTCTAAATAAACAATGGCGCTGTTGGATGAACCCATCTCGTATTCTATGTTGCCTGTTTTCCCATCAGCCCATGTTCTCACAATATCCTGCATAGACTGGGTATTCATTTTTCGTTTAACCTACAAATGAATTTGCGCAAAATAAAAGGATGAGTAGTATTTCCTGTCATGTAGTTTCAAAATGGTAATCAACTATTCGAGCCAGAGATTGGTGTATACTATCATTCAAATACATTCAAGATTGACTTGTGTGTATTGCAGAACTTAACTTTGATCCTTTCTGTATATAAAGTTGTTTGTTTTTGTGGTTATCTTATTCAATCATATTTCACCTCTTCTTTTAATCATGAACATTGCAATTCATAGCAAGACAAAGCATTTAAAATGTATTGATCCAAACTATTTTTATGAAGTAATTTGTTTGTAAACAAAATGACAAAATAGATGTTGCAATATATATTATATGTCCTTACAAAACCGTCAATAATAGTGAATCAATTAACAAGTAACGGTGCCAAATTCAATAAATGGACTTTATCAGTCGTCACAATTCTCTATGGTTCAAGATTATTTGTTTGACGGGTTGCTGTAACCAATAAACAGTACGAACTTACACGTAAAGTGACCTCAGCGATGAATGACTTCCTGGTGTGTATATGCATATGGAATTGGTAGAGTCCGTTATAGGGGGTTACAAATACACCAACACTTTGGCGGTAAGATTTGCCATAATTGGCCAGTACTTGATCAAAAACTACTATCTGAAAAAGTGTTGAAATATTATCACTATAAGGAACACACAATGGTCGTCTTCAAAACTATTTCGACTTGAATGGTTTTGATAAGCTTTCATTCTTTTAAAATCTATTAAATGCAACAGTTGTATACCGCTGTTCAAGTCATAGGTCCTTTATTAGTTAAATATAGAGAAATGAAAATACCCTAACTTTCGACACCGTCGACGAAGGAATGTAGGGTAGCAATGTCTCGCGTTGGCGACATAGTGTCATAGGCTCGAAAATACAGTTACATATTTGTTTTGCATTCCTTTGAGCGTCGGTATATAAATGATAAAAACGGATTTTCTTAAGATCAATGTAAATATAACGGAATTTGATGAGACTGTCATTAAATAGAGAGGGTTAGCGCTATAGAACCAGGTTTAATCCACCATTTCTACATTTGAAAATGCCTGTACCTGTCAGGAATATGACAGTTCTTGTCCATTCGTTTTTTATACGTTTTGTTATTTGATGTTGCCATGTGATTATGGACTTTCCGAATTGATTTTCCCCTAAGATCAGTATTTTTGTGATTTTACTTTTTTCTATCAATATAGTTATACGCAAAAGTTCAATTAAACAGCAATAGCAATGGTTCTCGGATATACATGTATTGTCAATATTTTGTCTCCTCTAATTTGTTTTCAATAGTACCAGTTTGGAGATTACACGTTGCATTCGAAAGACAATAACAGTATAACTTATATATGTATTACACCACAACTAACCCTATCCTGACCGAATGGTCCATACTGTGTCATAGTCATCACAGCTGACAATAACAGTGTAACTTATATATGTATTACACAACAACTTACCCTGTCCTGACCGAATGGTCCATACTGTGTCATAGTCATCACAGCTGACAATAACAGTGTAACTTATATATGTATACACAAACAACTTACCCTGTCCTGACCGAATGGTCCATACTGTGTCATAGTCATCACAGCTGACAATAACAGTGTAACTTATATATGTATTACACAACAACTTACCCTGTCCTGACCGAATGGTCAATACTGTGTCATAGTCATCACAGCTGACAATAACAGTGTAACTTATATATGTATTACACAACAACTAAAAAAAAAAAAAAAAAAAAAAAAAAAAAAAAAAAAAAAAAAAAAAAAAAAAAAAAAAAAAAAAAAAAAAAAAAAAAAAAAAAAAAAAAAAAAAAAAAAAAAATATATGTATTACATTACACAAAACTTACCCTGTCTGACGAATGGTCCATACTGTGTATAGTCATACAGCTGACAATAACAGTGTAATTATATGTATACACAACACTACCCTGTCCTGACGAATGGTCATACTGTGTCATAGTCTCACAGCTGACAATAACAGTGTAACTTTTGTATACACAACAACTTACCTGTCCTGCCGAATGTCCATACTGTGTCATAGTCATCACAGCTGACAATAACAGTGTAACTTAATGTATTACACAACAATTACCCTGTCCTGACCGAATGGTCCATACTGTGTCATAGTCATCACAGCTGACAATAACAGGTAATTTATATGTATACACAACAACTACCTGTCCTGACCGATGGTCATACTGTGTCATAGTCTCACAGCTGACAAACAGTGTAACTTATATGTATTACAACAACTTACCCTGTCCTACCGAATGGTCCATACTGTGTATAGTCATACAGCTGACATAACAGTGTAACTTATATATGTATAACACAACTTACCTGTCTGCCGAATGGTCATACGTGTATAGTCATCACAGTGACAATAACAGTGTAACTTTATGTATTACAAAAACTACCCTGTCCTGACCGAATGGTCCATACTGTGTCATAGTCTCACAGCTGACAATAACAGTGTAACTTATTATGTATTAACAACAACTACCCTGTCCTGACCGAATGGTCCATACTGTGTCATAGTCATCACAGCTGACAATAACAGTGTAACTTATATATGTATTACACAACAACTTACCCTGTCCTGACCGAATGGTCCATACTGTGTCATAGTCATCACAGCTGACAATAACAGTGTAACTTATATATGTATTACACAACAACTTACCTGTCCTGACCGAATGGTCCATACTGTGTCATAGTCATCCAGCTGACAATAACAGTGTAACTTAATATGTATTACACAACAACTTACCCTGTCCTGACCGAATGGTCAATACTGTGTCATAGTCATCACAGCTGACAATAACAGTGTAACTTATATATGTATAACACACAACTTACCCTGTCCTGACCGAATGGTCAATACTGTGTCATAGTCATCACAGCTGACAATAACAGTGTAACTTATATATGTATTACACAACAACTTACCCTGTCCTGACCGAATGGTCCATACTGTGTCATAGTCATCACAGCTGACAATAACAGTGTAATTATATATGTATTACACAACAACTTACCCTGTCCTGACCGAATGGTCCATACTGTGTCATAGTCATCACAGCTGACAATAACAGTGTAACTTATATATGTATTACACAACAACTTACCCTGTCCTGACCGAATGGTCCATACTGTGTCATAGTCATCACAGCTGACAATAACAGTGTAACTTATATATGTATTACACAACAACTTACCCTGTCCTGACCGAATGGTCCATACTGTGTCATAGTCATCACAGCTGACAATAACAGTGTAACTTATATATGTATTACACAACAACTTACCCTGTCCTGACCGAATGGTCCATACTGTGTCATAGTCATCACAGCTGACAATAACAGTGTAACTTATATATGTATTACACAACAACTTACCCTGTCCTGACCGAATGGTCCATACTGTGTCATAGTCATCACAGCTGACAATAACAGTGTAACTTATATATGTATTACACAACAACTTACCCTGTCCTGACCGAATGGTCCATACTGTGTCATAGTCATCACAGCTGAAAAAAAAAAAAAAAAAAAAAAAAAAAAAAAATTAACTTATATGTATTACACAACAACTTACCTGTCCTGACGAATGGTCCATATGTGTCATATCATCCAGCTGACAATAACATGTAACTTATATGTATTACACACAACTACCCTGTCTGCCGAATGGTCCATACTGTGTCATAGTCATCACAGCTGACAATAACAGTGTAACTTATATGTATAACACAACAACTTACCCTGTCCTGACCGAATGGTCCATACTGTGTCATAGTCATCACAGCTGACAATAACAGTGTAACTTATATATGTATACACAACAACTTACCCTGTCCTGACCGATGGTCCATACTGTGTCATAGTCATCACAGCTGACAATAACAGTGTAATTATATATGTATTACACAACAACTTACCCTGTCCTGACGAATGGTCATACTGTGTCATAGTCATCACAGCTGACAATAACATGTAACTAATATGTATTACACAACAACTTACCTGTCCTGCCGAATGGTCCATACTGTGTCATAGTCATCACAGCTGACAATAACAGTGTAACTTATATATGTATTACACAACAACTACCCTGTCCTGACCGAATGGTCATACTGTGTCATAGTCATCACAGCTGACAATAACAGTGTAACTTATATGTATTACACAACAACTTACCCTGTCCTGACCGAATGGTCCATACTGTGTCATAGTCATCACAGCTGACAATAACAGTGTAACTTATATAGTATTACACACAACTTACCCTGTCCTGACCGAATGGTCCATACTGTGTCATAGTCATCACAGCTGACAATAACAGTGTAACTTATATATGTATTACACAACAACTTACCCTGTCCTGACCGAATGGTCCATACTGTGTCATAGTCATCACAGCTGACAATAACAGTGTAACTTATATGTATTACACAACAACTTACCCTGTCTGACCGAATGGTCATACTGTGTCATAGTCATCACAGCTGACAATAACAGTGTAACTTATATGTATTACACACAACTACCCTGTCCTGACCGAATGGTCATACTGTGTCATAGTCATCACAGCTGACAATAACAGTGTAACTTATATGTATTACACAAACTTACCCTGTCCTGACCGAATGGTCCATACTGTGTCATAGTCATCACAGCGACAATAACAGTGTAACTTATATGTATTACACACAACTTACCCTGTCCTGCCGAATGGTCCATACTGTGTCATAGTCATCACAGCTGACAATAACAGTTAACTTATATATGTATTACACAACAACTTACCCTGTCCTGACCGAATGTCCATACTGTGTCATAGTCATCACAGCTGACAATAACAGTGTAACTTATATATGTATACACAACAACTTACCCTGTCCTGACCGAATGTCATACTGTGTCATAGTCATCACAGCTGACAATAACAGTGTAACTTATATGTATTACACAACAACTTACCTGTCCTGACCGAATGGTCCATACTGTGTCATAGTCATCACAGCTGACAATAACAGTGTAACTTATATGTATTACACAACAACTTACCCTGTCCTGACCGAATGGTCCATACTGTGTCAAGTCATCACAGCTGACAATAACAGTGTAACTATATGTATTACACAACAACTACCCTGTCCTGACCGAATGGTCCATACTGTGTCATAGTCATCACAGCTGACAATAACAGTGTAACTTATATGTATTACACAACAACTTACCTGTCCTGACCGAATGGTCCATACTGTGTCATAGTCATCACAGCTGACAATAACAGTGTAACTTATATATGTATTACACAACAACTTACCCTGTCCTGACGAATGGTCCATACTGTGTCATAGTCATCACAGCTGACATAACAGTGTAACTTATATGTATTACACAACAACTTACCCTGTCCTGACCGAATGGTCCATACTGTGTCATAGTCATCACAGCTGACAATAACAGTGTAACTTATATGTATTACACAACAACTACCTGTCCTGACCGAATGGTCCATACTGTGTCATAGTCATCACAGCTGACAATAACAGTGTAACTTATATATGTATAACACACAACTACCCTGTCCTGACCGAATGGTCCATACTGTGTCATAGTCATCACAGCTGACAATAACAGTGTAACTTATATGTATACACAACAACTTACCCTGTCCTGACCGAATGGTCCATACTGTGTCATAGTCATCACAGCTGACAATAACAGTGTAACTTATATTGTATTACACAACAACTTACCCTGTCCTGACCGAATGGTCCATACTGTGTCATAGTCATCACAGCTGACAATAACAGTGTAACTTATATATGTATAACACACAACTTACCCTGTCCTGACCGAATGTCCATACTGTGTCATAGTCATCACAGCTGACAATAACAGTGTAACTTATATGTATTACACAACAACTACCCTGTCCTGACCGAATGGTCCATACTGTGTCATAGTCATCACAGCTGACAATAACAGTGTAACTTATATGTATTACACACAACTACCCTGTCCTGACCGAATGGTCCATACTGTGTCATAGTCATCACAGCTGACAATAACAGTGTAACTTATATATGTATTACACACAACTACCCTGTCCTGACCGAATGGTCCATACTGTGTCATAGTCATCACAGCTGACAATAACAGTGTAACTTATATATGTAAACACAACAACTTACCCTGTCCTGACCGAATGGTCCATACTGTGTCATAGTCATCACAGCTGACAATAACAGTGTAACTTAATATGTATTACAACAACTTACCCTGTCCTGACGAATGGTCCATACTGTGTCATAGTCATCACAGCTGACAATAACAGTGTAACTTATATGTATTACACACAACTACCCTGTCCTGACCGAATGGTCATACTGTGTCATAGTCATCACAGCTGACAATAACAGTGTAACTTATATATGTATTACACAACAACTTACCCTGTCCTGACCGAATGGTCCATACTGTGTCATAGTCATCACAGCTGACAATAACAGTGTAATTATATATGTATTACACAACAACTTACCCTGTCCTGACCGAATGGTCCATACTGTGTCATAGTCATCACAGCTGACAATAACAGTGTAACTTATATGTATTACACAACAACTTACCCTGTCCTGACCGAATGGTCCATACTGTGTCATAGTCATCACAGCTGACAATAACAGTGTAACTTATAATGTATTACACAACAACTTACCCTGTCCTGACCGAATGGTCCATACTGTGTCATAGTCATCACAGCTGACAATAACAGTGTAACTTATATATGTATTACACAACAACTTACCCTGTCCTGACCGAATGGTCCATACTGTGTCATAGTCATCACAGCTGACAATAACAGTGTAACTTATATGTATTACACAACAACTTACCCTGTCCTGACCGAATGGTCCATACTGTGTCATAGTCATCACAGCTGACAATAACAGTGTAACTTATATGTATTACACAACAACTTACCCTGTCCTGACCGAATGGTCCATACTGTGTCATAGTCATCACAGCTGACAATAACAGTGTAACTTATATATGTATAACACAACAACTTACCCTGTCCTGACCGAATGGTCCATACTGTGTCATAGTCATCACAGCTGACAATAACAGTGTAACTTATATGTATAACACAACAACTTACCCTGTCCTGACCGAATGGTCCATACTGTGTCATAGTCATCACAGCTGACAATAACAGTGTAACTTATATATGTATTACACAACAACTTACCCTGTCCTGACCGAATGGTCATACTGTGTCATAGTCATCACAGCTGACAATAACAGTGTAACTTATATATGTATTACACACAACTACCCTGTCCTGACCGAATGGTCATACTGTGTCATAGTCATCACAGCTGACAATAACAGTGTAATTATATATGTATTACACAACAACTACCCTTCCTGACCGAATGGTCATACTGTGTCATAGTCATCACAGCTGACAATAACAGTGTAACTTATTATGTATTACACAACAACTACCCTCCTGACCGAATGGTCATACTGTGTCATAGTCATCACAGCTGACAATAACAGTGTAACTTATATATGTATTACACAACAACTTACCCTGTCCTGACCGAATGGTCCATACTGTGTCATAGTCATCACAGCTGACAATAACAGTGTAACTTATATAGTATTACACAACAACTTACCCTGTCCTGACCGAATGGTCCATACTGTGTCATAGTCATCACAGCTGACAATAACAGTGTAACTTATATGTATTACACACAACTTACCCTGTCCTGACCGAATGGTCCATACTGTGTCATAGTCATCACAGCTGACAATAACAGTGTAACTTATATGTATTAACACCACAACTTACCCTGTCCTGACCGAATGGTCAATACTGTGTCATAGTCATCACAGCTGACAATAACATGTAACTTATATATGTATTACACAACAACTTACCTGTCCTACCGAATGGTCATACTGTGTATAGTCATCACAGCTACAATAACATGTAATTATTATGTATACACAACAACTTACCCTTCCTGACGAATGGTCCATACTGTGTCATAGTCATCACAGCTACAATAACAGTGTAACTATATATGTATACAAACAACTTACCCTGCCTGACCGAATGGTCCATACGTGTCATAGTCATCACAGCTGACAATAACATGTAACTTATATATGTATACACAACAACTACCTGTCCTGACCGAATGGTCATACTGTGTCATATCATCACAGCTGACAATAACATGAATTATATATGTATTACAAACAACTTACCCTGTCCTGACGAATGGTCATACTGTTCATAGTCATCACAGCTGACAATAACAGTGTAATTATATATGTATTACACAACAATACCCTGTCCTACCGAATGGTCCATACTGTGTCATAGTCATCACACTACAATAACATGTAACTATATTATTACACAACACTACCCTGTCTACCGAATGGTCCATACTGTGTCATAGTCATCACAGCTGCAATAACAGTGTAACTTATATGTATTACACAACAACTTACCCTGTCCTGACGAATGGTCATACTGTGTCATAGTCATCACAGCTGACAATAACAGTGTAACTATTGTATTACACACAACTACCTGTCCGCCGAATGGTCCATACTGTGTCATAGCACACACTGACAAACATGTAATATATGTATTACAACAACTACCCTTCCGACCGAATGGTCATACTGTGTCATAGCATCACAGCTGACAATAACAGTAACTTATATTATTACACACAACTACCCGTCCTGACCGAATGTCATACTGTGTCATAGTCATCACAGTACATAACAGTTAACTTTAAGTATACACAACACTTACCTGTCCTGACCGAATGGTCCATACTGTGTCATAGTCATCACAGCTGACAATACAGTGTAACTTATGTATAACACAACAACTACCCTGTCCTGCCGAATGTCTACGTGTCATAGTCACACAGCTGACAATAACAGTGTAACTTATATGTATACACAAAACTACCTGTCCTGACCGAATGGTCATACTGTGTCATAGTCATCACAGTGACATAACAGTTAACTTAATATGTATTACACAACAACCTACCTGTCCTGACCGAATGTCCATATGTGTCATAGTCATCACAGCTGACAATAACAGTGTAATTATTATGTATTACACAACAACTACCCTTCCTACCGAATGGTCATACTGTGTCATAGTCATCACAGCTGACAATAACAGTGTAAATTATATGTATTACACAACAACTAACCCTTCCTGACCGAATGTCATACTGTGTCATAGTCATCACAGTGACAATAACAGTGTAACTTATTATGTATTACACAACAACTTACCCTGTCCTGACCGAATGGTCCATACTGTGTCATAGTCATCACAGCTGACAATAACAGTGTAACTTATATATGTATACACAACAACTTACCCTGTCCTGACCGAATGGTCCATACTGTGTCATAGTCATCACAGCTGACAATAACAGTGTAACTTATATTGTATTCACACACAACTTACCCTGTCCTGACCGAATGGTCCATACTGTGTCATAGTCATCACAGCTGACAATAACAGTGTAACTTATAATGTATTACACAACAACTTACCCTGTCCTGACCGAATGGTCCATACTGTGTCATAGTCATCACAGCTGACAATAACAGTGTAACTTATATATGTATTACACAACAACTTACCCTGTCCTGACCGAATGGTCCATACTGTGTTTTTTTTTTTTTTTTTATATTTACCACACTTACCCTTCCTGCCGATGTCCAACGTGCTAGCATCCGCTGACATAACAGTTAACTTTTGTATTCACACAATACCTGTCCTGACCGATGGTCACTGTGCTAGTCTCACAGCTGACAATAACAGTGTAACTTTATATGTATACACAAACCTACCTGCCTGACCGAATGTCCATACTGTGATAGCATCACAGCTGACAATAACAGTGAAATTTATTATACACAAAATACCTGTCCTGCCGAATGGTCCTACTGTGTCTAGCATCACAGTGACAAAACAGTGTAATTATATGTATTACACAACACTTACCCTTCCTGACCGAATGGTCATACGTGTCTAGTCATCACAGCTACAATAACAGTGTAATTTATATGTATACACAACAACTACCCTGTCCTGACCGAATGGTCCATACTGTGTCATAGTCATCACAGCTGACAATAACAGTGTAACTTATTATTATTACACAACAACTTACCCTTCCTGACCGAATGGTCATACTGTGTCATAGTCATCACAGCTGACAATAACAGTGTAACTTATATATGTATTACACAACAACTACCCTTCCTGACGAATGTCATACTGTGTCATAGTCATCACGCTGACAATAACAGTGTAACTTATATATGTATACACACAACTACCCTGTCCTGACCGAATGGTCCATACGTGTCATAGTCATCACAGCTGACAATAACAGTGTAACTTATATGTATACACACAACTACTGTCTGACCGAATGGTCATACTGTGTCATAGTCATCCAGCTACAATAACATGTAACTTATATGTATTACACACAACTTACCCGTCCTGACGAATGGTCATACTGTGTCATAGTCATCACAGCTGACAATAACAGTGTAACTTATATATGTATACACACAACTACCTGTCCTGACGAATGGTCCATACTGTGTCATAGTCATCACAGCTGACATAACAGTGTAACTTATATATGTATTACACACAACTTACCCTGTCCTGACCGAATGGTCATACTGTGTCATAGTCATCACAGTACAATAACAGTGTAACTTATATTGTATTACACAACAACTTACCCTGTCTGACGAATGTCCATACTGTGTCATAGTCATCACAGCTGACATAACAGTGTAACTTATATGTATTACAAACAACTTACCCTGTCCTGACCGAATGGTCCATACTGTGTCATAGTCATCACAGCTGACAAAACAGTGTATTATATTATACACAACAACTACCCTGTCCTGACCGAATGGTCATACTGTGTCATAGTCATCACAGTGACAATAACAGTGTAACTTATATATGTATTACACAAACTACCTGTCTACCAACAGTGTAAGTTATATATGTATTACAACTCAACGTACCCTATCCTGACCGAATGGTCCATACTGTGTCATAGTCATCACAGCTGACAATAACAGTGTAACTTATATATGTATTACACAACAACTTACCCTGTCCTGACCGAATGGTCCATACTGTGTCATAGTCATCACAGCTGACAATAACAGTGTAACTTATATATGTATTACACAACAACTTACCCTGTCCTGACCGAATGGTCCATACTGTATCATAGTCATCACAGCTGACAATAACAGTGTAACTTATATATGTATAACACCACAACCTACCCTGTCCTGACCGAATGGTCCATACTGTGTCATAGTCATCACAGCTGACAATAACAGTGTAACTTATATATGTATAACACCACAACCTACCCTGTCCTGACCGAATGGTCCATACTGTGTCATAGTCATCACAGCTGACAATAACAGTATAACTTATATATGTATTACACAACAACTTACCCTGTCCTGACCGAATGGTCCATACTGTGTCATAGTCATCACAGCTGACAATAACAGTGTAACTTATATATGTATTACACAACAACTTACCCTGTCCTCACCGAATGGTCCATACTGTGTCATAGTCATCACAGCTGACAATAACAGTGTAACTTATATGTATTACACCACAACTTACCCTGTCCTGACCGAATGGTCCATACTGTGTCATAGTCATCACAGCTGACAATAACAGTGTAACTTATATGTATTACACAACAACTTACCCTATCCTGACCGAATGGTCCATACTGTGTCATAGTCATCACAGCTGACAATAACAGTGTAACTTATATGTATTACACCACAACTTACCCTGTCCTGACCGAATGGTCCATACTGTGTCATAGTCATCACAGCTGACAATAACAGTGTAACTTATATATGTATTACACAACAACTTACCCTGTCCTGACCGAATGGTCCATACTGTGTCATAGTCATCACAGCTGACAATAACAGTGTAACTTATATATGTATTACACAACAACTTACCCTGTCCTGACCGAATGGTCAATACTGTGTCATAGTCATCACAGCTGACAATAACAGTGTAACTTATATATGTATTACACAACAACTTACCCTGTCCTGACCGAATGGTCCATACTGTGTCATAGTCATCACAGCTGACAATAACAGTGTAACTTATATATGTATTACACAACAACTTACCCTGTCCTGACCGAATGGTCAATACTGTGTCATAGTCATCACAGCTGACAATAACAGTGTAACTTATATATGTATTACACAACAACTTACCCTGTCCTGACCGAATGGTCAATACTGTGTCATAGTCATCACAGCTGACAATAACAGTGTAACTTATATGTATTACACAACAACTTACCCTGTCCTGACCGAATGGTCCATACTGTGTCATAGTCATCACAGCTGACAATAACAGTGTAACTTATATATGTATTACACAACAACTTACCCTGTCCTGACCGAATGGTCCATACTGTGTCATAGTCATCACAGCTGACAATAACAGTGTAACTTATATGTATTACACAACAACTTACCGTGTCCTGACCGAATGGTCCATACTGTGTCATAGTCATCACAGCTGACAATAACAGTGTAAGTTATATATGTATTACACAACAACTTACCCTGTCCTGACCGAATGGTCCATACTGTGTCATAGTCATCACAGCTGACAATAACAGTGTAACTTATATATGTATTACACAACAACTTACCCTGTCCTGACCGAATGGTCAATACTGTGTCATAGTCATCACAGCTGACAATAACAGTGTAACTTATATATGTATTACACAACAACTTACCCTGTCCTGGCCGAATGGTCCATACTGTGTCATAGTCATCACAGCTGACAATAACAGTGTAACTTATATATGTATAACATAACAACTTATCCTGTCCTGACCGAATGGTCCATACTGTGTCATAGTCATCACAGCTGACAATAACAGTGTAACTTATATGTATTACACCACAACTTACCCTGTCCTGACCGAATGGTCCATACTGTGTCATAGTCATCACAGCTGACAATAACAGTGTAACTTATATGTATAACACAACAACTTACCCTGTCCTGACCGAATGGTCCATACTGTGTCATAGTCATCACAGCTGACAATAACAGTGTAAGTTATATATGTATAACATAACCACTAACCCTATCCTGGCCGAATGGTCCATACTGTGTCATAGTCATCACAGCTGAGAATGCGGTAAACATACTGGGTTGCTCATGACTGATGGTGTGTGTTGTATTAACTATCACGTTCCCTGGAGGACCCGGTCTACCAGCCGGACCTACAGGGCCTTGTAGTCCGCTGTCCCCTTTTGGTCCCCGAGGACCAATCTTACCGTCCGGTCCAGGAATTCCTTGTAGACCTTGCGGCCCAGGAGGACAGTCACATTTTGATTGTTGTTGTGGAAATGAAGGTAAATCTGCAATAATGTTTGTATCAAATTATAAACAAAACTAGGAGGTTTGTTGCAAAATATACACTCGCTTGTGATCAGAAGTATTGTAATAGATTTCGAAATAACACCATGCATTTTCTTAAATTATTCGAATTCATCACATTATTTCACTTAAAAAATGTGTGATCGACCACTGCCTTTCCAGCCAGTAGAAAGAAACGGAAAGAGGGGCATCCCGACAATTTGAGTGTATATCAAGCAACGATGAGCAACAGACCTACCTTTATTTGTTGTAGCAAAAGCCCCATGAATATATAGATTTACTGGTCCGTTTGTTTCTAGCTTAGTAACCGGACAAACAGTTTTGTTGGGTGTTGAAACAGTTATTTCAGGTGACTTCTGTATTTTTTCTTTTGATATCAGCCTTCCAAACGAAATAATTGATTCCTCTGTAGGTTTGGTGCCTGTTTCTAATGAGTTGTTATCAAAGTCACGTGTCTGTGGTACAAACTCGGAGTTTTGAGACTGACATACTGCTAAGATTACAATAACTGTCACAAAGAATAACATTGCAGTCATTGATACTACTAACGTCTAAAATATAAACAAAAGTTTTGCTAATGATTCTTTAAAACAGAAATACAATAATAAAGACAATGTTTTGAAATAAATAAATTTATTTAAAAAAAAAACCCGAATATGACAAGGGGCACATTTTAGTTCAAACATATTCATCACTTTACATTGGAATATCATTGCATAAATGTAATAATTAGTAAGATGTACAATTTTTGATATGCTAAAACTATAATAAACACGTAACAGAATCTTGTAACATTGGAAAGATCTGGCTGTGCAATTACAATAAAGTGTTTAATAAAGAAACTAGTAGAAACAATAAAGACAATAAATATTTGACAACTTAACAAATTAAATCTTAAATTATTTTTATAATAGTTATACAAAACTTTGAACTATGCATTAAAGGACATAAAGAGCAAATTGTGACACTTACCACGCTGTACAGACCTTAGTGTTTTTCTTCATAGAGATACTTGGCTTATCAACAGAGGGTAAACTTACTATTGATAGGGCGGCAGATGGTCCTTTCTATCTGGTGATGATCTTATCAACTCGTATGCATGTATTTTAACAGTGAAACAGAAGACCAATGGTCCACTAATCGTGGGTGGTAAGCTAAATTGAATATTACCCAGTCATTTACCGGTTTGATTTATAATTATGGCTACTACTCGATCCGTAATAACAAATCGACATGTCATTATTTCTAAAGTTTTGTTATCATACTGATGGTATAGCTGCACCAGTTTTAGCATTGATCGAATGCATTGTCATTGTCTTCTGCAAATAAAGCACATATGATCATATTAAAGTGGTATACTTTTTTTATTTCTGAATGAATGGAACAAAAACCAAGGAGTTCCTCAGTTGTTTCAAACATTGTATTCCTTTTATGGCAATAAAAATGTTTTAGAACATACAGCATAATAATTGTTAATAATTAACATTAAACTATTTTTAACATCATACGAGTAAAGATTATACAGGATCTGCAATAATGTACTTAACAGGAGAAGGAAGCTGCAAATTGAATTACTAAATGGTATAGTAAGGTAATTAAACCAAAAGCTTTTCTACTTTAACATTATTTTTGAAATCGCAAGACTTTGGAGAACAGTTAATTTCTGTCTCCATTCAGCGGCTTTAGATACATTGTAGTGCAACAGAAATGAAGCTAATATTTTTTTTTTTCATAATTGAAACTAATTTGCCATGTTTTATTTCCTTTGGTTGTGTTTATGTGTACGACTATTTTATTAAAATAGGAGTCGAGGTTATTTTACAGTCCAATACTTTAGATAAATATGGATATCTATTTTTTGTGTATCATATCATAGACACATGACAGCTCAATATCTGCAAAAGAAAAATATAAATTCAACAATTGGCAAACATTTCAGGCGGAATAATTAAAATGTGGCTAATATTTATAGAGTAATAATTGTATTCCAGTAAAGGCTTTAATAGTTTTCAAAGGTACTAGGTTAATAATGTGACACACAAGACGCGCGTTCCATCTACATTAGACTTATCAGTGACGCTCAGTTCAAAATAGTTTTAACGCAAAGTCGAAATTTGTATAGCATTGGAAAAACTATATGTTGTACCTTGATTACCATATGTATGTTAATTATCCGATTAGGATAGTAGTAACGCGTTTCTTTGCGTTTCTCTGATAAAACATTAAGTTCAATTTGGTCTTATTGAACATGTAACTGTTTACATCAGTTATTGTGAAGTTTAAGCATGATCCAACTTTCAAATGTCATGAAGGGATTGATAAAATCTTACATAATATTTGGTCGATTGTCGTTCTATTATTGAAGTCTATCACAAATACATTCAAGATAGTAATGTTTTTACTTTGATAAAATATAATTATTTTTAACAATATATAGCCTCGGGCAAGGTCACCTATTTTAATATCTAGATCAGGTAGATAAATTTAAAAACTAGTATAGATCACCTAACACGGAACTGAAAATTTCCAAAGGATATATTGTCTCAAATCCTACTTTATGTGGTCAACGCATGATTTCAGAAACAATTTTCATCAATTCAAATGTAGATATTACATTTTTGGATTATGGTTCATTAACGTTTTATAGTTATTTTACATATATGGACGTATATATCGCTAAGTGTTGATGAGCTGTTTTAACTACCGTTTCTAAGTAATCTATATGTATATATATATTAAATATGACAGCTGAACTGAGTAATTCTGAAATTGAAAAAATTGCCAGGATTATACATACATGTATTGATGAAGATAAACTTAACAGAATCATCAGTACATTATGTATGTTGACAAAACGTCAGAGGAAATCAATCGTGACTTTCAAGATCGATAGAAGGCCTGCATTGTTTTATGCATGTATAAAGGGTAACGCAGATATTATGAAATATTTGTTGGACGAATGTGACCCCGATGTTGAACAAAAAGGATTTTTTAAAATCCGTACTTTGGAAAACGACATTGAAGCTCCACCTTTATGGTGTGCTACTGGTCTTGATAATGGGCTTGCTATAATAAAACTTCTGACTGAACATGGTGCAGACATGAATGGACCTACCAATTCGGATTCGACGCCATTAATATCGGCGTGTATATTGCAAAATATCCCTATAGTCGAATTTCTCATCGAACATGGTGCAAACATCAGGAAATCTTCAGAAAAAGGATATTCATGTTTAATGGCAGCCGTAGCTAGCACAGAACTATGTGCGTATCTTATTTCGAAAGGAGCAAGTGTTAACGCAACCAGCTTGGATGGATATACGGCCTTGCATTACGCTGCACACTCTCATAAATTAGAAAGTGTGAAGCTTTTATGTCGGAATGGAGGATCGATGACCGCCAAAACTAACTATGAAGAAACACCCCTGAAAATAGCTGATCTAAGAGGCAGTTCGTTGGTTATAGAATACTTTCTAGATACTTATGAATTTCCCCTCGAAGAAAAATGCGATGCGTTTGATTTATTAGGTTGCTTTTTAGTAGACGATGACGTCACACGGTGTGTTTTAATGTGGGAAACAGCTTTAAAGCTGCATTATGAAGTGACCCAAACTATGACCAATGTTGGAAGAAAGGTGACACCTGTATCTTACTTTCAGTATGCAGTTGAAATAACGTCAGTAGAATCTTTACGTGAACTAACTGAACCAAATGATCTTTACATGCAAGCATTACTGAAATATTCCAGGATTTATGGTGAAAGTCATCCAGTAACAATCAGAAATATCTTTAACCGCGGTGCTCTGTATGGCGATAATGGCTGTTATCAGCGATGTGTTGAACTTTGGAAGTACGCTTACACGCTGAAATTAAAACAAGACGATCCTTTAAATGGTGACACTACCCAAAGCGCGATAAGTTTAATAAATATCATTTGTAAATTAGAAACACAATGGATTAACAAGAAATCAAAAGAACAGGTAATTTATTTACAACGGTTTTCAAAATCCAGACTAATACAAATATAACTTCTGTGTGAAGTTATTTGAAAAAAAAGAACCTTAAATGCAGTGATATGTCACCACTAAAATGTTTAGATGTTTTCCTTAATATTTATTTTGCTCCCGGCTATCAACAATGAAAAAAACCCATGTCATATGTTTAGCTATAAAACAAATGAAACAGTATGTGACTGTTAAATAGTCACCAATCGATTAAGCGAACACAAAGATAGATAGGAAACAAAACCCCATCAACTATAAGAGGAAAACAACGGAACAACAGAAACACTGAACTGTAACAAAACAAATGTCATCATACATAGAAACGGTCTATTTGATAACAATTGCCATATTTCTGACTTGGTGCAGGTCATTTTAGGAAACACAGGTGGGTTAAACCTGGTTTATTGGTATCCAAATTAAATAATAAAATCGACAAGGAGGGTCGGTTGAAATAAAAAATTAACGTCACAAGACAGGATTTCAGCTGCATAATTTGGATGGAATTGGCCCGCAATGGAGTATGAATTTCATACTTCATTCACTTTTTCAGTGAATTTACTATCATGGTTTCCTCGATTGAAGGTTACTTTTTACAAGAAAGTTTTTCAACCAAAATTTCCAAGTAATATTGTCACCCCTTCGAGAATTTAACGGACCCGTCATCGATTGTGTGACAATAAAGAAATATCTGTTTCACAGATGAAGCCAGAAACGTTCCAATTGTAAACAACAATCATATTCTCTTTTCCTTGAAAATGCTCTACCGAATGAGACTGATAACCAAAAAGTAAAATCACTTAACTACTGAACTCGGAAGAAAATTCAAAACGGAAAGTCTCAAATGAAATGGAAAAATCAAAAAGCCCAATAATATCAAACCTTGGCACTTAAATAATAGTCAAGATCTACTTGAGAATCTAAAATGGTTTGATTGGGCTTGTATTCGTCAGTCTCTATAGTTTTATCTGTTTTGTTTTGTGAATTGTTATTTGTCTTTTTGAATTTTAAAAAAAACTAAGAATTTTCTTATCCCAGGAATAGATTACCTTAGCCGTATTTGGCACAACCTTTTGGAATTTTGGATCCTCAATACTCTTCAACTTTTAACTTGTTTGGCTTTATAATTTTTTTTTTATATGAGCGTCATTGATGAGTCTTATGTAGACGAAACGCGAGTCTGGTGTAATAAATTATAATTCTGGTTCCTTCGATAACTATTTACATCACTGGGTCGATGCCACTGCTGGTGGTCGTTTCGTCTCCAAGGGTATCACCAGCCCAGTAGTCAGCACTTCGGGGTTGACATAAATATCCAATATGTGGTCATTTTTCATAAATTTCAAGTTTACTAAACTGTGATTTTTTGAAAAACTAAGGATTTGCTTATCCCAGGAATTAATTACCTTAGGTGTATTAGCACATGTTTTTGGAATTTTGGATCCTCAATGCTCTTCAACTTTTAACTTGTTTGGCTTTATAACTTTTTTAATATGAGCGTCACTGATGAGTCTTATGTAGAACAAACGCGCGTCTGGCCTACTAAATAATAATCCTGGTACCTTTGATAACTATTAGACGTTTTTAATTTGTTGCTAACTTTTGTGTTTTTTACACAAATGAGTTTGGAATGCCCTTTGGTATATTCTGGCTTTCGTTAAGGTTGTGAAATTTCAGATGCGACAGAACCAAATGAGAAAACAAACGAACAAATTATTAAGATCTTAGATAATAAGTAGAAAAACACAATGATGGAAAATAACCAAGCAAAACGTGCGAGTCGGTTCAATTAAATATGTTTGTGAGTCCTCAACCTGGTCCCTAATCTGGAAAATAATCCAACGCAATAACAACAAAACAAACAAGAAAATTCATTTAAAAAGGGTAATACTATTTATTTTTAGATTTTTTTCAATTTTGAAATTGATTTGCCTGTTTATAATTTCAGGTGCAAATGACTGATGTTTTGGATGCTTTCAAGTTGATTGTTCGTCAAATTGAAGGCGGCAAAAATGTTCTTACCATACGCCCATTTAGCATTATTGAACAAGGAAATTTGCAGTGCCTAATGCAGTTAACACTACATTTAATTCGACTTTTCCAGTTTATTGGTGGTAGCGTGGTTGAGCGTGTAGACTTTATAGAACAAGTTGCGTACTTGATTCAACTGGATCCCAGGGGAAAAAGTAATCAGACATTATTACACCTAGCAGTCGATCCCGATATTTCTAAAGTAGGAGATGTTTCTCTGATGAAATTTCCCTCAGTTTATGTGGTTGATATACTATTGGTCTGTGGAGCTAATACTTTTATACGTAGCGACGACGGATATGATCCACTGATAAAAAGCATTAAATTTTCTGACCTGCCGTCTTAAAAGGTTTAAAAGAAAATGGAAATAAAAACTGTTTTTTGGTTTTGTTTGTTAATTATTTTTTTTATTTTATTTGGCCAAATACTAATCTTGTAAATAAATGTTAGTAAAGGACACTTATTTTTCATTTGAACCGCTTCTCATTCTGTTATGTTGATGCCTTTTATAGCTTTCTATTGAATATTGCGTACTCAATTATCAAAATATCTGCGTCTTGCTACGTCTTTTCTATCCCAAAAGTACAGAAGTACGAACGAACTCCTACAACGTGTAACGCGCAAATGTAGTAACAGTCAAAAATTCAAATTCGCGCAAATATAGGTTTCCTTATAACTTACATCCACTTACCTTTGTTGATCAGTAGATCTGTAGATCAATCATGTGTAGATACAATAAAATACAACCAAAGCTGATATAACAAGTTGTAGAAATCACATGCCATTACTTGTTATTTTGTAGAGTAACTTTAGCTCCATGATTTTGTTTGTCCTACACACGATCAATGTTACTTTTTTTCTAATCTTTAGAAAAAAGGGGGGGAATGGAAACTGTTTAAGTATTAAAAAAATTAACTTGAATTATGTTTATGTGTAGAATTACAAACAAAATGTAGCTAGGAATGGTATACAGAGCCAAATTCTAAACAGCAGTCTAAATTTAGATTTAAAAAAAAATTAAACGTGTTCGCTGCTCCCCACCATTGTTTTGTTTTATAAATGATTTCGGCCATGATTTGTTTTTATATCTTATGTTTTCTTATTTCTTCATTTGTGCACGAAAGATGTTATTGAGTAAGATGTGTTTGTACAAATACTCCCCTCACTTATTAACAACGAGACAAACTGACAGACGATACACAAAATCACCAAAATAAGACTGCAGCCTCTGTTTTATCGTTAAATGAAACAAGAATATAAAACTGTAGAATATTTTTTTTTTGGTTTTATATATTTAAAAGTATTCGATTGGAGGTACATTATTATTTAGAAAAATTGCACCGTGGCAGTATAACGTCGGTTACTTCAAATTCCTTCATATTTCCAACAACGATAACACAGTTATATCGGACTCTTATGACAAGAGAAAATACCTGATTTCTCTATGCAATAACAGCATAATGTTATATTTTTGTTTAAAATATGACCTCTGTCTACTGATAATATGAGGCAAATTTTTGAATAACTACATGACAGTTAGTCTTTCTAAATAAACTTAAGGTACGAATTACCTTAGGGGCTCCTGTATTTAGATAACTTTATAATTATGCACGAGCCACGAGATATATTTTACCCATGAAAGCTTATTTTCAACTGGATATATTATGCTGCTTCCGAATGATAAATAAAGAACACTGAACATTGTGGTTTAGATGGTTTTAGATGTTAACTCGCATTATATCTCGTGTTTGAGCTGTTTTCCCCTTGTATATTCTTTGTATAATGTATATACATATAATGTATGCTCTTCAATTTTGTACATTATTTTGCCTTTTAAACTTTTTTGGATGCGAGCGTAACTGATTAGTCTTTTGTAGACGAAAAGCAAGTCTGGCGTTAACACAAAATTTGATCCTGGTATCTATGATGAGTTTATTTTTCCCATAATGGATCCTTTATCAAAAATTAAAAAAAAATAATCTTTATCTGTGACTGTCTGATGCATTTATTTAATACAAGTTCGAGAGATTTTGAATCATAATGAAAGTATATATTGTGCAATGACCACCATCTACATGTTTAGTATTCTATCAGAATAACAGTAACAAGTTTTTGAGAGAACATTCTGGAAACTTGCAGACCAAATCAATATTTTATCTTCCATTTTCATAAAAATTTAGAATATAGAAATTAATATATAAACAAATATTGCCACCAAGGGATGACAAAGTCTTTAATGGAATTTGGTCTATCGTCGTTCGGTTGATGAAATATACATTGGTTTTAGATTAAAAAAAATCATTAAAGTGTAAATGTTCTAAAGTTTCTGTGTGTGTTACCTTTATATGTAACAGTTGTGTTTCTGTTGTGTCGTTGTTCTCCTCTAATCCCTCAGTTTTAGTTTGTAACCCGGATTTGTTTTTTATATCAATTTATGAGTTTCGGACAGCTGCATACTACTTTTTCCATTATTTCTAACTTTAATGACCTATTTTTATCTTAGTTTATTTGACATATATAACGTCATATTTAAATATCTAGAACAGGTAGATATATTTAAATATATATATGTATATTTATGAGTCAACTGGCACGGAACTGAAAATTTCCAAATGATATACACGTAGTCTAATATATCAAATTATTGTTTCGATGCATTGTTTCTAAAAATCACTTTTCATCATCTTCAATGGTAAAGTTAAAATTAGATTTTTGATTATCGATACGGTTTAAAGGTACTTTTTAGACAGGGATGTAAATATCGTTAAGTGTTGATCAGCTGTTTTACTTCCGTTTCTAAGGTATATATATTAACTATGTCAGATGAACTGAGTAATTCTGAAATTGAAAAGATTGCCAGGATTATACACACATGTATTGCTGAAGATAAACTTAACAAAATCATCAGTTCATTATGTATGTTGTCAATAAGCCAGCGGAAATCAATAGTGACTTTCAAGATCGACGAAAGGCCTGCATTATGTTATGCATGTATAAAGGGAAATGCAGATATTGTCAAATATCTGTTGGACGAATGTGATCCCGACGTTGAACAGAATGGATTCTTTAAAGCACCAACCTGGGAAAGTGGAATTGAAGCTCCGTCTTTATGGTGTGCGACAGGTCTTGAGAATGGTCTTGATATAATCAAACTTCTGACTGAACATGGTGCAGACGTTAACGGTCTGACCAGTGTGCAGTCGACACCATTAATATCAGCATGTGGGTCGCTAAATATGCCTATGGTAGAATATCTCGTAGAACATGGTGCAAACATCAGGAATATTACAGAAAAAGGATATTCGTGTTTAATGGCAGCCGTAGCTAACACAGAACTGTGTGCATATCTTATTTCTAAAGGAGCAAGTGTTAATGCTTCAAGTGTGGATGGATATACCGCCTTACATCATGCTGCACACTCTCATAAATTAGAAACCGTTAAGTTAATATGTCGAAATGGAGGATCAATGACCGCCAAAACAAACTATGAAGAAACACCCCTTAAAATCGCTGCTCTCAGAGGTAGTTCAACTGTTATAAAATACTTTCTAGATACTTATGAATTTCCGGTCGAAGAAAAATGCGATGCATTTGATTTGATTGGTTGTTCTTTGGTGGACGATGATATCACACGCTGTGTTTTAATGTGGGAAACAGCATTAAAGCTGCGTTTTGAATTGATAAATACTATTACCAACACTGGAAGGGAGGTGGAACCGGTATCTTACTTGAATTGTGCTGTTGAAGTTAATTCAGTAGAAACTTTACGTCAACTGACTGATCCAAATGACTTTTACATGCAAGCACTGCTGAAATATTCCCGGATTTATGGCGAAAATCATCCAGTAACAATTGGAAAGATCATTTTCCGTGGTGCTCTGTATGGCGATAATGGTTGTTACCAGCGATGCGTAGATTTATGGAAATACGCTTACACGCTAAGGTTAAAACAAGACAATCCTCTAAATGCTGACACTATTCAAAGTGCGATAAGTTTAGTTGATATGATTTGTGAATTGGAAACAAAATGGGTTAACAAGAAAACAACAGAACAGGTAATTGTTATAAATAAAAAAAGTTTGAAAAATATCAACCAATACAATTAGTTTTTCATATAAAAACCATTTTAAAAATGAGCTTCAATGTTCACGCTAAATGTTAAGATTTATACTGTAATATTTCTTTCGCCCGGTTATCTAAAAGTTGTACAGACACCATCACAGATTGTTTGAATGTTGTGAGATATCTGTTTTCACTGTTGACGACGAGTGTGTTCCAATTAAGTAAACGACTTAAATTCCAACTTATTTGCAGTTTTGCTTTGACTGTCTTTTATTCGATTGATGTTTTTTAAGCGAGCCGTTATCAATTTTTAGTAAATAGTTTGATTATCGTTTTAGTATTTGTCATCTGTCTTTTAAACACTGGGGAATACATACTCGAAGCAACTAAAAACGAAGACTGATTATATATAACGAAAAACTTTTTACCTAAAATAGTAAATGACAAATAATATTGACAGAAAATGACCAACAACACACACTGGATTACAGGTATATAAACAATGCGACTAGGTTAACATGTTTGTGTGTCCTGAACCAATTCCCTAGTATCCTGATAAAGTGATGTAACTATACAACAATAAATCAAACGGTAAAAAATCAGGTTCAAAGGTACTAGGCTTTAATTTTCATTATCTCTATCAATTAGCCCTTTTGTCATTTCAGATTCAGACGACGGACGTATTTGATGTCTTCAAAATGATTGTTCGTCAGATTGAAGGCGGCAAAAATGTTCTCAGCATACGCCCATTGAGCATTATTGAAGAAGGAAACTTGCAGTGCCTAATGAAGTTAACACTACATTTAATTCGACTTTTCCAGTTTATTGGTGGTAGCGTGGTTGAGCGTGTAGACTTTATAGAACAAGTTGCGTACTTGATTCAACTTGATCCCAGGGGAATAAATAATCAGACATTATTACACTTAGCAGTAGATCCCAATATATCTAAAGTAGGGAATGTTTCTCTGATGAAATTTCCCTCAGTTTATGTGGTTGATATACTATTGGTCTGTGGAGCTAATACTAACACCCGGAACGATGATGGTTACGATCCACTACGACATAGCATCAAATTTTCTGACCTGTCTTCTGGAAAGGTTAAAAACTAGAGAAAAGCAGCTGGCTTTAACAAAAAATAAACGTTTAATTTTATTTTTTGGGGGGATAAATAAGATATTTGTATTTGTTTTTTTGTTTTCATTTTATTGTTTTATTAGATAAAATACTGTAATTGTATAGTACGCCTTTGGTTTATTTAGTATTTTGTCATTAAGGGTTTTTCATAGTTTACTAAATGGTATGGGTTTTGCTCATTGTTAAAGGCCTTGTTGTGAATTATACTATAAAGTTATTTATATCCTCATCCCATCTCCCTAGCAATCTCATTGGCCATCATATCATAGCTCCTCATTTTTATATTTTTCATGTTGTTTTCCTATCACCCATATGCAACTATTCCAGTCATAATTAGGTTCGATAACCCTATATGTGACTGGTTTAATTACGATTATGTAAAATGTACTGGTTACCCGTGTATTGATTTAAAATATATATAATATACATATAGATATTCCATCTTTGTTACCATCCATCCGTGGTTTCCTTTTTAATATAAAATATTACAATAAAATGATTTCATAAGCAATCGTATAATTATAATATATATGAGCCAGTCCATGCGAAAAGGTACAAAAACGAAAATTTTACGAAATTCTAAAAAGTGTGCATAATTATTGGTAGTAGACTTGTGATTTATAAAACACAATTACTTTTCCTCATATCATCAAGCTGTGGTCTACACGCACCTCCAAGTGCTGAGACCCCCCCCCCCCTTAGTTTTATCAAGATTTTTAATGAATTGTTTCATAAATTTCAATCTTTTTCAAAGTAAGGTTTAAATGGCTTGATTTGCCAATTGATAATGCTAGCCCCGGTAGCAGTGGGGATAAGGCTCTCGCTTAGGATGCTGATATCAATGCAATCAAACCGGGCAATGGTTCGAATCCCGTTCAACTGATGTTGATTTATATAATATTAAATAACTTAATTAAATAACTTAACTTAACTTAACTGATGTTGATTTATATAATATTAAATAACTTAATTAAATAACTTAACTTAACTTAAATTTCAATTTCTAAAACACAAGAAGACATAGTTTTTGTATTTTTCCTCATGATTTAATGTTGTCTTACTTTCTTTGAACCTGTACAACTGAGTGAAATTAATAACTTTTGTCTCTGTATAGTATCAGGGTTTTTTTTATAGTTTCTGGTAGGTAAAGCATTATTCGGGAGAACAAATGATTTTACTCTTGTTCACATACAAAAAATTCAGATATTTCTACGTCTTTTTCTGTTTTAGTTGACAAATTTGGGATAGAATTGACAATTTTATGAATGTTTACATTAATGTAACTTTTTTTGGATAAAATTGTTTTTTCAAAAATACTATAACAAACTTTGATAACGTGTCCTGTAAAGTTTACCAAAAGGACTTTTTGTACCTTTTCGCATGGACTGGCTCATATATTAGGTCTTGTCATCTATGACGATTACGTAATGGATGCACGTCACCGAGTCATGAAGAACCGCGATACTTTGTTTCAGTCTGTAATAAATAAATTGAACCAGTTGAAAAGCATTTTTGTGACTGTAATCGCACACTCTGAAGGATAAATATCAATTTTTCAACTGTAAAGATAAATAAAAATGGAAAGAGATTTGTATGAATTATAGTATTCAAAATGCAGATGAATAATTTTTGTGGATATAAGTTTTAAGCAGGGTAAGCAAAACATTCGGTTTGTTATATAATACAAAAGTATGAATATAATTACATTTATAAAAAGAAAATTAATTCCATTCTTAAGGTTTTCAATTGAATAAAATTTGAAGAATTAAACGACTAACAAATCAGTGCGTGTATGTTTTTATATTTTTAAAATACGCCCCAAACAATAATAATTTTTCCAGTTGGAACTTTCTGAATAACTTAATATGTGTCTTCTTACAGAATTGTTTATAGTTATACTAATTAGATATCTTATATAAACTATCGTTTTTCAAAATAGTCGACGTCAAATTTGAGGAGAAGCTATTGAATGTTTACTTCATAAATGTATGGGTTTTTTTCCAACACGAATTCTTACCTTTTTTTACTATGAGATGTGGAGGTAGAAAAGGCGAGTGACTTTAACCATAAAATTCAATTTTTTTATGCACCTATCTAATACACGGCTAAATTATATATCATTTGAAAGCTACACATCTGTACTATCTGTTTTTCCTGGTCGTTAAAAAAATCGTACGGAGCAATTTCCGTCAAATCAATATCAAAGGCCATGAACGAATAAGTGCAGATTTTATTAAATATTAGCTTGAATGCATAATTTGACTTTTCTAAACTAAATTGAAATGTGTGAAACCCCAATTTTTTTCTTTCTGGTGCTACTGGGAATCACTTAAAACTAAGTAAAACCCGGTAATGACTATTAAGGAAGTTTTTGACATTATAAATTCCCTAAAATTATGCTTAATTATAATCAAACAGCAAATCATAACAACTCATACAGTTGCCCAAAATACCGCTATCTGCCAAAAAAAAAACCCCAGCTTTTAAGCATGTCTTCCTATTTAATATTTGTATGTGGTCAATATTAGATTTAATAAACAAGTTCTTGAGAATCTGAAAAATTGAGAGTAAGTTATATGTGCGCGAATCATACTATTGCTTGAAATCGTGGGGGCGAAACTAAGAGATTGCAATCAGTATTGTAACTACCAGAATGAAACAAACATATTTCGACTTTTCAAAATCGTTTGATTTGTAGCTTCATTATATATAATATTGATATAGTGAAAAGACCTTTTATTTATTTAATGTGAACCATAAAAAATAAATTGAAAATTAAGACAAAGATTGATAGAAAATAAATTGATAAAAATTTTCAAAGAATCAAAAAACCAGTAAACACATTATAAAACTTCTTGATTGCTCGAATAGCGTTGTTCATTGTTTAAATGCATTAATTCATCAAATACGAATAATTTTGAAAAAAATATCCATTTATAGGCAACTATTTTAGTTACAACTAGACTTCCTGAATCGCTTGAATAACTAGTTAATTTTTTTCATACGCGGATGATTTCATGCAAGAGCTTCTGATGACGACTGAAAAGAAGCTACCATTATCTTGAAACTTCACTTTCCACTATATAGATGTTGTCATCTCACTGGAAAGTGCCAAATTTGTGACAATGTTGGACTCGTATGTTCCATTGAAATTAAAAATAATAGACTCAACAGATATAGTTTACTCCATCACGTTTTTGAAATCGATTCTGAGGGTTGGTTGAGAACAAGTTTTATGACAAATGAGATCAGCATAAATCGACCCATAAAAACACTCCTTACTACCAAATTATAAACTTTTCATTTCTATGTAGCAACATTATAGCAACGCCTGCATATCTATACCACTAACGGAGTAGACCGATTTCATTGAGCCTCAACTCCTCTGAAACAATGGGCTGAATTTTGGGCTGTTCCTTTGCACCATTTGCGAGTATGGTCTTGAGGAAACGTTGATAGTTCGTCGGAAGGGGACGACACATGACTTACCCATGTTAAGAGCGAGCCATATCTCTCAAAGCACGTTAAAGACACCCTTCTAGATTTCGAAGAAGAGTATGCTAATGCCACTACATTGGTGGGGGGGGGGGTCGTTACTCAATTTGTAGTTTTATCTGTTGTGTTTTGTATACTGTTGCTTGTTCGTTTTTTGCCCGTCTTTGTCAGTTCGTTTTCAATTATGAGTTTGATGTCCCTTTGATATATTTCGTCACTATTCAAGTAGTAAAAGCTTTTTAAATTGTAGATCATTGTAGCTAAATGTATTTTGATAACGATTTGGTTCTATAAATATATATCAACGTGATCAAATTACATTTGTAAGTTACTTTCGCAGATATTTGTCTTATGGCGTTAATCTTCTTCACTTATCTTTGAGGCGATATTTTGGCCGATTTTCATAACAGCAAGTTAATGTTTTTCAAGTAAAATAATACCAAAGGGACCATCAATCTCTCAAACCAGGAATCAAATAAACTTAATAAAACCATGAACAAAATAGAATTAGAGTCCAAGAGACGAACAACAGTCCACAAAATTAAGCCAGGACACCATGAAAACGATAACTGCCTTAAACAGTAAATGCTCTTATGAGGTCAGGAAGGGTATTCAACTTATTTTTTTTTTTTAATTCCCAACTGATTATAGTGTTTTACATACACAATGACCTGCATTTATATTTTAAAAGCTTGAAAATACTCAAAGCATTTTTTTTTCAAAAAATTAAAGCGATTAAACTTCTAAACACATTTAATATAACACGAATTCTTGCCTTTTTTTACGATGAGAGTGGAGGTAGAATAGGAACAAAGAAGCTACCTGTTATTAGCAGACAAGGAAGGGAAAATATAGATTCAGTGCATTTGTAATAAATAAGCGAAATATTTATTATATTTTGTAATGAAAACATTTCGTAAAGAATGACAAATATTTCAGCACGAGCTACACTCATCAGTGTAATGCTTTCAAGATAACACGAATTCAATATGATTGGAAGTAAGTATTATCCATAATTTTTTTTTTTTTTTTTTAACTTAAAATACAATCACAATTCATATAAATAATTTAGTAAATTAGTACGGAACAATAGTTATGTAATTTTAGGCCTCTTATAGTATGTATTTCCCAATTTTTATATACATTCATATGGTATTTATACGTTCCAAAATCTCAGGGATGTATATGTTACAGTAAATAGGTGAAATTAGGAATTACATGTAATTACTAAAATTTAGGAATTACAGGTAATTCCCGATGCACTTAGTTAATACAAGTAATTCCTGAAACGGCCCAGTTATTACCAGTAATTACTAATTTTAAAATGCATTTTTACACCTATTTACTGACTGCTAAAGCAATGTTGTATTATGGTCAGATGATCAAAAGTTATAGTAATACTAACTAGCTATATATATAGAAGATCAGTTAGTACTCTTAAAATATTGAATGGTTGATTTGTATTAAAAATATCTTGAATAAATATGGACTTTTAAATATATGGTTAAATCAGAGTAACTTAAGTTTTAATCCAAATTGGTTAAAGTTGAGCATTATACATATATTTTTTAGCAATTTCAGCAGACATCAAAAATGGAAAATTCTCCCAAAGCATTATGTTTTAACTTTAAAAAAACTGTTTGAAGAATATTTAGACTTAGTACCTTATAAAGATAAGATAACGTTATGTAGGTTGGGAACTGGAATGAACTGTTATGTGTATTAGCTTCAAGATATAAAAATAAATAAATATATTTTTTTTGTTTGTTAAATCATAAATATGATATAGTACAATTATAATTCAGCAGCCAATCTGGTTCTATTTTGTTAAATTAGCTGAGAAACAAGGTTGATAGGTTGTGCACTTGCGAGTTAATATTTGGACCTTATTGAATACGTATTCATGTGACCTTCAATTCAACCCCTAGCTGGAGATCGGTTATCGATGTATTAAGTTATTAAAATTGTAAGGGTTTTACAGAACAAATCGTCTCGCCTACTTTTTCTGTTAATCGCAGGCTCAACAAAAATGAGGAAAAAATATTATAAAATTTTCCTCTTGATACTATTTTTTACTAGTACTATAAGAAGCTTCTGTCGAAATTGGGTAAAAATCCAGGATGGTTTATAAAGTATAATGTTTTAAAAACTTTAACTGCAGAGTGTATGTAATGTTAACTGGGGAAAAAAAACTAGTTCGTTAATCCTGTTTATAAGTAATATAGGATAAAAAGGATTTCTTTTACAAACTTTACTTTCGGATATTATTTTATGATCATAAACATTTAGCTTCTGTCCAAGTTTGGTAGAAATCAAGGATATTTGGAGAAAGTTATTTTAAAGTTTTAAAACACAGTGCATGATTAAGATTTTAGTTTAACAAAATTATGAAAATCAATTTCGGATTGATATCATTGTCTTGCATGCATATATTTACGGAGTTTTAAGACCTAAAAAACAAACATTTTCCTGTTTCAATTCCCAAACACTAAAGAGTGAGCACTTTTGATGTGCCTTATATTCCTACATCCTTAAGTAAGCTCCCTTAAAATCCCTACCCCTACACTTTCTTATTTGGTATCTTGAATTATGTTTTTAATTTTAAAACAAAAACATTAAGTTAGTAAATAGCTGTAAAAATGACAGAAAAAATCAGTAATTACCAGTAATCACTGAAACAACTAGTAAATACATGTAATTACTAAATTGGCTAGTAATTACAGGTATTTACTGAAATGTTTAGTAATTACGAGTAATTCCTAATTTCACCTATTTACTGTAACATATACACTCAAAAATAAATTGATAAATTCAAAAATTATTTATAAATCCACAATATTAACGAACAAATCTTGAACTATAACCGAAACATTATACTTTCACTTTTGTTCGTGTAGATCTCGTATAAACAAAGATTTACACAACATAACAATATAATTTTAAATCCGACAAATAAATATACACCATCTTTTCTCCGACAAAAATGAACATGGTTTAAATAAAAATCGTTAACTACATGTATCGGAACACAATTGACGTTTAATTTACACAATGAAAACCATCCTTATAAATAAATGAGTACAAGGGGACTACAAGTACAAAAAACGCATCATAATATTTACACTTTAGACACTTGTAATGGTAGATTCACAAAAAGAAAGTTAGAGAGAACGAAACAAAACTATAAGAAAAATATCAGAATCAAACTATTTGTTTACATTTTCAATGAGTATTTCCCCTTAGTCTTTAATAATATAGTTGTTATAATGACATAGGTTGTACTAATTTAATATTTTCCTAAAAATAGCCATCATATGTTTAAATTAAACGTTTTGAAAAGACTTGTTCATGCATTAATTTGTATGAACAATCTACACATAGTTTGACTTGTGAAGTACTTCCTTGTTGACTCTGCCAGTGAAATGCTTCTCTTAGTGATAAAATGGATTCTGCTATTCGTAAAAGGTAAGAAATTAATTTATATGTTTTTTCGTGTATTATTGTAATAGTCATATCTGTGTCCAACGAATTTTCGTCTTTTCTTTTCTTTTCTTAAACTGTCTCCTTTTTATATAGTCATACCCTATGATTGTCAAATTGCCATCAAAGAAAGTTTTCAATGACATTTATATAATGGATACGACTTTTACCGAGGCCTTTGTAACAGATTTATATTGATTGTTCTTGTCCTGTGTTGGAACAACATAGTCCAAGGTTAGATCGGAGTATATGTAACTGACCCAAATAACCTCACGTTACTGAAAGTCAACCAAATTAAAAAAGGGACAATGAATAAACGGCCACAGACTTGAATGGACCTCACGTCAAAGAGATTTGAAATAAGTTCACAAATATAAGGCTGTACAAACTTAAGTACCATGAATAGCGGGATATAGAATGTAGAAAAAATATTCCTTTATAAAATGATATTTTGACATTATAAACTATAATTCTGATCCGTAGAACACAATTGGCCGGTCATAAGAATGTAAAAGCAATCCAACCAGTACAATGTTGTATGTCCCATTATAAATATGTCTGATAATCCTGTCATTTTTTTTTCTATCGAAATCATTTCAGCAGAATTATAAGCAACCTTGTAATAAATAATTTTGTGGCAAAATTATGCTATTGAGTAAAAAATATAAGTACATGTACATATTGCAATATGAAACAATTTTAATGTCCGTCCATTTCCTGTATCATTATTACAAAAAAATAGCTAAACACCTTATATTTGACACACAGAAAGCCTTAAGGATCTATCAAATACTTATAGATAAATATTCAAAATAGTAAGAAACTACGACTCCCTTCGCAAAAGTCGAATTTAGATTTTTTGATAATTTCCCTCTATATGTGCATTCATGGCTCTCAAGGACTTGGTTTTCAACACTCCGAATGTAGGTTAATCCATTTTTTTAAAATACATTGTGTGCTAATGACGTAATATGGTATATATGGGGTCAGTAAATTTATATGGGGTGAGAATCTCTCTATGGAATTTACTGACCCCATTTATATACCGTATTACGTCCCTAGCCCACTATGTAACGAATCTATCTTACCAACTATTTTGACATGTGGTATTTAGACAAGTTACCTATGAAAGTAGGCAAAACAATATCGCTATCATTAAAAAAACTACTTCAATGCGTCATACAAAACAAATGCCAAAAAATAACAATTTGCATGATACATTGTAGCTTTATTGAAGTTTGCTACTCAGTTTCAAAGTAACAAGCTTTTTAAAACGCTAGACTAAACATTGAAAGGTGATTAATTAAGGAACCAAAAGACTATTTTTTTTCGAGACATTGACATTTTGGCGGGAAAATGATCCCTCTTGATTTTTCATAGTAATAACATTGACAACTTAAAGTTCTCAAAACTATTAAAAAATTACAAAGATTTTTACAGATGACTTATTATTAAACATGTAACAGATTTATAAAAAGATACAAATGGGGGTCAATGTGCAATTTTTTAAGGCATTTAAATGGATGAAACCAGAGGATTCCGAAAATCTGACTAAATTCCCAAAACATAACAAGCGAATATCCTTAAATATGTTTTAAGAGATTGTTTCAATCTTATCATCAGTTTCTTCGACAGTTGAAATCATTAAGATATTTTCTCAGTACCGGTTTGTTTTTATAAAGGGACGCGACACCACTACTAACCGTGTATTGTAAGAAGTCCTGCCAACTAACATAATATGGAATATACACGGTCTCCACAAGGTTGCTTTTAACAAATCTGACATATTATTAAAAATCTATAGGAGGTAAGAAAATATTAAGTATTAATGATTTTGTTCTTCAACTTAAGAATCATCTGTGAATACAATAGAAACACGATTTAAAAAAAAAGATGTTTTTTCTAGGCAACGTTTATTTAACTGCTTACAAATGTATTTGCCATCTTCTAGTATATAAGCTGTAAATTATTTCAGACGAAGATCCTGACTTTAAGAAGAGACGATTTAAACTTTTGTTGTTTTAGGAACACACCACATCAATTCAATTTCTCTAGGTCTCTAAGTCCATTGTGAGTTATTGTCATTACTTGTGTTTTTGTCCCACATACCTTCCAGCATACCACCAATAACTAAAAAAGCTGGTTACATAAATGCATTATAAGTCTTTTAGTGATATTCTGAACACTCCTATAGAGAAAATCTTACAGAGACAAAACATGCACAGATGATTGTTCACAAAACAGCTATATGAAAATTTCAGATTACTTTTGAATTGACCAATTACTGAAAAATGATCCAACTGTTTATTGACTGTTTGGTGAAGATGCGCGATTCAAGAGATTTAGACCGAGTTTATAACAATTTGAAAAATCAGCAATAACTTGGTTATATAAATATTTTCTATTAAAACAAGATCATATAATTGATTTAAATCTTTACTTATATAGAGCTCGATATCATAAAGTGATTTTAATCTTAAGTTACATTAAGCTCTGAAGCTTTTGAATATATATATATATATATATCCTTGATGACATTCAATTTGTAAGATAAAATATCTCTTCCTTCGAATGTGAATGGAAAAACGAATATTAGAAAAATCACATATTTTTGCTGTAGAATAATGATTCTATTTTTTTCAGGTTCAGATGCTGAAATTGTTGCATGTGGAGGAATTGACACAGTTACATCCACGAGAGGTAAAATAAATAAAAACAAACACAAATATGAGTACATGTATATATATATGCCTTTCTTATACCTATTTAAAACGATAAATTTTAGAAGACCAACCCCTGCATGAATAATAATGATAATGAGGAGTAAGCTCCCAACACAATCTTTTGAAAAGGTTGATATAGTATCTAAAAGTTGGTAAGTATCATACACACAAAAAATATACACAAAACCTCCTAAAGGACACCACAATGTGAGCCTCAAGGACAGCGCAGTATGAGGTATATCAAGCTATACAACAAAGCGAGAATAATGCTAGCTGTTACATGCGGCGATGTTAACGTCAAAGATTGTTTTATATTTGAATGTGGTCGGTCACTTGGTAGCTGTTATTTTGCTTTAACTAAATTAATTATCATTTTCACGAGATTTGACTCTTATATGTTTTTTTTAATTTTACATGTTATATCAGTTAAAGGAGTATCCTTATCGCCTAAAAAGATAGTGTACATTGTAGGGTCATGCACCAAATTTACCGTTAACTTCAATTGGCATGACCTTTTTACCGTTAGTCGTCATGAAGGTATCCCATTTGGACCCTCCTTATGTTGCACTACGACATTTGTTGACTCATCCCGGTGTTAAGAAAACGTTCTGTATTTTTACATGTTTATAATTATTGAGAATTCATTACACAACAAGTTAATTTAAGAATATATTCCCCTCTAAATATCTGTAGATTATTTAATTTGTGCCATTTGTCGTTACACAATGTTGACTGCTGTACCCCTATTTTTGACATTTTTTCTTATTATGTCTGTTTGTTTTGTTAGACACATCGTTGTCAAATTACTGGAATTTTCTGCGACTCCCATACAAGTGACAGATTTAAAAAAGATAGCTATAACACCTGGTTTAGTCAACCGTTTTCGCCATAAGAAAATGCCTGCACCAATTCAGTAATATGATAGTTGTTATCTGTTCGTTTAATGTATTTGAGATTTTGATTTTGTCATTTGATTACGGTCTCTCCGTTTTGAATTTTCCTCAGAGTTCGGTGTTTTTGTTATTTTACCTCTAAAACATACAGTTTAAAAAATCTTTACAATGCAAAATTAATTTTCTTTTAAATCTCACAATCAGAACAGTTTCTCAAACAGAATAATACAATAGCCGATACTTTGAAATATCCAACTTTTGCACATATAAATGCTATAAATCTAAAACTATTTTATTCTTCCCGTTTCGTACACTCAGTTCTTTTGTATATCTGTTGGATGACAATAATAGGTGACTACAAATCAGAAATCTGAGTTATAACGGCGATCACTATTATCACACACAACTTCGAATAGACTGTTCTTATGCAAATTGAAACGTAAGCAGGTCCGCCCCATCAGTTGAAATACCATTGGTAATATCATTATTCAGTCATTGACTGCGATGTTGCAAGTGTGTTCTAGTTCTTACAATATTTAGCATATTTATCAAACAAATAATTCAAGTAATATGACTCAAATAAATTCATTTATTATCTATAAAAAAACTCAAGCATGTAAGACTAAAACATATAAGTATTAGTAACATACGGTTCACATTCCCTTTTTAGCTCACCCTTCCTAAAAGGAAATGTGAGTTTTTGCCATCACTTGGCGTCCGTCGTCGTCCGTCGTCGTCGTCGTCCTTCCGTCGTCGTTCTTCCGTCGTCGTCGTCCTTCCGTCGTCGTCCGTCGTCGTCGTCCGTCCGTCGTCGTCGTCGTCCGTCCGTCGTCGTCGTCCGTCCGTCGTCGTCGTCGTCCGTCTGTCGTCGTCGTAAACTATTTCAAAGATATTCTCCTCTGGAACTACTGAACCAATTACATTCAAACTTTAGCTGAATGATCCTTAGGGTATCTAGAATAAAGATTGTGTTTTATTTTCTATTTCGTCAAAAAACATGGCCGTCATTGCTAAAAATAGAACACAGGGTAAAATGCAGTTTTTGGCTTATATCTCAAAAACTCCAGCATTAGGAGCAAATAAAACAAGAAGTTAGAGTATTTATTAGGTCAAGGTCTTCCTGTCCTGAAATTTTCAGCCGAATTGGGTAACTGGTTTTTCAGGTATAATCCCCCTGAATTGATGATTTTAAGGAAATTTTGCAGTTTTTTGTTATTATCTTGAATATTATTATAGATACAGATAAACTGTTAATAGCAAAAATGTTAAGCAAAGTAAGATCTACAAATAAGTCAATTTAACCAAAATTGTCATTTGACCCCTTAAGGAGTTATTATTGCCCTTTAAAGACTTTTTTCACAATTTGTTCATCATGTTGACTTACTTCAAAAAAATCTTCTCCTTTGAAACTGCTGTATCAATTTCAGCCAAACTTAGGCTAAATGAGTTTCAGAGTTTCTAGTATAAATTTTCTATTTTATTTCCTTGTATGTCAAGAAACATAGCTCCTATGGCTAAAATAGAACATAGGAGAAAATAATTTTTTTTTGCTTTTGAAAAAAATAGGACGATTCAAAGAACATTTACATAAATTGAAAAGCCAAAATAATCATTGATGAGAGATTTAACCAAACAAATTAAGGTGAGCGATTCAGGCTCCTGAGAGCCTCTTGTTAAGTATACTTACGCCATAGCATACGTAAAACAGAATGATGTTAAAGTCGAAATCTATATACTAGACGTTTCACTTAATATATTCTAATACCAAGTAATATAATAAAATGAAATATTATAGTTTACTAACTATTTTTTTATTTGATCTAGTATCCCCTAATTAACTAGTTAAAATAATATAAAATAAGTAAAACTACAATGGTACATTTCATACCTTGGCACGACAGATAACTCTTCAAGGTACCAGAATCATGTAAAAATAAGAAGATGCGGTATGACTGACAATGCAACAATTCTCAACCAAAATCTAAAATGCATAATTTAACAACTATCGGTCAACTTAACGGCCTCCAGCAATTAGCAAATCAATATTCATATCCAAATGTGTTTGTAGAGCAAAGCATACAACACGGCGGTATATGTTGTTTTTAATAATTCCATTTTAACAATCATAACAACTTTATGATAAAAGATGAATAATTAAAACAAGTTTGTTTTAATAAATATCCAGAGAAAGATCGATGATATATGACAGATCTTTCCGCAACTTGTGGAACACTTCAATCTTAGTTTTATTCAAACCATATGCATTCTAAAGGTAAAAGAAAATACAATTTGTTAAAAACAGTAGAATTTATAAATATCGATTTAAGTTTTTCTTTTAACATACTTGTATGTATATCTACTTGCAGTAGCGGAAATGTGCCAATCAACAAAAGTGGTAGATGAACACGTATATGGCAATGCTACCGTTGACGGTGTATTTCTTTCTCTAAAAGAGCAAGAAAATAATTGTTCTTGTTCTGTCTCAGTAAAGAATACAAACAACTTTGTAACACTGTTTATCAAACGACTAAACAACTTTACCGAGCAGTCTTTGTGTGGGATGGAAATAGATATCTATTATATAAGACCAAACGAAACTGTACTAACTGGAAGCTCCCCTTTTAATTGTAGCAGTACAGATCATACAAAAGTGCTTTCACTAGTAAACAATGAGCATTTACAATTCACATCCAGAAAAATAGGCGGCAAATTTTTAGTCGGATACTGCATACAAATACTTAGAGGTTTGTAACCTTAATGTGACCATTCTGAGTAATTACAATAATAGGCAATAATAATCAGAATCATAAACAGAACGAATTAAATAAAACAATTACAATATTGGTACCCGTTAAAAATAACACATACTTTAACACAATCAAACCTTATGCATTAAACACAAAACCTTTTTTCGATACTAAATGTGAGGTCAAGTTTCAAAAAAATTGTTAAATTGTACCATTTGACATACAAATAACAAATTTGTTTTATAATTCAAGATTGTTAAAAGTCTCACTAAGATCAATGAACATTTATCAGTTTGGTAAAACAAATTGATTAACCATTTTCTTCACTAAAGATGCTGAATTCTTGATTTTTGAAAGATTACTAACTATCTTCAATTATATTGACACATACCGTATATCATTGATATTTTTTCAATAAACGAATGCATGCCAAATAAGCACTGCTTTCCTCTCTCCCACAAATTTATTTTAGTGAGCAGGAAACGACAGCAAAAATAAATTCGATCAATTCTTTAAAACTAATATTCACTATTTGTAAATTGCAAAACCATTCAAATGAGAAAACGAACGGCGTAATTCATGTATTAAATAATTAACGAAAAATAAATCTGATGTCAGCAACATACGCAACCTTCTGACTTTAGAACCGACACATAGCGAGGTTAAAGCATCACCTTGATTTCAAAGCGTTGTTTGGAGGAGTTCGTGTGGCTAAGTCCTAAGTTTTGTATATATTGTTAAATAAAAATGTAATGAAACCAACTACAAAAAAAAAAAAACAACAAAAAACAAAACGAAGAAAAGTCTAACAACACTTCACAAAGCACAACAAACACTACTAAAACCTGTAACAATCCGTATATAATTCCGTTGGGACTAGCTTATCCAACCTTAGGCAGGGTCTTAAAAATAGACTGATGCTTTTATTTAATTTCTATTCTTTTTTTTTAATTTACGGCACAAATTTGAGACACAGGACATTATGTTTATTTGTAATGGTTACAGGGGCTATGCTGATGATTTTGTCGTCATATTTGTGAAGATCAATTGTTGTTATATACATAGGAACTGTTGTAACCTCTTCATATTTTGTTCAATTGTCTTTGCACACCTTTGTTCATAACTAATGTCTAACCTACAGAATACAAGACAGGCGAAGATGATAGTTACATAGAAGTATCATGCAGTAATCAGACACTATCGACAACAACAGAAACACCTATAAAAGATCAGACAACTTTCAGCGATACATCAACAAATCATGAGACAACCAAAATTCAGACAACACTTGACAATTTTAAGACTTCGGAACAAATTACATCAATTATGTCATCTGCTACGCCTATGATTGATAAATCCCACATAAATGACAATACTGATTCTGATGGTAAGTAATGACTTGGAGAATATGCTCGGTTCTTTGTTAAAAGTTACATTAGTTGGAAATATGCTTGTCACAGTTCGACATCAAACTGTTTGATATAAAAGAGAAGATGTGGTATGATTGCTAATGAGACAACTGTCCACAAGAGACCAAATGACACAAAAATTAACAAATGTAGATAACTGTAGGGCCCTCAATAATGAGCAAAGCCCATACAGCATAGTCAACTATAAAAGGCCATGAAATGACACAAACACTTACATAATACTATGGCGGGATTAAACATGTTAGATGGATGCCCCAACCTAGAAGTTTAAAAGAAGATAAGGCTAACCAGGAGTGAAGCAAAGTGAAAGAAAAAAACAATGTTTGAATAATGTGTGCAATAAACCCGCTTGCGAAAAAAAAACATGGCCAGCATGGCGTTAAATAGAACACATGGGTAAACTACGATTTTTGTTCTTTCTTTTATCTCGAATAACGCTATGATTGAGAATTGTATTAAATCACAGGATTTACGTACTCTCTATTTACATCAAAATTTTACGATGACAATTCATAGAAATAAGTTTCCTTTATTGACTTCCTTATATTTTGTGATTGTGTATATTATTTTGAAAATTGTAGTAAATAGCGATAATCTTTCAATCAATTATTATAGCGAAAATGATCACCGAGATAGCAAATGTCTACAAATAATTCATTATCATTGATATGGTCATACTAATAAATTAGCTGTTTACAAAACTTTGATCATTTGAAATACTAAGGCTTTTTCTACCTCAGGAATAGATTACCTTATAAGCTGTATTTGGCAAAAATTATAAAAATATTTGGTCCTCAATGTTCTTCAACTTCGCACTTTATTTGGCCCTTTAAACCTTGTTTGATTAGAGCTGAATAGTCTTTTGTATGCGAACCAAGCGTCGGGCGCAAATATATAATTTCGATCTTGTTATATATATATAATATTTCTGTCCTAATATGGCAGTTGTTGTCCATTCGTTTGATGTTCTTTATCATTTGATTTTTTCCATTTGATAAAGCCTTTTTGTTTTGAATTGTCCTTGGATTTATTTTTAATGTGAATTTACTTTTTTCCTAATGATTGAAAGCGGCAATTGACAGTTTTTCATTCTTATGTTCTATTTTTGGTAATGTTGACCATGTTGTTTTTTTTAAATTACATGCTCTCCTTTTACGTATTCGTCATTATCACATAATTCTTAAATCAAAAGTATACCAATGTAACGTGTACACAGGGTAAGCGTGTCTGTTTATATTTAGAATGAGTACGTTACCAGTTTGATACTGGATCCAAAATTGCTATATTTACAAAACATGTAACAAATAACCTTTATTCAAATATTAACGTCAATGAACCAAAATATGTACAACTGCTCTTTGCAATCTCTAATAAACTATCTATACAATTCTACTTTATATATACACAACTGGTACAAATTTGCACTATTACAAATTTGTCCTGGGTCAGGAACAAACTTGTCCTCCTGGTACAATAATGTACCCTACAAGTTTACACACTTGTCTTTGTTCCTCTTGTACAATTATGTACTTTACAAGGTGGTCACACAGTCTCACACTTGTCCTATACGGTACAATACGGTCCCGCTTGTAAATATACAATAAAATTGAGAATGGAAATGGGGAATGTGTCAAAGAGACAACAACCCGACCAAATAAAAAACAACAGCAGAAGGTCACCAACAGGTCTTCAATGTAGCGAGAAATTCCCGCACCCGGAGGCGTCCTTCAGCTGGCCCCTAAACAAATATATACTAGTTCAGTGATAATGAACGCCATACTAATTTCCAAATTGTACACAAGAAACTAATATAAAAATAATACAAGACTAACAAAGGCCAGAGGCTCCTGACTTGGGACAGGCGCAAAAATGCGGCGGGGTTAAACATGTTTGTGAGATCTCAACCCTCCCCCTATACCTCTAACCAATGTAGAAAAATAAACGCATAACAATACGCACATTAAAATTCAGTTCAAGAGAAGTCCGAGTCTGATGTCAGAAGATGTAACTAAAGAAAATAAACAAAATGACAATAATACATAAATAACAACAGACTACTAGCAGTTAACTGACATGTCAGCTCCAGACTTCAATTAAACTGACTGAAAGATTATGATTTCATCCTATGAACATGAGGCACAATCCTTCCCGTTAGGGGTTTAGTATCATACCATCATAACATATATGAGAAGAACATAACCCGTGTCATGCCAACAACTGTTTTTTAGAATAAATGTCTTTAGTTCCGACGCAAAGACCTTATCAGTGACTCAATATTAACGCCAAAATATGCAATCTTTAATGACTTGACAACAGTTTCGTAATTATATCCCTTCTTAATCAGTCTATTTAAAGGTTTTGTAAGTTTCTGAGGTGAATACTGACACCTTTGTGCTTTAAAAAGAATATTTCCATAAAAAATTGGATGTGAAATACCTGAACGTATAAAAAGTCTGCATGTTGAGCTATATTTACGAATGATGTCTTTATACCGATGATAAAATTTAGTAAAAGTTTTGACTAGTTTGTGATATCGAAAACCCTGGTGTAATAATTTTTCAGTAATACATAAATTTCTCTCGTTAAAATCTAAAACATTGTTACAAACACGAGCGAATCGTACAAGTTGAGACATATAAACACCGTAAGATGGTGACAAGGGAACGTCACCATCTAAAAACGGATAATTAACGATAGGAAATGAAAAATCATCCCTTTTATCATAAATTTTAGTATTCAGCTTTCCGTTAGTGATATAGATATCAAGATCGAGGAAAGGGCAGTGGTCATTATTAGTATTAGCTTTATTTAAAGTAAGTTCAGCAGGATAAATTTCATTAATATACATACTGAAGTCGTCATTATTGAGAGCCAAAATATCATCCAAATATCTAAAAGTATTATTAAATTTGTTTATCAGATGTTGTTTTGATGGGTCTTTGCTTATTTTTATCATAAATTGTAACTCATAACAATACAAAAAGAGGTCCGCAATAAGTGGTGCACAGTTAGTCCCCATTGGAATTCCGATAATCTGACGATATACGGAATCCCCAAAGCGAACAAAAATGTTATCTAGTAAAAATTCAAGGGCATATATAGTATCAAAGCATGTCCAATTAACATAGTTTTTTTGTTTATTGCTACTAAAAAATGACCTAAAAGAGTTTGAACATATATATTCACATTCTGATTTTTTGAATGCCCATTTAATAAGTTGTGTGATTTTTTTCTTAATGAGAATGTGAGGCAATGTGGTATACAGGGTAGAAAAATCAAAACTTTGAACAGATTCAAAATCACCAATATGAGCATGCAATTTATCAAGTACTTCCAACGAGTTCTTGACACTCCAAAAGTAATTTATTCCACTATTTTCGAAGTCCTTATTTGAACAATTTATTATAAGGTTTTTAATTGTACCTAGTGTGCTGGTAAGAAGAATAGACAATTTAGTAGTTGAACAATGGCTTAATGACGAAATAAATCTATATTTGTAAGGGGTTTTGTGTAGCTTCGGAAGCCAATACATAGTTGGGACTTTCATTGTATTTGGCTCTGCTTGTAAAGCGGTGGCTAAAAGTTTATGTTTGTTACAGATTTCGTTTTCTGAAAATGGAGTCAGTTGGAATGTTGGTGAATTGGTGATTTCCTTTTTCAGAACCTCAATGTAAAATTTACGTCAAACAATAATAATATTATTAGCAGCTTTATCGGCCGGGACAAAAACAAATTCCTTGTCTAGTTCTTTTAGTTTATGTTTGATACGAGAAATAGGTTTATTGTGGTTATTGTTAATAGTAAAATGTTCTTTAAAATGTTGAATACGTATATCAACTATCTTCATTACTGAATTAAAAAAAGAGTCCAAAGATTTTTTGTCAGCTTTTTCCCGTTTTATCCATTTCATACAGTAAGTATGGAGTGAGTCTTGGATGATATTACGACACTCATTCCAATTAATAATTGACGGGGGACGATATTTAGGTCCTTTACTGAGGAATGATTTTAACTCTCGGTCTTGAACGATGTTAAGATCTCCTGTTATAACATGGGAAATGGGTCCATAAATATATGCGGAATTACTGCAATTACACGAAGTAGGTGTATTATCACTGATATTAACATCTTTACACAATTGACTATAATTAAACACAAAATTCCGGGTAGATTTCTTGTAAATATAACAAATAAGAGGTAGCTCAGTATTGTCAAAATAACCAGGAATTTGTTCTTTAACAGAATGGTCGTTAAATATACCGGCAATATTTACAAAATCAAAGCCTTTATTGACATACTTAATTTTAATAAAATGTTTTTTATGACCTTCAGGGCGATCAATTTTGGGAAATAATTTAGAATAACAATATGCCATAATAATTTGAACAATTTCATACTTAGGACTGCTATATGAAATTGTGTTGCAATCCTCCAAAATTTTATTTAACTTATTAACCGGTAACGAACAGAGTTTTGTTAACAGATAATGTCTGCCGTTGTTTTTTGAAATAGAAATTAGGTCCGAAATATTGGTATGATTGGCCCGAAATTTTCTTTGATTGCGATTTGTTCTACGACCGTGAGAACGGTTTTTACGAACAGTTTTAGAAACTGTATCCAAAATGTTAACGGAATTGGTTCTAGATATATTACCAATTCCCATGATATTATCATTTAGACCGAGAGGGTAAACTGTCTGTAATTTTTTAATCCAATTTAATTCAATTATTTTCCGTGATCGTACAAACTTTGAATGCGATTCACCAGGCTGCTTATTAACTACTTCTAAAGGTTGAACTGCTAAATACTTAAACGGATGGTTGTGCTTCTTAAGGTGTTGGTAAATGATACTTTTGAATTTATTTGGTCTTTTAAAACGATACAGATGTTCTTGAGTGCGTTTAGATAAATATCGTCCAGTTTCTCCTACGTACTGAATACCACACCCCGGTTTGTTTCATGTGAGTAAATAAATAATACTGTTTGTTTTTCAAGTTATATCAGTTTCAAAATTTAAAGAAAATGTGCGACCATTAAACGTGGACCTTACCGTATTGTTGGTGGAAAGACGGGGACATGTAAGTCATTTTTTGGCATGACACTTATCGATAGAAGGGTAACCACGATTTTTATTGTTAAAAATGTTAGCGATGGTAGTATTTTTAGATAACCGATTTTGAAGATTGAGACGTGTAGATACCCTTTGAACAAGTTTAGTTTTTAGTATTTTTCCGTTTCTAAGCTTCATAATTGTTTTGTTAGTGAATTACATAATAAAGGAGCAAAGATTGGCGTCCAGAATATGAACCAGCATACAATAATTAAAGTTATGTAAAATTGATAAGTTTTTGTTCGGCTGAAAATGTCAAACGCTATCAGTATAAATTACCCGAAAAAGATAGTGTATAAGTCCGTATTTATAACAGGCACCAACCTGTTCTTTATAACACTTAGTAATAATATTTAAATATATACGAGCGAGCGATCTCGAATATCAACGTACCGTGGTCTTATGTCTCCAAAGACTTCTAACAATCGACCCTGAGCTAGGATTATCTCCTGCTTATATACCCCAATGGTAGCCGTACCATTATTGAAGGAGGGGTGTTCTACAAAAGTGTCTCATTACTCGTACCTGAGTTTCCTAAGGAACACCCCTTTACATTGAACCTGACCCAAAGTTTACCCGCGAAACATCTAACTCTTTTATATGTTTTATTAAAGTATTATACAAATGAATTAAATTTCGAAAAACATATAAGTGGCAAATTCCATGTTTGCACTACTGAGAAGGACTTTTCAATATTTAGATACAGATACATTTGTACCACTATACAAGACACTCGTTAGAACACATTTAGAATTTGCAAGCTCAGTATGGCATCCATATAAAATAAAATATATTGATATGATTGAAAATGTGCAGCGCCGGGCAACTAAACAACTACCAGGATTAAAGAATTTAACATACTCAGAAAGACTGAAAAAATTGAAACTACCATCTCTAGTCCGAGGTGACATGATTGAATTATATAAAATACTGAATGGAAAATATGATAAAGAGGCGGCACAATTTGTTAAATTATGGTAGGATATGACAACACGAACAGGGGTACGCGGCAACAGTCTGAAAATATTTCCACAGAGAGCAAGAACAGAATTAAGGAGGAATGCCTTTGCTCTACGAGTGGTAAAAACATGGAATACACTACCCAAAATTATAGTAACATCACAAACCACAAATACATTTAAGAATAGACTAGACAAATACTGGAAGAACCAAACAATGATGTACGAAGACTATAAATCACCAATCACCGGAAGTGGAGAAGATTTAGATATAGAGACTGATGAAGAGGAACTGTAGTTCCTGTATCAGTAAAAGAACCTAAGTAAACCTAAGTATTAAATAAGGCTTCTACCGAACTGTTACTAATATAAACAATCTAGCCTTAGATACAAAATCATCACACCAATAATGAATTGAATGTGATTGGTCTATTAGACTCATAGGTTTTACACTTCTATAAACCATATTGACGAAACTACGTCTGCTTCCTTTGCATAAAATATATTTATGGGCAATACACGCGAAGGAAAACGCCGGTCTATAAAAGGCTCATGAAAAATAAAAAATAAGTATGTATCAGTTACGAATTTTGAGTATTAAACACGTTTTTCTGAATGCCTCTACCGCTAGACGATGGGTGAATCTTGTCCAGCTCTTGTCTGTCAGTCCAGTCCATCCGTCGCATACATTCTCGAAACTTGTTCCGTTCTCTAGCTTATATTGTTCAAATTAAAAAGCTTGTGGTCACGTTTAATTCACTTTGGCCAAAAGGTAACAATAAAGACGATTTTAGTAACAGTTGATGAACAGCGACGGCATCAAACTGAGAAGAAAAGCTGACTTAACCCTTTTGGTTGGATGAGCTATAAATCAATCCGAAATTACAAATTACAAAAAACTGAGATATCTAATTCCACAAATTCTTTATCACGAATATAATCCGTAGTTTAAAGAAATCCTGGTATTGTAGTATAGAAGAAAAAATATTGTACACCTAAGCATGCTCTATCTTGAAAAAACATTTGTCAGTCAGTCTTTTCATATATTTTTCAGGTGACAGTATTCTATACATAGCTATTGGAGCTGGTGGTGGATTTGTTATCCTTGTATCATTACTAGTTGTGATTGTGTTATGCAAAAGGTACATATATTAATTGTACAAAAATATTAAAACTTATATCTCGTATTTGATTTATCACACAATAGTATATATCTGCATTTTAGTCTAAACGCCATCTAATTACCAATTTAGGTGTCATCAAAAGACTGTCAACGGTCGTAAAACCAAATATAAACATAAATAAAAGTAAAAATAGACAAAGAATTCGTGCAATTGGAGTTGTCTGTTTGATTATTAAAGGATAACAAATATATGTCAATCAGCCAATCAAATGGTTTGCCCTTGATTCTCTGTTGAAAGTCCTGTCCTTTTGTTTACTAAACACGTCTATTTCATGAGTAATCCATTTTTAGCTAAGGGGTAAAATTGAAAGTAATAAAATACGGATAAAATGAAGCCGAATTATTTTCTTCCAAGTGAATATTCTAATAGCGATGTTCTTTCACCAATTTTGACAAAAGCGAATTATTATTTCAATAATGACTGAACAATAACAAAATCATTGTTTCAAAAAATCCAATAGGGAACATATATTACATTATTGTAGTAATAAATCATTTTATAAGACGTTTCGGCCAAAAGCCTTTTTCAGTTTGTTTATTTTTCTTCTTAACTACATTGTAGACATTTTTCCTAATCAATTGAGATGTTATAGCTATTTCTTTCTTGAAAAAAGCGGTTTTTCCGTTTGAATTTCAGGGCAATATACCGAACTCCATGATTTGCTCTATAACGCTCAGATTTGTGTTCATACGTTTCTCAATAAAGGCAACAGTAGTATACCGTTGTTCAAACTCATAAATCCATGGACAAAAAACAAAATAGGGGTAACAAACTTAACCCGAGGAAAACGCATTAAATATAAGAGGAGACAATGAAATAACACTAAAATGTAACACACACAAAAACCGACCGAGCATCAGACAAAATCCCACGAGGATAACAAATATAACATCAAAACCAAATACATGAATTTGGGATAGACAAGTACCGTGACACGTCTTATCGCAATGTGAATTTACACTAACAAAATTCCTGACTTGGTACAGGACGTTTTTAAAGGAAAAAAATATGGGTTGAACATGGTTTTGTGGAATGCCAAACCTCGCACTTTTATGGCCATGTGAAATATAACATCAAAATGACAACACAACACCACAGGACTACAATATAAATAAATTGCAGAACACAATTGAAAAAGACAGATATATTTGCACCCGCAAAATGGAAAGGGATTAATATAAGTTGCAAAACTTGTTTCCCAATCCACTATAAATAAAAATGTTTAAACTAAAACTAAAGATACATTTCCCATTTAGTTGGTGTAGCAAGCTCTGTCTAGATTGATAGTTATTTTTTGGTTTCAATGTGTGTCAACTGTCACAGACCAGGCTAAATTAAATTGTTTTCTAATAACTTTTTAGGAGTCGTGATTTTTCAAAGATTTTTAAAGCGAGCGCAATTCATTATAAAAGAAAACTACTGAGCGGAGTTTCGCGAAAAATTCTTTGTAAAACATGATTTTTTTTATAATGTTGTAGGCTATCCAAAAGAGGAGCTCTATGAAATATATACATGGAAAAAAGTATTGCAACACGTAATTGAAAATTCAAATTAAAAAAACACTTTTTATTTTTTTGTTAAATTATTTGTTGAAATAGACCTAGTTAAACATTTTTTAGATATCACCTGAGTTTAATCAATAAATATCGACTCTATCAGTTATTATCTGCACATGCAGCTACTGTACTGGTAAACAATGAAACAGATGTTTTTATCCTCATTGTTTTCAAGACTTTTTATTGGCCATCCACAACTACAGCAAGATGGCAGATATCAAGCATCAGGGAAGCAGGTATGTCGCTGTGATAATTGCACGTATTGTTGTTCATCACAATTCCACTAAAGTCGTTTTGAGAATAAAAATCAGGCAAGAAACGATCGTACAGACCTTCCGAGGTCAAGAAGACCTCCTATAACATCTGCTAGGAAAAATAAAGCATAATGAAGGTTGGTCAGAAGGAAACCCATTGCAAACAATACAATCCTAAAGAGAATGATGACCATACATGAGACTTTTAACAGGAACTGTTCGAGATTTGCTCAACCCTTCTGGTTATCGTGCGATAATACCATTTTGGGGACCTTTGCCTACGAACAGACAGATGCCCGTATCCAATATAGTGCAGAGCTCGCCAAAGTTGGAAATTAGTGTCGTGGAGGAAGATCCATTGTTTCAATGGAATTCGGTTTATCTTCCTTGGCCTAATCGTAGCCCGAATTTGAACTATATCGAGCATATATGGTGCATGAAAGGACACCCCAGTTCAAACAAGTCATGAAATAAACAATACCCTTCGTCAAGGATGGTTGCTACTAGCTTAGCAACAAATAAGTCGACTTATGGCAGGAATCAGAAGACGTTAAGATGCGGTTATCCGTTTGAATGGAGGCTGCGCACAAAGTACTTATTCTTTGGCGTATAACGATCAACCATGATGAGAACAATCACCAAAGATTAATTTTGAAATGTCTGACACTGTAAAGTTAGACTACAGTAAAAGTTGTAAAATGCATTTTTTTGTACAAAAAAACTTCATTTTGTTATAAATTTTTTTTGGTTAGATAAAACTTGTTTTTTCTCATACATTTTTTGTTCGTTTTTAAGCCAATGTTATCATTAACTACGTTTCAATACTATTTTACAAATATTTTATCATATTCCATCCAAAATAAGCGACTGATTTTTCAAGTTTTAAAAAATCAAGGTGTTGCAATACTTTTTTCCATGTGTATACATTAAGACCATAGACTCTATTTATTTGAATGTACATAATCTTTTTATACAATTACAGGAGAAAGTCGCACCATTCTGTCAAAGAGGAAAACAGTGCAAACCACAGAGTTAATTCTGTCGCCGATGATGATGATGACGATGGCTTAAAATACAATGTGTTGTATTCATCGTCCGAACGACATGACGATATCGATGTTAACTATTCTACTGTAGATGGAGACATGCCAAGATATATTACTGGTGACGATGAAGGTGATTATACTACAGTTGACGACAACAAAAACATTCAAGATTCAAGTCTGAATACACATCAGGTCACTAGTAATGCTGCAGAAGACAACGAAGATAATGGCGTTGAACATATCAATGCACCGACAGAGAGTGGTTGTGTGTATGCAGTGGTAGACAAAAGTCATAAAAAAAATAATTCTGTGGAAAATATAGAAACAGCATCTACAAGTGCAGTTTATGCCGTTGTGGACAAAAATAGAGTAAAACATCCAGATGAAGGGAATAAATGATAACACTAGATGAAAGATGTATATTCAATATTCTTTAATCATATGATCACTTCTACTGCATTGTAGAAAAAATCGCAAAATATGAGAGAAAACCTATCATATTATTATAGAATTGTAGAAGTTTTTTCTTAGAAGCTCCTCAATAGTTTGCATATTGGTCAATTTGATATACATTAGTAAATATAGTGTGAAGGACTATTATAACTGGTATATATAATGTATAGCCATATAAACTTAAATTACCAAACATTTCAGGGGATGCTTTTTATATTATATCGCATATGAATTGATCACAAGTTTACCTGAAAAGACAAGTATATCATTAAATGATATTCCTAAAAATAAATGTATACCATACTTTAATGTTTTAAATACGAAGGTATTTCTACCTCAGATATAGATTACTTTAGCTAAATTTGGCATAACTTTTAGGATGTTTTTGTCATCAATGCTCTTCAACTTCGTACTTTTTTTCCGTTTTAACATTTGTATTATTCGAGTGTCACTGGTGAGACTTTGGTAGACGAAGCGCCGTCTGGCGTAAATACAATATTTTAATCCTGGTATCTATGATAAGTTTATTTCAATCATCATGACATTTTTAGGATTTGTTGGTCCTCAATGCTTTTTGACTTTTACTATATTTGGCCTTTATAACTTTTTTTCGAGCGTCACTGGTGAGTCTTTTGTAGACGGAACGCCCGTCTTGCGCAAACACTAAATTTCAATCCTGGTATGATGAGATCATTACACCTGTTTAAACGGTTGTTTTCGCTCTTTGTCCAACAGTGCATAGGGGGGCGCTTCAATTGGCAATGCAGAATTGGTTTATGTTTTGTTTCTATTTTTAAAAACACACGGTCACATAAAATTAGTCATTGCCGAATGTCTATAAAATAAATTAACATTTCAAATTTGCTAAATTTGGAAATATGTAACCTCAAAAGTACAGAATTTATGACTGCACACAAATTTTTTATTAAAAAATCGTTTCCTATCGACATTTTACATATATATATATATATATATCTATCTGTAAGAACTAATAGGGGAGAAGATAAGTGGACTACCTACAATGTAAATTCTAAATCCAGCTCAATGAATCAACTGCTTTCTACACTTTTTCCAACATTATTTTGAGGATTTTACGCAAGGAATAACCCTCGACTACACTTTGGTGTAGCACGGGGAAACTTCCTGTAGGCATTTTTTTCAATTAAGTCAGTGGTTTTGAGATGAATACATGTTTATATTTATTACATATGAGGCCTAGACAGCTCATCTTGTTTTGTAAAGACAGTACAGATACACAGCCAGTAACTTCTTTCCTCACATTTACCATCTTTAAAATCTATGTCAATAACAAATCTATGGAAAGAGCAATGTATATTTATAAAAAGTTTCATTTTGCTAATATAATCCCCATCTCTTGGTTGATGTTTGACTTTTTTTAAAAGCATATACAATTGTGTAAGATCGATATCAACAATTGGGTAAACAATTATTCCATAAAAGATTCGAACAGCCTGTAAAATTTGATTTAAACTATCTTTAACGAAAAAGTGAAATCACAAAAATACTGAACTTAGAGGAAAATCAATACGGGAAGTCCATAATCACATGGCGAAATAAAATAACAAAACGCATCAAAAACGAATGGACAAGAACTGTCATATTCCTGACTTGGTACAGGCATTTTCAAATGTAGAAAATGGTGGATTAAACCTGGTTCTATCTTTAGTTATATTTACATTGAAGCATTAAATAAACAATAAAATAGAAAAAATATGGGTACATCAGTCATCATCGTATAACTATTTTAAAAGGAAAAATTTAACAGAACACAAAAACATCTACTATCTACGAATACATTGATTGATTTGAGTGTCTGACGTCAGAATTTTTTTATACGTCAGTCAAATTTGTCGTTCATTGTGCATACAAACAATATTAAAATTAAAATAGACAATGTTAGCATTCAGGGTTAAAAAATCAAAAGTATGTAAGAATAAATTTCAGAAATAGACCGAGATTTAACTAGTCCAAAAGTTATATATAGAATTTATAAGAATCCAAAAGTAGTTGATTCCACTACGCGATGAAATGATTTTGACGTGTGTGGTTCAACGTATATAGTAATTCATAATAGAAATTTAACTAGTCCAAAAGTTATATATAGAATTTATAAGAATCCAAAAATAGTTGATTCCACTACGCGATGAAATGATTTTGACGTTTGTGGTTCAACGTATATAGTAATTCATAATAGGAATATATCATACTGACATATAATAGAACACTATCATACTGACGGGATCTTTTAACGTACAGAATCACCTTATAAGAACAATAGAAATACAAAAAGTCGCAAACACAAAACAAACCAATAAAAAATGAAAGTCAATACAAACATATTGACGAGATGTATAAGTACCGAGCCACGTCAAAGGCGAGTACTCTTAGGTCGGTACTTTTGTCTTTATCATGAAAACTTACCAGAGATACCAATGTGTTCTACGCTAGGTTCTATATTTCAGTGGTTGACGTTGGTTGCAGTCAGTCATAGTATAAAGTAAAGTAACAAAAGAACCATTCCAAACGAAAGGTCATTTATACAATGACAAAATAAAAATCTCCAACAATCATATGGAGCAAAACAATTGTCATGTTACTGACTTGGTACAGACATTTACTTATGTAGAACATACTGGATTATAGCTAGTAAAAACTGACACTTGTATGCTAGTTGCATTGAATTCCAGTATTTTGACAACACTTTGTGAGCATATAAGCAGACAGTATAGGTAATCACGTCATAAATAGGGATACAGTAGTCAACATTGTAATATACCCACAGCAATATGAAATCAAATAAGTGTTTCAACAAAGAAACACAAAATGGCATATCCACAAATTGTATAAGATAAATTGAAGGACAAGTGTCCAAAATTGACCATAACACAAAGTCACGTTATGAGTATATAATAAAAATCACTAAACAGTAAAAATTAAACATATACAAGTTTAAACAAAAGAAAAATTTACATATATATAAGATGATAAACATTTCAGTACCTCTTTCAAACAAGATCATCATATATTATTCGTGAAGTTGATATCACTAAAGTCTTACTAAAGAACATTTTAGAAACGGGACGAGACGTTCTCTTGCAATGAACTTGGCTCATCAACTTTCTGATCAGACACTGGTGACTTTTTCTACAATATGACAGTTTTTAAATACTAAATAAGTTGGGGAATGTATATGAAGCAGTCTCACATCAAATGCTCGAGATCAAACCTATACTCTAAAATTGACATCTCCTTATTTTTCGGAGGCGGCTGTAATAGAGTAGGGTTGACATTTTTTTCAGTGCACTGTTACAAACACGTTTAAAATCCGGGACAGCATCAGTTTAGTACAGAGCATGCTCAATATTCATATAACTTTCATTATCAGTAATTTGTACATTTTTGCTTTGATGTGTACTCGCTGATAATATCAGTATCAGTGGACTGGCCGTGATATAAAATTATTTGGTTAGTACGCAAATGACATGCGCGAATGTAACGCGTAAGGATCTACTTTCCCCTTTCATTAACAAAATTGCGCGTGATTTTTATCACAGAAACGCACGAGAGTTTTGGCGAATGAAACACTTGACATTGATTATAACTATCACAAAGTTAGTTTAGCCTTTTTGTTGTGAAAATGTGAACAGGAAATGCATAAAAAAGCCGAAGAACTTTAAAAGAATGCGTTATCTATAATTGATATATGAAGTACATCGTCCATGGTGTTCAAATCCGAGTTTTTATTCATACAATACCAATACATAGCCTGGTACCGTTCAAAGTAGTTTTCTTTTTCTGTTTCTTGCGAAGTTTTTGTTTAACCTGTTCAGTCACTATAAAGTGTTACAATTCATATTTAAACGCAACACATAAATAGTGACCAAAAAGGTATCGCTATCGCATGAGAGAAGCTAGAAAAAAAAATGAAATTTACGCATTTTCGACATTTTTGTGGGACCATCATATACAATTTTAAAAGATGTGGTTTCATTGTCAATTTAAAGACAGATATTCATTAACAAAAAAGTGAACTAATTCATATGCAGATCTAGGATAAATTTAAAAAAAGGGGGTAACCGGAGCACCATCTATTAAAATGTTTAAAATAATTATGAAGTAGAAAAGAAATGAGCTTGTTCAGATAATTTACAAATTACAGTCAGCTTTAAATAAAATATAATTATAACTTGACGTCGTTGAACTTAAAAATGATGATCGATGAAAAATCTGCTGATTCATATCGTATCATTCTAATCAATTATAATGTTCTGACTTACTATGCTCGAGGGGGATAGGACCTAAATTTGGACTCCGGAATCGGGTGTCTTTAAGCTCGTGATTTCGGGATATCGGGATTTACTTTATTTAAATCACAGGAGTTTGAAATCCTATTAATAAGGGGTGAAAAATAAAACCCCTTATTGATAGGATTTCAAACTCCTGTGATTTAAATTCGGGACCTCGTGATTTCGTGTTTTTAAACCTGGAATTTCGGGATCAGGACCCTCCTATCCCCCCTCTATGTTGATGCTTTGTGAAAAATAAAGAAATCAGACTTACCGGTATGCTACCATTATATGGGGACGAAGTCCCCTATTACAGTAGAAAATTCAATAAAAAAAAAAATCGGGAAAATTTCCCGAATTTTTCATTGTACTAATGAACTCAAAATCGTTCAATTTGTTTTTGTCGGGTTTTTGAAGTTCCGGATCGGCACAAAAATCTACTTCCGTTTCCGGTCTTGTTTACGTGAGACTTTGAATAAAATGTATATTTATCAGTGTAAGAAAGGAACTAATACTAGTTCATTTAAAAAAAAAATGTTTGTTATTATAAAACGTTACCTGATGACAGCGTTTTTTTGTTTACATTGAATGTGACGTCATAACTTAAATAACGTCACAAATAAAATCCCTAACTACAGAACCGAAATCGGAAACGTTACGGTACTTCCGTTTCTCTTTTTAACATTGTTGATTTAAAAATAGATTCATAGACTTCGTCCCCATTCACAAGTAATTCCTGCCTCATATTATTTGACATTGTTGGGGTCAAGTCCAAAGCAGAATATTAATGAAACACATGGAATAATTCCTTTTCAATACTTTGTGCAAGAGAATGCCATGTGTTTACTGCACTGTGACAAAATTTCAAATGACGTAATGCTGCCTGTGACGTCAAGTGTGATTCGCCGTGATTCGACGCGAAAAAGAAGTTCGTTTGTTATTCTCTCTATTATTGTAGTAATTTTTAGTTTTTTTTAATTTACCGATAAACAGAATAAAGGACCTATTGTTTTTGATACTGACTTTATCATAGAAAATATCAGGCTCGCCTTCGGGCTCACCTGATATTTTACTGTGATAAAGTCAGTATCAAAAACAAAAAGTCCTTTATTCTATATTTATTATCATGTCTTGCCTAGGAAAGTAGTGTTACTAAACATATTATTAGAAGTCTAAATTCATTAAGTCGTTATCATTCCACAACTTTAAAATACCGACAAATAATTCTGGTCCAAGAGTACATGCAGTTATCAAAAATGCATTAAACCACACATTTTCTTCAATAAATAGTGTCACAAGTGTTTTCGCTCCTTTATTGATAGAATTTTACCTACGCATGAAATTATTCTACGCAAATAAAATTTTGTATATGTGTAAAGTCATATCTTTTAAAGTTATTCAAGCATTTAGTATTTTTAAAACATGAACCTTGTGATTAACTAGTTCAGGACTTCCTTGTTTACCATAACAGTATTATGAATCCTAAAATATATTTCATGGTGATTAAATTGATTCTGCTTATCATACAAGGTACGTACATGCTAATTTTAAAGTCATAAACAGTTGTTTTATACCAAATATAATTATTCTGTAACAGAAAGAAAGGACACTAAATTAGCTCATTATTGAAGATCGTACGGTGATATATAGGTGTTAATTTCTGTGTCCTTTGATCTTTTGTTGTGCGATGTCTCGTGATTTGCAACCGAACCACATTTCATTGTTTATCTTTCAAAATTATGTAAACTGAATATGTATTTTAAGATAAGTCTCATTACATGACATTTCCAAAAGCCTAAACATGAACGTTAAATATTTTTCAGGTCATAAATTCGTGTTCAGAATATTTTCATTTTGTGAGAAAAAACAATTCGCGAAAAAAATGTGCAAGCAAATGATTGTTTGCGTAAAAGCAGCTAAGAGCATGGCAATTTCCCAATAAACTTCTAACCAGATTTGTTTTAGATTGATTAGATATAATCGGTCCAATTTTAAGTATGAATATACCAGCCTCATGCATTTTATATATAATCATATGGCATATTTATACCTGACAAGTTACAATTTATCATGTTCAGAAAAAATAGTATTTGAAGCTTTATTTTAGATTGTAATGAAGTTTTCACCAGTTTAATCACAATAGCTCTTGTTTAGTTCTCTTTGATCACACATCTTTTTACTTGTTTTTGGTTCTCATATACTCACTTGGCTTTCACAAATGCGGTTTTGAGCATTCCTGGTGAAGATTTTTCTAGTAAACGTTGGAGACAACAACAAATGGAAGTTTTTAACGACCTTGACTGGCTATACAGCCCTTGCACGGTCGGTGTTGCGGACACCCGACATTTCTAAAGGCTTATGCGGTATGGGCTTTGCTCATTGTTGAAGGCCGTACGGTGACCTATAGTTGTTAATGCTTGTGCCATTTTGGTCTTTTGTGGATAGTTGTCTTATTGGCAATCATACTACATCTTCTTTTTTATATTTTACTTTTTTTTCTGTGATGCAGGGAATTAATCATATTGGTTTTAGTTTCAGAATGTATAATTGATACTTGTCCTAGAACTGAAATAACATCATCATCAAGAGGTATGTGATCGTTTATGAACTATGAAATCAAATATAACAATGAATCTGTAAAATAAGCGACTTTCTAAAATTGAAGTTTTATATAATCATTGGTTTGATTGAAGGAATAAGAGGAAATTTTATTTTGACTTACAGTTCAATAAAAAAAATTGAAATATAGAAAATATTATTTGATTTGATTAGAACAAATATGATTCTTACATCATTTCGTATTCTTTACATTTGTTCGTCGACAACAGTGTTAAGGTAAAATAGTAGAAGGATTATAAGAGAAACGTTAGTAAAATTTGCATCCACGAATTTAAACTGAAAGGTAAAAAAGGAAATGCACGTATCTCACTAATTTTCTGAAATCGTCTTCAAAACTGATGAATATTTTTACAAAAAATCAAGTAATACATGTAGATATCAAAATCGTTTTTTTTATCATAACCTTGCCGTTTTTTAAAAGCTACAAAACACTGACTTGAAAATATTAATTTTCGATTTTCGGTTGTCAAGAGCAACGAGTCAAGGTTGTAAATATTTCACCCGAATATGTGATATATTAAACTAAAAATTTCGAACAGCAGTATATACTACTGTTACCTTTATATATGTTAACTCTTCATTTGAGACCGATTGACATAGAGTCACATTGATAATGGAAAAAGGGAATGTGCCGAAATGATAAAAAGCCGACCAAAGAGTAAAAACATAAACAACCGAAGGACACGAATGTGTCTTCTTCACAGCATGAAAATCTCGCACTCAGAGGCGGACTTAAGCTGGCCGCTTAACAAAAATGTGTACTTGTGCAATGAAAATGGACGTCATGCTAAACTTCAAAACACATAAATGAACTAAAATAAAAAGAAAATACAATACTATAGGCTACTGACTTTGCACAGGCTCAACAATGCGGCGGGATTAAACATGTTTTGTGAACTCAGCCCTCACCCTATTCCTCTAGTCAATTAACACAGCACTCAAACAGTAAAAACTCAGTTTAAAAAATGTTTGAGTCAGATGTCAGAATAGGTAACAAAAGAACCTTAACAAAATGACAATGATACATGAATTCAGAAAGAGCTACTAGCAAATACTGACATGCCAAATTCAGATCCCAATTAAAATGACTGAAAGATTATGTCTCCTTCATATGAATATCAAGCACCTTCAAATAGGGGTTTAGTATTATACTATCATAAAATATATGATAAGAAAATAACCCGTATCATGCAAACAACTAGTTTATATATATATATATGTGCTTATGTTATCAAGATCCAGGAACGGGTAGTGTTAATTGTTAGTCTTAACTTTATTTAAAGTCATGTCAGCAACTGCAATTTCGAACATTGATGTAACAATGATGTTTAAGTTATATAAATTTTGTGGTGAGTGTACTGACATACTGTCACCAAAAAATCTGTAAACATTATTTAGGTTAGATCAAATTTATAGTCAATTTGATGTGTGTTAGCTTTTGAATTTGCCATTTTGTAAGGGTCTTTCCTTTTTGAATTTTCCTCGGAAATAAGTTTTTTTTTGTGATTTTTACTTTTTTCAACTAAAATAAGAGTAGGATTATGTTCAACGTGATAATGTTAAAGCATTAACAAAAAAAAAACTAAAAAGGAATTCACCAAATGAAGATCAAATACCGTAAATGTCTTGTAGGTTTTTTTTTCTATACTTGATAAAAAGAAATTTGAAATCATGTATATCGTTTCAAGCCAAAATAAGAGGTTTTATATAATGTCTAGCAATATCTTTAATTGAAATTGTAAAAGAGAACTAACAATTTCAGGAATTCAAACAGAACAACCCTTTATAACATATGGGCTTTTATAACTTATTTAATGTTATTTTTGAAGACCATTGAGTGATATCCTGTTTTCTATGAAGTTTTATGGACAGTTGTATAATTGACAATCATATCAAAAAAATATAAGCGATTGTTAATATATTGTAGACGCTATATATACAGTAATTGGTGATGCTTTTTTTGTTGTTATTTTTTGGCCAATTATATAGGAAATTGTCACGTTGATAAAACTGGGTATATAAGAAAATTAATACCTTTTAAATCAGTAAAATATTAAAATATATCACCTGCTTTTTCTAAGACAATTATTACAAATGGAATACAAGGGAGAATTAATTACATAATGTGAGGACTAAACAATAGTTTGTATGTAAACTGTTCCGTAAAAATACAGAAAGACTTCTATGTCTAATAATCATTTGACATATTGTTTGTTATTACCGCTATGCTGCATTGCTTTTCGGATCATTGTTTTATCTGAACGAAAAGCTAAGTGGAATAACAACATATTCATAGTGTTAAAAAAACAACAAATATTTATATTTTTATAATCTATATTATATTCTTCAGTGGCAAACATGTGTCAAACAACAAGGGTGAAGGATGATCAAGATGGCAATGATAACTTTGACAGCGTATTTCTTTCTTTACTACAGCAAGAAGATAACTGTTCTTGTACAGTATCATTAAAAAATACGAACCACTTTGTAAATCTGTTTATCAAACGTCTTAACAATCTTACTGAGCAGCCGCTGTGTGGGATGGAAATAGATATCTATCTAGTTTCACATCAGGAAAATATCATACTTAACCGATCACTTACTCGATGTGACAATAAAGAAACAACAATAAGTGTTTCTATTTTAGGACATGAGTATCTACAGTTCATATCAAGAGTAGTAGACGGGCATTTCTCTATTGGATACTGCATACAGATAGGAATAGGTACGTTAGAAACATATACATTACTTAAATAGTTCTAACAGACACCACTGAGTTGAATACGATATAGCTCTGAATCCAACTTTTATAGATCACAACAGAATCGTGTTTTATTGTCTGCAATGAAAATATGAGAAAAATCAAAAAGGCACATCCTTCATTCTCCTGCGGGGAAATGGGAAAACGGTAAATGTATATATGTTTACCATCCAAGAAACAGTTTATGGTCATGAGTATCCGGTACTTATTTTTCGTTTTATTTCACATGAAACTATGGCTTGAATAGAAAAGTTTTTTTTCCAGAACTAAAGTAATTTTTAAAATCGGAAGCAATTTGGTCCGTACACGATAACATATAACATACTAGGATATGTCAATAAACTGTTTTGTTGCTGTCTAATTGAAATATGCTAAAAAAAAACAATTATTTCTAGTTCTTCAATAAAATGTTTAACTTCTATGCTTGAAACAAAACCCACAGTTTATGAATAATTAATCATCTGCTTCCAACTACCGATACAAGCTGTGTTTAAAAATATGCTTGAAATTTCTAATTTCTAAATTAATATTGCAGTGTACAAAAACATACGTATCAATATTGCGTTGGTTATAAAACTAAATATTATGTAATTTTTCTTATCAACCCTCAGACCTCTTGTGATCATATTGGTGTCTCGGATAGATACAGGTGTAATATTGAAAAAGCCATATGATATTCTCTATCAAACACGTTTTCTTGCTTTATTATCATATGAAGGCTTAGATATTAAACCGAACATTAATCTCTTTTCAGCAGTGTCTTTGAAATTTTCTTCTAGTAGATTCTTTTTCACTGCAATAAATATGATAAATATAAAAAAGAAGATGTGGTATTATTGACAATGAGACAACTATCCACAAAAGACTAAATTGACACAAACATTAACAACTATAGGTAACTGTCATCAATGAGCAAAGCCCATACCGCATAGTCAGCTATAAAAGGCCCCGAAATGTTTATTGGGGGAAAAACATATAAAAATAAAAACGTAAAACTTAAGAAAAGCCCCAATTGTGTATGTACTTACCGAAGGTTGATGCTTATTTTTTAACCTGCAGTACCAATGCAAGGCGAAGAGTACAGTTACATTGATATATCATGTAGTGGTCCTGTAGTAACGACACCACTAGATATATTTACACAACCTCGTACAACTCTTAACGATTTAACAACTTTTGAACATTTAACACCGATGTTTTCATCTTCTACGGCTATGATTGATACATCTCAAATACATAACAAAGCTGATTCTGATGGTAAGTTTAAATTTAAAAATTTCATTGTGACGATCATGGACCATCGATAATTTGAAACTTTCATACCATTGATAAAAAAATCGCATTGCAATTACAAAAAGTGAAAAATATACTGAAGTGACAGTATATTCAATAACTCAGACACCAGAACCAATAGCTGGATTTGTGACGAAACGAATAAGCGAATAAAAAGTACTATGGCAATGACCGGCAAAAACCACTGAATAATAAGCTCCAGCTTACGAAAAAAAACCCATTTAAAATATGCATTTATGACTAAAATTAGCAAAGACCCATCGTAACAACATTTGATACAAAAATTTAACAATACTTTTAGATATTTGGATGATATATTGGTTCTCAATAATGACGACTTCAGTATGTATACTAAAGAAATTTATCCTGTTGAAATTACTTTAAATACAGCTGATACTAACAATGACCACTGCCCTTTCCTCGATCTTAATATCTATATCATTAACGGGAAGCTTAATACAAAAATTTATGATAAAATAGATGATTTTTCATTTCCTATCGTTAATTATCAATTTTTTATATGGTGACGTTCCCTGGTCGCCATCTTATGATGTTTATATATCTCAACTTGTACGATTCGCTCGAGTATGCAACAACGTATTAGATTTTAGCGAGAGTAATTTATGTATAACTGCAAAATTATTACACCAGGGTTTTCGATATCACAAACTGGTCAAAACATTTACTAAATTTTATCATCGGTATAAGGAATGGTGGCCTTCGACTGTTGTCTGCTCTATGGTCAGATTGTTGTCCCATTGACACATTCCCCATTTCTTTTCTCATTTTTTTGTATTTTAAAGATGTGAGCGCTCAATCTATCAATACACAAATAAATATTGCAAATAGCCAGAAAAGACAAACACGGCTTTACTTGTTGCTGTCTAAGGATATGAGCACACAGGATAGAACATATTTGAAAGTGTTTGTATTCGACCATCCCTTAATCTTGGCTCATAGTATCAAAGATCAGCAGATCATCATATTGTAAACAATCAGATGGGAAATTTGCAAGCTTATCTCATCATTTCCCAAATATAATTTACAAAAAGTTAAAACACCAAAACGAAATGGGCTTTTGTAATAACTTTCAGTGACTGCAGTTACTTTTCTTCGATAAACACATGTTGTCTCTTGTCTTTTTGTTAGAAATTTTTACAGTTTTGTTTTATATTTTGCTGTTACATTATTTTGACAGGTTAGTGTAGGTTATGGATTATGAACTTACAAATATGTGTTACCCGCCTCTGTCTTCTTTCCTGTCCACATTATATGTTCCCTTGAGAAGTTTATATTTTGTGATGCTGGATCCTTCTAATAGCTTTTTTATAAATTTTTTTCTTCTAATTTTTGAAGATTGGAATGTGACGTTATAAGGGTTTTCATACCTTATTTCACTGTTGGATAGTACTAGTAGTTTTATGTTTTACATCTTCTTTTTTTCATAATATGTTAAAAAAAATATGTTTTTTTAACATATTATATAAATCTGTTGTTATTTATGTATTATTGTCATTTTGTTTATTTTCTTTGGTTACATCTTCTGACATCAGACTCGGACTTCTCTTGAATTGAATTTTAAATGTACGTTTTGTTATGCATTTACTTTTCTACATTGGCTAGAGGTATAGGGGGAGGGTTGAGATCTCATAAACATGTTTAACCCCGCCGCATTTTTGCGCCTGTCCCAAGTCAGGAGCCTCTGGCCTTTGTTAGTCTTTTATTTTTTTTAATTCTAGTTTCTTGTGTACAATTTGGAAATTAGAATGGCGTTCATTATTTCTGAACTAGTATATATTTGTTTAGGGGCCAGCTGAAGGACGCCTCCGGGAATTTATCGCTACATTGAAGACCTTCTGCTGTTGTTTTTAATATGGTGAGGTTGTTGTCTCTTTGACACATTCCCCATTTCCATTCTCAATTTTATTTACTTGATTCCATAAAACCTAATGAATCTGACAACGAAATGATCGTATACGTTTTAGTTATGCAAATCAGAGCAAACAACTGGATGTTAAAAGAGGGGCGAAATATACCATAGTCAATCTCATAGATCGGAAATAAACTGACAAAACCATGGCTAAAAAAAAAGACAAAGCAGACAACTGATAGTGCACAAGACACTACATAGAAAACTAAAGAACAAGCAACACGAACCTAAATGCTACATGTACATCAGAAAGTAAATGATCAAATAATTTTTAATAATTCAGTATTTTAATATTTTTCAGGTGACAGTACACTTTTCATAGCTCTGGGAACAGTTTTGGGGTTTATTATTTGTGTATCATTATTAGTAGTCATTTTATTATGCAAAAGGTGTGTGTAATTTTAATACCGGATTAGACTATATCTTTCTAGTAGAAACGTTCATCAGAAGTTTGAACTGTTTGAGTTTAAATATAGGGTAGGTGCATGTTGGTTGTCACACCAAATCTTTTAATCTTAATATAGATAAACACTCATCAACACATAATTTTGTTTTTCTTTAGTCGGCACTTAAATCACATGGCTTACATGACAATAATGATAATGTTCGAATGGTGTATTCTACAGCAAAGCCAAACGGTTTATAGTTTACATAGAAAAATTAACACTAAAAGTCCAATTACTAATAACTTTTTAAATTTAAACTAAAGATACATGTTTTTTTGTATTTTTATTTTAATTTCAGACAGCTATCTATAAAGGCAGCTGATCCAGCTGATAACAGAAGCACGCAGTACGACAGCCTTTCTGAGTCAAGAAATACATTAAACTATAGTACACTAAACAGAACATCAAAAGAAATAGATGAACAGCAATATGAAATAGTGACTCAAATTTTATTTGAATTGAAAACACAGATTTGTTAATGTCAAAAATAAGAAAAAGTTGACTGTAAATTTTAAATCTGGATTACTATTGACTTACTATCATTTGCCTCTTTTATGTTTAGCCCATCGGGCCCAAAAGGGTCAAGTGAGCTTTTCTCATCACTTTGGCGACCGTCGTCCGTCGTTGTCGTCCGTAAACGTTTATAAAAGTCTTCTTCTCTAAATCTAATGAGCCAAATTATACTAAACTTGGCCTGAATCATCCTTAGGATATCTAGTTTAAAATATATGGAATTAGATCCCAGTTAGGGCAACCAGTCCGGTACCCACGAATGAAGTTCTTAAAATAAATATTTAACGTTTGTTATAAATTGTGTAGTGTTATTATTTTACTAGTTCTTTAACTGAATGAAGATTTATTTGAAAGGGTAGGCTTTCAAGTTTGAATTTCTGTAAAATTTTGATTGATTTAAATGTAATCTGGTGTCAGTACATAGAGTAAATTGCCTAAATTCTAGCCTTTATTCTTCACCGGAAGTAGACAGACTGACCCTTTTGTCAATAAAAACTAATTTTTGCAACGGAATGCCGGTCACGAGGCAATGCAATTGTGCTTAGACATTTCAAAATGAATGCCTAACATGAACCAGAAGTCCCAAGGTGGCTATCAAAATTATTTATTGAACAGGACCCTATTTATTTACTATGATTTTCAATGCGTTCCAATGGGGCAAATAATTGGGTCCCCGTTCCATATCCGATGACCACGGTCATCAACCAGATGGCCGTCTTGCTAAAAGTAGAACGCAGAGCAAATCCCTTGTGATTTTCAGACACATCGGGCAACCCGTTGTTTGGTTGCTGTCCCTGCATTGGTGATTTTAAGACATTTTTGCAGTTACTGGTTATAATCTGGAATATTAAAATAGATGGAGATAGACTGTAAACAGCAAAAGTGTCCAGGCAAGTAAGATCTACAAATAGGTCAAGATCAAAATTGTCAATTGACCCCTTACTGCTCTTTAATGATATTTTTTTACTGTTTTTTTCTTAACTTTTTGTTTCCTTAAAAAAAATCTTTTACCACCTGTAGAGAAAAATAATTTCACTTTTATCGAATAAACAGTATGAACAAATTCTTTCTGTTGCTCATGTTATTACAAACCCAATAATCGTCTCATTCGGTAGATCACATTCGTGAACAGGGAACGGGTAAGTAGTCATATCGTGCATTTCAATTGGAAGCTATTTTACGGCAAACAAATAACTGCCTATCCTGTGATCTCAAAAATGTGATAGTTCACCAGGTAACAGTCTCCAGAAGGAAACGGCAGACCAAATTATTACGACTTCGAACAGTCCTCGTTTTGATCGTACCGTGATGCCACTTACTCAGCAAAAAAGTTACAGGTACCATATGAAAGGTTTTGTTTGACCCGGCCGGTCTCGAACTCACGACCTCTCGCATTCGAGGCTACACTAGGTGGTGTCAAATTATTCTTAATTTTTTTTTAAAGAGATGTGTTTTTTCATCACTTAGACAGACACTCCATCACAAACACAACCAATAGGACATACATGACGACATACGTCTTCAAAAAGTACCATTTGGTTTTTATTATAGGCCAATCTATAAATTTTCACTTTGAAAGTTGAGGATAAATTATTCAGAACAATTAAAGATCTGCCAACAAATTTTATATTCAAACACATTTTTATGTTTAATAGTTGCTTAAAAAGCCTTTTTATCAATACATTTACAAAAATGTTCAACTATTTTAAAATATTCTTGAATGCCCAGGAGGTGTTACGGCAAAAACTTATATCTATAAATTATTTAACACAAAATCAATTCGAATGTAACATGTTGTGATACTTCATTTAAAAGACATTCCTCTTACCTACTCCTCCTTCGGGTGTATTTTAAAGTTATTTTTGGATATTGTTAAAATCATTTTATGATTTCATTTTAAAGCACATCGATTTGGTTATGCTCTAAATGAATTTAAAATTCATTAGTACACTTCTATTTAAGGGTATGTCAATTTTAAATGGATGATTCCGAATATCTTTTCACTTTCAGAACAGACCGGGAAGACAAAATATGTTTTATGTTAATATTCTTATTAAAAGATTTTAAATCTATCCAGTAGTTCATATATTACGCTCGAATAGGATTTATAACGATCACAGTTGAAATGGCATAATGAAAAAAGAAGCATTGCTCTTTTCTTTAACTCTCATCATTTAACTCGTCATACATTCCAGTATGAAAGGAGAAGGTGTCGTGAGGCCCAATTTTGGATCCAAATCTTATGTCCATTGTTTGAAGATAAATTTTCAAATTGATTAAAGTCACAGGTTTTATTCCTCGTCTGCAGGTTTTTGCATTTGCGCCTTTGTTTCTTTCATTTGCGCCGAGTTTTCATTTCATTTGATCTGATTTTTTTAACAGGTAAATTACAGGTATCATCATAGACCTCTACCGGTAACCAATGTTATTAATTGTCAATCAATTAAGCTAGCCATTTATCAATGCCACTTAATTTGTCTTTATATTCTGTGCTCAGCTCAACGGACTGGATTTTCTTACACCAGTTCTGAGCATTATGAAAACTACAACAATCTATTTTGCATTGCTTGTTCGAAGCCAATATGCATACACATGCATGCAGTGTGGCAGACGTCTGAAAGGAAATGTTCATTAAACGTTTTCTTGGATTTATTTGTTCTAGTACTTCTCATGAGGTTAAGTTGGAACACACTTTTAACAGAAGAATCGTCAAATTTGACAATAATGTACGTCTGGGAAAAGGTAAAACGATACAAACATATTTTTGGTGTAACTGGTTCCACAAAACGGATAAAAAGAGTGACAAAATCCTGTAGGATATTATTTTCTTCCACAGGATTCTATCAAGCCCTACAGTATTAAGTCATACTCCCATGATCGTCCAAGATAATCAAATACTATGGGATTTATAATCCCTTAGGAGAATAAAAATATCCTACTGGATATCTTTCCTAAGATCTGAAAAGTCCCTTCGGAGAAATAAACACATTTCCTACAGGATATGTTTTATCCAATATGATAGTTGTAGCCCCTTTAAAAATAATTCTGTGGGATAAAAAAAATCAATCTGATAGGATTAATGAAACTCTATTGGAGAAAAAGATCCTATGGGAGAAAAACAAATCCTATTTGAGAACAAAACATAAGAAAAGAGAATACTTATTTTATATTCTATGTAACTTAGTAAAAGTATTAAATTTTTCGACGTATTCCCAGTTTCATTGATCAAGAAATACAAGTACAACCAATAACACACAATCCGCGATAATGGTACTCCAATCCTTGAGCATGCATGATAGTTACTGATACTGGTCCTTTGTTCGTTTATGTTTATTACAATTGTCATTTGTGTATATTCTTCTGTTACCTATTCTTACATCGGACTATAACTTCTTTTGATTTGTGTTTTTCCATGTATTTTATCCGTGTTTTTGTTTAAAGGTATAAGTGGAGCGGAGGAGAGGACAACTTTTTTTAAATTTCCTTAATACCTCATTGGAGTTTAGTAGCTCTTTGGAAAGCTGAACTCGTGTAGTTTTTGAAAATATGTGTCGTAAATATAAAATCTGGTTAAATTATACCGAAGATCAAGGTCAAAGGTTATCACTTAAAAAAATCCTATTTTCATCTGGAGAAACAGTACAATTGATATTTTTCAAAATTAATACTCTATACAATAAATTATTTGTGTAGTATTATGTCAAAATGCGTTAGTTCATACATTTTTTTTTATTATTTGCACATAATTACGTCAGATCAACGTTTTTTTTTTTTTTAAGGTAGGCCATGGTACAATGTATACAAACTATAAATCTTAGTAAAACAGTAACAGAATAACCTTGATATTTGACCTCGACAAATAGCACTGCTTGAATACTTTAGGATAAATGTTTTCCAAAGAGTATTCGAAATGCCTAGTTGACAAACCAAACAAAATGTGCAGTTATGTTAAATTTCCTTTCAGTTTCCAAGGATCCGACATGTCACTGAGTTTTCTTAAAAAGAATTCCAACTTTTCAATACAAAATACCTTTTTATATAATATAGTTATTGAAGTGATATATTACTCCATAAGTGCAAGCGTGTTGTTACGTAGAACAAATTCAAAAACTGCGACATGACGAGTTTATGTTCATTCCAAATAATTTAAAACGTCTAAAAAATTATAGCAAATTAAAATAAAGTTACAAAATTCTACAAGAACTTTTTTCATGTTATTTCATCTGTGTCGTCGGCTGATTCTGCCTGGACATTGTTACAACTACCTAAATTTTGACAAAACATAAATCAATGCAAGGAAGGGTCTTTCAAACACATGCTGGCTGTCATGTTTTCCCCTTTTACAAACAAATTAGATCTTGTAGAAAGTTTAATGTCATTTGTCCCTCAAAGAAAACTGGCTCTAACTTGTCATTTTGCGCAGCTTTCCAACTAAAAGCACATAGGGAGCCATTATTTTGAATTAGCTAATTTTGTCAAAAAGGAACAATTTGTTCTGTACAATTACTAGACAATTCATGTGGCAAGACAGATCCCTCTCTGCATATCATTCTACGAATAACCAACAACATATCTGGAATCTGGTCGATTGGATCTTTTGAAGTGTTCAAGTGCATTTTGACGTTTCACCTCTTAGTTTTGGTTTTGTAAAGGGTATATAAAGCACTGCATCAGCGGAGATACATTTTCGTCATAGAATAATGATTTGTCCTGTTTCCGTTCAGCCGGTTGTCTGATACTAAATCCGAGTGTTCCTCATTGTTCCATGTAGAACTGAATTTTGGACTAAAGCACGCGCCATCGAGTGTAATATGTTCTTACCGTAAATCGTTTCGGTATTAATATCAATATTGTCCACACCTTCTTGGTTTAAGGATCGGAACCACAGTTAGCTATACCGAACGGGACATAACAATCCCCTTATATTTTTGTTATTTCTAATTCTGCTTAGATGTTATTCGCTGCTTGAACAGCGTCTCAAAAGGAAATATCGCTAGCAAATGCAATGCTAAATATACCTTTTTTAAGCATCCTTGAAGTGCCCCTCAGGTCAAGCCTTTAGCTTAAAGGATTTACAGTATGTCTTACATGCGTTTCGAGGTAAAAAAGACTGGTACATTGTCAACAGTGATGACAATACAAGAGACTTTCTGTCACGAATAAGGTCTCTGTCTATAATTTTAACTACTACTTCAAATGCCAAATCATATACAGATTTATCAGTGGATTTTGGTCTATATGTCAAGTATGTGGTCAGACATGCTGCGTGATACACTGCATTATTGAGCAAATTATTTTGCTCTATTTGATTAATAATTTCAGCATCGCATGCTCTAAGAGACTTGTTTCTGCAAATAATACACTTTGATGTATTGTAAACAATTTTTTCAGGCACCAAATTAACCAAATCGGTATTTATATCTGGTGTTTCCTTTTCAACTGAAGAACATGATACTGATTATAAATTCTGCTTACTTGAGCAGCTTTTATGACACCAATGATACCGAAATACGAGTAATTTACGTGCTGTTTCATTGCAAAATTCATTTAAATAACTGTACAAATCAGCACGTCTGTTTGCTGCAGCATTTATCAGACTATTTTCCCGATTCTGTTGATGTAATAAAAAAATCTTCAACAATAGAATCGCAGATAATGCATTTGTCAACGCCAACATCCACTCTCCTTTTTTGGCATCTGGCGGGCCCGGTTTAAACGAAACTGTAAAATTGTCCATTTGATTGATTAAAAACACAAATCAAACACACCTGAAAATCAAACAAACCGTTTAATGATATTCACTTTCCCAATTAAATTCAATCAAAACGAATTACCAACAATACCAAACAACATAGATTTATCACAAGGCTTCGGAAATTATAAAAAGAACAAATAATATGCTTGAAAATGACTACAAATGACCACCGCTAAATCACTGAATGTGGGACAAAACTAGAAATGGTTCGAATTTAGGACATGCGTGAGAGAACGTGAAATAATATCTTTATATACTAGCTATGAACCTTTGAAAGTTGCCTAAATGTGGTTAGATTTCTCCTAAAAAAACACATTTGAGTGCATAAGACAAATTTATGAGAATTTTGAAATAAATTGTGAGAAAATATGTTTTATAATATTTTTTAGGAAGAATAAAAAGATAAGAGAAAAAAAACCTATTTTGTTTCTTGCTACAAATAAAAATATTCCTATACATTAGAAAGTGACTTAATAATTTGTACTTACTTTCCTTTTTAGAACATAATACATCCAACGATAGAAATACAAACTACACGCATTTACAAGGTCGAGCATGTGACCTATAAAATCACTAACCGACCCATAACAATGTAATCCAGGTGTTAAAAGTACAAAAAAATAAATGTCAATTATATAAGTAAAGATAAATTATTGTGTAGATTGTAGTGTGTTTTTGGGGACTTTTGATGTATTTTATTTACTGTAGAATATTATGAATATTTTATACGCAAACTCAATCTGTGTAACTAATATGAATGTATAACTAATGTATGGAAAAAATATAATATAGATTTTTTTTTATAATAGAGTCCACCGTTTATCCCTGAACGTTGTAAACACAGGGCCCCTTGTGTATTCTTCCCTTGGTTAAACAAGGTAAATTATATTCAGGTGGTTTTCAATAAATGTATTTGAAGTCTTAAGTAAAAAGAAAATCCTATCAGCCTTGTATAATCTTTTACGAAAAGATGTATATCCACTTGAATTGCTTATTTTATAAAAATTATTGTGAAAACACAAATTTTGATATTTGTTCAAATATTTTGATTTATACATACATGTAAATATAAAGTATAAATCACCAAGTTTTCTGTATATGTCTAACTAAAAAAATTCAAATGTGTCTCTAATAAAGGCAACAGTAATAAACCGCTGTTCGAAATGCATAAATCGATTAAGAGAAAAAACAAACAAATCCGGGTTACAAACTTCAACTGAGGGAAACACATAAAATAGAAGAGGAGAACTAAGACACAACAGAAACACCACATTAAAATGTAACACACACTGAAACGAATTATCATATAGCAACGGTAATTTAGTAGTTTTCCGGACTTGTCACAGGACATTTTAAGAAAATAATGGTAGGATTTACCTGGTTTTGTGGCATACCAAACCACCCGCTTTATGGCAATGTTAAATATAACATTAAAATGACAACATTACCTGACAGGACTACAATACAAGCAAATGAGAGAACATATAGGCCAGAGAAACACACTAATAAAAGATTCCAGGTTTAAACAAAGTATACGCCAGACGCGTGTTTTCTCCACACAAGACTAACCAGTGACGCTCAGATGAAAAAAGTACGAAAGCCAAAACAATTTAATTGAGAACCAAAAGGTCCAAAAAACTTGTGCCTCCTCAATATCTAGAATAATAAATACTTTTGCAACAAGTATTTTTTTTATAAAATGAATATGTAATAGTCTTACATAGTAACTACAGAATGAAACGGAAACATAACAAAAACCTAAATATCAGCACTTAAAAATACACAGCCAAGTTAGCCAAAGGCAGTTCAAAGTACAAAGTCACGTCACATTTAAATTTCTAAAAAAAAAATCCCCCAAAAAGGATAGACTTAAGATTGAAATAAAGATTAGATTTGTAATACTGATATAACATTTATTAACAACAATGAAACATACAATATTAATTAATATCAAACTGTGGTAGTAAACTAGACTGATTAATTGCCCAAATCCAGGAATTTGGAGGCATATTTGCAATTTATTTGTTAGACTGTTTATTCATATAAAGAAAACTTGGTGATTTATTGTTATTTCAAAATTCTATCACATGATTTTTATTTATGCACACAAATGAGTTTTTCAAGAACAATCTTACCATATTAAGGCACCTTTCGACGACTCATAACTTGTATATAAAGATATGATTTAACTTCCCTTCACGCATTCAGGTTGTCCTCAATCAGAACCGATCTCCCCAAGCATGACATAATGAAAATATGTAGTTTTTATATTTATTACGATGTCTATTAACACAGAACAGCGTTTACGCCGCCCAAAACGACGTTTATATACATTGACCCAAAAAAAAGTAAATTTGAGCTTGTAAATCTGTTAATCAATAATAATGTGTTTTGGTATTGAAAACCACAGGGTAGTGACATGCGTCTAGTGCATTTATGCCGATGACTAGCATAGTATGTGAAAAGAGAGCCAAGTGCGTCAGTCTCCTGTCAGTACATAGCCTCTACTCTACCAAGACTCCATTGGTGCCTCCTCGTGGTAACACACGGATACTGGTCTCATTCGATGCCAGGCTTAACCGATGGAGATCGGGGAGCAACAAGGGCCCTGTAGACACAGTATGTAGGCCCATCGGCGTGTGGATATGTCCTAGCACTCTTTAACCATGTCCCAGCTGGGACAACATCCCAAATGCGCCTCGAAATTAGGAACTCAAAAGTCACGTGTAAAGAAAAAATCTCTGTGTAGTGATATTGGACATGTTTCTATTTTTAACAAATGACTGAACTTAATTATTTGTGGTGATTAGGAGAGTAGAGGAACATAGAATAAATGTGTAAAAACTATGGAGCTATTGAATGTGTTCAAAGTATTAAATTTTCAAAGAACTTATTGTGTTAAAAAGGGATATTTTACCACAAGGAGCCGCATCACAAAAGGATGTTCGGGGTTTGCTAATTTACGGAAAAAGTAATCTCACTTCGTACCCCGAAAATTTAACCACATATGTGAAAATGTCACAGCTTCGAAACGAGCTATCATACATATTCAAGTTTACGATATGGACTGAGCTACAGGAAACAAAGTTACCATTGCCGCCTATGTAAAAACTATTCAAGATTTTGACCCAGCTATGGGGAAATAGCCAGTCAGATGGGGGTTGTGAAAGTGGAAAGACTGCCCAGGTAGTTAAAGAGATACAATCGTAAAATATTGATAATCTTGGAGTAAGCGAATGCAGGTGGACCGACTTTGGATCTGTTACAACATCTATATACTCAGGTAGAAAGGATAATAAACATCACCAAGCGGTTGCTATTATCATGAACAAAAAAGGCTGAAGGTGCACTTATTGAATGGTCACCAGTAGATGAGAGAATTATTGTTGCAAGTTTCCATTCCAAATATGCCAAAATGACAATGATACAATGTTATGCACCAACAAATGATGCAGATGATGACACAAAATAACTTTTTATGAGAAACTCCAAAGTATAACCTGCAAAACACCACGACATGACATCTTTATAGTCTTATTTGATATGAATGCTAAAGTAGGAAATGATAACTTAAATAGAGGAAGAGTTATGGGCAAACATGGACACTATAAACGAAAATGAAGAACTCCTCGTAAATGTTTGTGGAGATAACGACCTTGTTATTGTAGGCACACTTTTTCCATACAAAAACATCCATAAAATCACACGGAACTCCCCAAATGGTCGTGACAAAAACCAGATAGATCATTTGGTGATAAACGGAAGATGGAAAAACTCACTTTGTGACGTGAGAGCCATGAAAGGAGCAGACTGGTAGTGACCATCACTTGATTTGTGGTAAAATTAGACTGAAGCTAAGAAAAGCAGTAAAGAATAGAACAAACAAGAGGGAAATATTCGACACAGTCAAATTGAAACAACCTGAAGTTCTCAAAAAATTTAAGATCGAGCTTAGAAACAGGTTTCAAGAGTTAGAAAACATACAGGACAACAAGCCAAGTACTGTAGAAAGCTTATAACAGGGATGGAGTAGGATTGAAACAGTGTTTAAAGAAACATCAATAAACACTCTAGGGCTCCGACAACTTGAAAAGAAGAAATGGATAAGTGATGATACATGGACTAGCATTCAGCAGAGAAACGACATAAAGACAAAATTGAACAGCACAAAATCAGAACGAATTCAAACTACCCTAAGGAAAGAATATTCAGTCAAAGACAAAGAAGTAAAAGGTAAAGCAAAGGCAGATAAGGCAATATACATAGAGACACTTGCCAAAGAAGCAGAGACAGCAGCTTCTAAAGGAGAACTTAGCACTCTTTATAAAATCACGAAAGAACTAAGTGGTAAGCACACGAGCTCCAGTGTACCATGTAAGGCAAGGATGGTAAAACACTAGCCTCATAAAGTCAACAACTGGAGAGGTGGACTGAACACTTCAAAAAAACATTGAATGCAGAACACCAGGCAGATGTTCCAGTTATAGAACAGTTTGGAATGGAACTAGACATCGATATTGGGGAAGTATCAAGGGATGAGATCAGGAAGGCAATACTTAGACTCAAGAACGGGAAGTCACCTGGCTTAGATACAATGACAGCTGAAAAGCTTAAAGCAGACATAGAAACAAGGACAACCATGTTTCATGAACTGTTCAGACATATCTGGAGGCATGACACTATTCCAAATGATTCGGCAAAGGGTCTTATAATCAAACTTCTCAAGAAAGGAGACCAAAGTGACTGCAACAACTGGCGTGGTATAACTTTGCTGTCAGTACCAAGCAAGATACTACTGAGAGTACTTTCAAATAGAAAAGATCATGCTATTGATGAAATTCTGAGGAAATAGCAGGCAGGGTTTAGATCATGAAGAGTATGTATCGACCATATTTTTAAAATCAGAAATATAATAGAGCAAAGTATAGAGTGGCAAACCATACTAGTCCTAAATTTCATTGACTTTCGTAGAGCCTTTGACAGTATTAAAAGAAGTTGCTTATGGGCCATCCTTAGGGCATATGGTGTACCTTTTAAAATAATCACCTTAATACAAGCTTTTTACAACAACCATGAATGCTGTGTATTTCATAACGGTCGACAGTCAGAATGGTTCCAAGTAACATCTGGAAGGTGTGTAATTTCTCCTATCTTACTCATTACAGCAATAGATTGGTGTATGAGAACAACATTGGGTAATGAAATCACAGGCATCAGATGGACCATGAATTCCTTTCTTGAGGATTTAGATTTTGAAGATGATATCTGTCTACTTTCCAGCAACAGAAACAACCTGCAGAACAAAACCACCAGACTGAATGAAACAGCACAAAGTATAGGCCTGACTATTAACGAGAAGAAGAACAAGCTTATGAACATCAGCAGTAACACAATACAACCAGTGTACTTGGGACAAAACATCATAGAAGAGGTTGATGACTTTACATATCTTGGGAGCATGCTAAGTAACACCAATGGAACAGCAAAAGTTATAAGAACCAGAATAAGCAAAGCCAACTATGCATTCTGCCAACACCAGTCCATATGGAAGAGAAGGTCAATCAGGCTGAAAACAAAGATCAAAATATACACCAGCAATGTGAAGTCAGTCCTTCTATATGGGGCAGAATGCTGGAGAACTATCCAATCAGACATGAAAAAGCCTTCCTTATTCCATAACACCTGCTTGAGGAAGATCTGTAAGATATTCTGGCAGAATATTATTTCCAACAAAGACATGTACCGCAAAACCAATCAGTGTTGTATTGAGACAGATATTCAAAGGAAGAGATTGCGTTAAATTGGCCACGTATTGAGGAAATGAAATGAAGTTATCACCAAGATTGCTTTGAGATTGACATCTGATGGTAGACGAAAAAGAGGGAGACCAAAAGAGACATTGTGCAGAATGATAGAATCAGAGATGAAAGACCTTGAGAAGGAGATCGAGAAGAAGGCAAGAGACAGGCAAATGTAGTGAGTACTGATTGAGGCCTTGTGTGCTAACAGGCACAAAGAGGATGAGTGAGTGAGATCTGTTAGTAGAACCATTTCAAAATTCAAATGCCACTTTCTTAGCCAATTTTTCGTGGGTCAACTGATTTTGAAGGAGTTCAGATCCACGTACAGAGTATGTGGTACATATATCACTTCGTTAAAGTATTCACCACAGCATAGCATTCTCAGATTTTCAATATTTTGATCACTTGAACAAGACAACTGCCATTTAAAAATGGATATACCATTTGAAGCGGTGACAATTTACAAGCGGAAAATCCTCTCACGATTTTCATTTCAGAACCAAATGTTCTGAGTATGTAGATTACCAGCCGTGATTGATGAACAGCTTATCATCAACGGAGATTAGTAAATTTCACTGTTGTCAGCTGTAGTCTAACTAAAATACGATGGCACAAGGTTTAGTCTGAAAATATATAACAAAAACATTAATTTGAAATTACTGAAGCACTCAGTCAAATCCTTAAAATTAGTGTTTCGTATACCGGTATTTACTAGTAAGATATCAATCACATTAATTTCCCCGCTGTCATAATCAATTGACAGTATTTACTGTAGCGAAAATCATATACTACTTTTATTTCTGACAGAAAAATTATCCATGCATTAAGTTGTTTAAAATAGACCACTTACATTTAAATTATCGGTGCTGTTCATCTTTTGTTTTTTTATTGAACTCAACAGTAAAATGAAAAGTAAATACAATGATCGTTTTGTTGTATACATGATTCTGCTGACTGTAAAAGGTATGAAATATTTCTATTTACAAAACATGTTATGTATTGAATATATATGTATAGTATTTAAGTTAACCTTAGAAAATTTTGACAATACGGAAGTGATTGTAAATGATTGACATATTCTCTCAAAATATATGTCATGCGTGACATCTTTTTAGATATAAATCCTCATGCAGGATCCAGGGGTGAATTTGCACACGAAATCGATATGATTGTATTTGCTATTCTTTGTACTATACACAAAATCCAATGTTCATTGTTAACCACATACCCAACCTTTGAATAGAGTGAATGTAAACATTACAATAATTTCTGAACATTAACTGACAAGAATATAAAAATACGGACATGCATACATAATATAGTCTATTAACTACACAAAAAATGGTCTTGATATTCAAATTTTAGCTATTTGAAGACTTAATTATTTATCAGCTTTCATACAATGAATTGTATTGGCCTGTCTGTCTGTCTGTTCTCCACATGCATTAAACTGTATACTAGTTCAGCGGAAAGGTGGCTAAACCCAAAACAATACAAATGAACATATATTTAAAAAAAAACCACACACACACAAGATTAACACAGGCTAGAGGTTCCTGCCTTGGGACAAGCACCAAAATACGACAGGATGAAACATTGTGTTTGAGATATAAACGTGCAACTGTCGTGTGTAATATTTAAAAACAGGAGTTTTTGGGGCTTTTTTTCAATCATATTTTTCTGATGTCAGAAAAACATGATTCTTTATTTGACATTTAATGATTTTTTTTATATAGTTTCAGAAAGTACTGTACCTGATCCTTGTCCTGGGACGGATATTTTACCAAGAACGAGAGGTAAGAAAGTGTTCAAAGATATTTAAAATGTCAAAGGACTAGGTATGATAAAAGCATTTTTCAAAGCAGCACCTCATCCCTATTAAATTGTTTCGGCTTTTATAATTAAATAGCCGAATCGAATATCAGACTGAGCATTAACTTTTCGTCGGTTTAGCGAGTCATAAACAGGGCGTATTAATTATGATGGATATGAGGCAAAATTACAAATATCTGTAGCCAATTAACCAGCTTACGTGTAAACAGTGGTTCAACGTTGCTGACATTAATTAACAGGACATATTATTAGATTTTGTTGGTTTAATTTTATTTAATCGTTTTAAATAATTTGGAAAAAGAGAAAGCCAAACAGTTATATGGCGCATTAAAGTTTACACGGTTATATCAGGTTACAATTAAAGAAAACAACGCCAAAAAACCCACAGCTATCGCATCCTCCTTCTCTTTGGTTTAATGGACTTATTAAAAGATAAAGCATGTTGGGAGGTACCTTCAGATGTTTTACTGAACACTCTATTTCACTTAGGCGTGTCGTTAAAATTATAATTCGATATGTGTAGGAAAGGGTTTTCTTAAATGTGGATATTGTGGTAAAAACAGATGTGAAGCATATTATTTTGATATATTGTGTTTCCCACTTTCATGTAGTGTGCCTTACATTTAAAAAAAATTAAGTTATCATTTTGATATATTGTGCTTAACATTTTACAATTAATTTTACTTTATAATGATGTTTTATGTGATTTTATAGAATAAATAATTTCAATTTTATTCATTTTCTTTATAAATAAAACTATTTCTTCATTTCAGTTATTATGTAGAATTCCTGACGTTTTTTCTAGTGATTATGTAGAATTCCTGACGTTTTTTCTAGTGATTATACAAATCCCTGAAAATTTTAGTGATTATATATAATTCCTAAAACTAGCCAGTGATTCTACATAATCCCTGAAAATTTCAGGGATTCTGCATAATCACTGATTATACAAATTCACTGTAACACATATACATATCATGTCGATGTTTAATACCGGCGTTGATAAAATTTACCGCGTTTGGTATCCATGGTATCGTGTTAGAAAATTTACCACTTTGCCAATTTAAGAAATACAAATATTTTTCTTTGTTTTTTTTCTGCAATAAAATCCTGCAGAGTGTGTTCTGAGTACTGCAAAGGATCGTATGGTCCTGTACTCTTTTGTTTTTATTATGTAAAAATAATTTAATTCTGCGTATTGAAAACCAGCATGGAACGCGCAGATACTTTTTTGCGCCATCAGTCCTTTTCAGACGACTTTCGCGATGGTCTTATTGTCTTGGTGTATATGTTGTGTACAAGATGTAAGTTTGTACAAATTATAATTTGTACAGGGTTTTTGTACAAGTTATAAGTGTTTTGAGACACACATTCTTGCACCAGGCGATACAGGTTTATCTTCAATGTGCTACTTCAATGATTTAAATTCAAATTTATATACTTCAACCTTACATTTAGTGCTATTCCTAAAACGGAAATGAGGATACCTGAATAGTTTAAATTCTAATTTTATTTTTCTCCTGACACAATATTATTATCCATAAAAAGTCTTTTTGTGGTCTTATAATGTTTTTTATATCAAAGTTCAGTATTATATTGTATCGTGTAGAAATATGCGAAACAAAAGACTATGTGCTTGCATCATCCATTTGTGTTAAGCAGTTCATAAAACACTGGTAACTGATAATTTGTATATAATTTGTACAACATTACAACTTGTACACAACGTATATATACAAGTAAATACTGAAGTTTTTACCTACTTACGGCGATTTTCATTGCGTTATTTTTATACTCTCGAGAGTAGCAAGACAATTATAAATTGCACGCGAAAACTAGTTGGTTAACAGTACACTAAGTAAATGAAAGGTACTAGTATTGTGCATTTCAAGTGATAAAAAGTAAAATAAAAAAATATAATGAACTTTGAGGGAAATTTATAATGCCCGCGTCACACTGTCCCGATTTTTACGCCGATTGCAACACGATTATGGAAATTTTCAAAATCGTGACTGATCGTATCCAGATCGGGCTATCTTTAACCATCGTCGAACCATCGGCCACTTTTTCTAGCCTTCGGGGACAACTCCGGGAAGGGTTCTAAATTTTTTAATATGTTAAAAAATCCCCAATGGTGCGTCCGATGTTGAGGGTTCGCATTGAGTTTGTATCACGATCCTCACCATCGTAATGTCACCCGGAATGCATCTTTGAACATCGTATTGCATTCGTGTTTCCATCGTTTCCATAGGGAAGTTTTGACATTACGATGTCTACACAAATGAATCACGAAACTACCCGAAGGTCTTACGATGACAACACGACTTCGTGAAGACCTCGTAATCCTATCGTGTTGCCATCGAATAAAAGTACGAAGGCGACAAGATGGAACTACGACGGCAATAAATCCAGCTAAATGTAAGTTAATTTTCGCGCTAAAATATATTTAAAGTGTCATGCGCGATATGCACTGGTCAGTCTAATACGACAGTTAAGAAAGACGTTCACAAAACATGGAGCTCATATCATATGATTCTATGAGAACAAGAAAGGCGACAGCGTTGTTTCTATTAATTCAAATGGAACAAGAAGAGCAGATATTACAGGCTCAGGATTTACTTTTACAAGTAAAATATTATTTTTTGTCAATTTGTCATATCAAAGAACATAATGAAAATCATAAACGCGCCTCGTACACCAACACTGCAGGTACACATATATAGGGAAACCAAATTTTTCTTCATTATTCTGATTTTTTATGTATTGTCTGATTTGTTGTCACACGAATGTTTACTCCATAACCATTTTGTTTTCTATACGTCATATTTTGACGCATTTATTACTTTCCCACCATCCTTCTTTTTGTCATATTATTATGATATTCTCTTGGAAAGAGCTCTTTTTGAATAAAGGGTGCCAACAATCCCATCACCTTACCTTTAAGATAGATCAGTAAACATGGGCATAATTATGGGTGATTATTCAGACTAGTTCACACATTTTACAGTTCAAACAAGGCAATGCCGAGCGTGGCATCCCCTCGTATATAACATATTAGGGACACATATGGACACTATTTTTGTATATGACACATGCAGAAAATGGTAAATTGAATATGCATATTTGATACATAAACTATTTTTTTAGAAATCAACCAAAACATCGGAAATACCTTTAATATTGTCTTTAGAACCAGCAGGTAAAAAAATGAGCAACCAATTTCCTGTGTATTATGCTATTTCAAGTAGAAAAAACAAGTCCATCTGCATGACCTTGACCTTTGGCCTTTGGCCTTGAACGTAAAAAAGGGTTGATGTCAACTTCACCATCTGAAAAAGCAACGTGTAATTTATTATCTTTGAAGAGACAACACTTTGACAGGCATATTCATAATGTGTAAAGTTAACATGCATATGTATCATTAACAATACGACATTTCTGTTGAGGCTTGGTAATAATGGGAATAGGGGAAAACATATATTTACCTCCATTTTCATAAGAAGAAAAATCCGATTGTCTGTTATCAGTAAGGAGAGGCGTCGACGCTTGTTGTTCCGTCTTTTGGTGCTCTTGGTCCTGTTTATGGATTTCTTGTTCAGTTTCTATATCTATTTTCTTTTGGTCTTGTACTTTCCTGCTAGACTCATACCCCTTCCTTTTCCTCTTCCTCTCCCTCTCCCTGATTTTGGTGGCATTATATGCAGAGACTCGGTGTCAAGTTTTACCCTTTAAGCCAACGGTCTTCCGTCTTGTGATTAAACCAGAAATGAAATGTACAATATTATATATTCAATATTGATCAAACAATTTAAAACGCGTGATGCCTTCGGCATATAGTTTAAATGCATCGTAAGCTGTACACTACGTCTTTTAGACAATCGTAATCAATCGGATAGCCTTCGTGATCCATCGTGTAGGCTTCGGCTGAGATATGAAACTTAAATACCCGTCTTCGGTTAATCTTGGTATGTCCATCTTTTGCTATCGTATAAAATTTCGGCACCATCGTATAGACTTCGTTATTCATCGTACTGGCTTCTGTCACTTTTTTGGTATTTTAACTAGATCGGGACCAACTTCGTAAGAACTTATAATTTTCGCATTCCGGTGTCCATCGTATATAAAAATCGGGACAGTGGGACGCGGGCATATCGGGAAGTACATACTCAAATTGCAAAATCAAAAGATCAATAAGGGTTTATTTAATTGTATGTTCGTATAGGTACGATTTTTTAATCTACTTATCTTGCTTATTGAGAATAAAATGAAAGGGTGTTGATATATGCACCATTGTCACTTATGTATGCCCTATCCAAAGTGAAGAACCATACCCTGCGCCAATATTACTGAAATTGAGATTCATATCTTTTAAATAAACGGAATAAAAACTGAACAGTAAGTCTGATTCCATGACTTATATTTTTTATTTCAGTGGTTAAAATGTGTGAAACAGGATCTGCAGTTGAAGATATGGATGACGGTAATACAAATGCCGACAGCGTTGTTCTTTCAATAATGGAAAACAAGAATCATTGTTCCTGCTACGTTAGTGTAGAGAATATGAATTCCAATACTATAATATATGTCAAACCTGCTTCTGTACCAGGGGAGCAACCTTGTGGAATGATAATTGATTTATTTCATATTTATCCAAACCAAAATACTCAACCTGTTAAGCAGATTCCTATTGGATGTAACAGTGGACACAATTTACGTTCGCTAACTTTAACTAGAGATAATGAAAGACTTGAATTTGTATCCGAAGTGGCTGATGGTAATTTTACCAAAGGATACTGTATACAAATTTCTAGAGGTCAGTTTGAAACGCAAGTTAAACATCACCTGAAAGGTGAAATCAAATAAGTTAAAAACAAAATGGACATCCTTATAGTTTCTTATGTAACATGCCGGCAGGATCTGTATCCCGTTTGGAGTATCTGAGATCAGTACTGGTTGTTAATTGGCTGAGTGTTGCTCGGTCATTAGTTTTCTTTGTTTGGTTTGTAAACTATTATTTGTTTGTCTTTTTGACGTTGTTCAAAATCTGCCACAGTTTGTTTTCAACTCATGAGTTTGAATGCCTCTTTGGTATTTTTCTCTTTTGTAACAACATCAGTGAAATATGAATAATGAAAAAATACAAAGTAAAACGAAATAATATACAAATTGCAGTTTAGGTTTGAAACAATTCGTTTTTAGAAATCATTCATAACATTTTAGATATAACTGTATATCAAAGTAAAGGCTACAAAGCATATAAGTTTGATCTGGCATTATTAAATAAATTCAGTAATGAAGATAGTTGATATACGTATTCAACATTTTAAAGAACATTTTACTATTAACAATAACCACATTAAACCTATTTCTCGTATAAAACATAAACTAAAAGAACTAGCCAAGGAATTTGGTTTTGTCCCGGCCGATAAAGCTGCTAACAATATTATTATTGTTTGACGTAAATTTTACATTGAGGTTTTGAAAAAAGAAATCACCAATTCACCAACATTCCAACTGACTCCATTTTCAGAAAACGACATCTATAACAAACCTAAATATAAACTTTTAGCTACCGCTTTACAAGCAGAGCCAAATACAATGAAAGTTCCAACTATGTATTGGCTCCCGAATCTACACAAAACTCCATACAAATATAGATTTATTTCGTCTTCAAGCCATTGCTCCACTACTAAATTGTCTATTCTTCTTACCAGCACACTTGGTACAACTAAAAACCTGATAATAAATTGTTCAAATAAGGCCTTCGAAAAAAGTGAAATAAATTATTTTTGGAGTGTCAAGAACTCGTTGGAAGTACTTGATAAATTGCATGCTTATATTGGTGATTTTGAATTTGTTCAATGTTTTGATTTTTCTACCCTGTATACCACATTGCCCCACATTCTCATGAAGAAAAAATTTACACACCTAATTAAATGGGCATTTAAAAAGTCAGAATGTGAATATATATGTTCAAACTCTTTTAGGTCATTTTTTAGTAGCAATAAACAAAAAAAACTATGTTAATTGGACATGCTTTGATACTATATATGCCTTTGAATTTTTACTAGATAACATTTTTGTTCGCTTTGGGGATTCCGTATATCGTCAGATTATCGGAATTTCAATGGGGACTAACTGTGCACCACTTATTGCGGACCTGTTTTTGTATGCTATAAGTTACAATTTATGACAAAAATAAGCAAAGACCCATCGAAACAACATCTGATAAACAAATTTATTATACTTTTAGATATTTGGATGATATTTTGGCTCTCAATAATGACGACTTCAGTATGTATATTAAAGAAATTTATCCTGTTAAACTTACTTTAAATAAAGCTAATACTAACAATGACCACTACCCTTTCCTCGATCTCGATATTTATATCACTAACGGAAAGCTGAATTTATGATAAAAAGATGATTTTTCATTTCCTATCGTTAATTATCCATTTTAAGATGGTGACGTTCCCTGGTCACCATCTTACGGTGTTTATATATCTCAACTTGTACGATTCGCTCGTGTATGTAACAATGTTTTACATTTTAACGAGAGAAATTTGTGTATTACTGAAAAATTATTACACCAGGGTTTCGATATCACAAACTAGTCAAAACATTTACTGTATAAGGACATCATTCGTAAATATAGCTCAACATGCGGACTTCTTATACGTTCAGGTATTTCACATCCAATTTTTAGCTCACCTGGCCCGAAGGGCCAAGTGAGCTTTTCTCACCACTTGTCGTCCGTCGTCCGTCGTCGTCCGTCGTCGTCGTCCGTCGTCGTCCGTCGTCGTCCGTCGTCGTCGTCGTCATTAAAATTTTACATTTTGAACTTCTTCTAGAGAACCACTGAATGGAATGAAACCAAACATGGCATGAATGTTCCTTATGAGGTGCTGACCAAGTGTTGTTACTTTGTAGCCGATCCATCATCCAAGATGGCCGCCAGCGGGGGACTTAGTTTAACGTAGGAACCTAAGGGAAATGCATACAAATGACTTCTTTTAGAGAACCACTGAATGGAATGAAACCAAACATGGCATGAATGTTCCTTATGAGGTGCTGACCATGTGTTGTTACTTTGTAGCCGATCCATCATCCAAGATGGCCGCCAACGGGGGACTTAGTTTAACATAGGCCCCTATGGGAAATGCATACAAATGACTTCTTTTAGAGAACCACTGAATGGAATGAAACCAAACATGGCATGAATGTTCCTTATGAGGTGCTGACCAAGTGTTGTTACTTTGTAGCTGATCCATCATCCAAGATGGCCGCCAGCGGGGACTTAGTTTAACATAGGACCCTATGGAAAATGCATACAAATGACTTCTATTAGAGAACCACTGAATGGAATGAATCCAAACATGGCATGAATGTTCTTTATGAGGTGCTGACCAAGTGTTGTTACTTTGTAGGCGATCCATCATTCAAGATGGCCGCCAGCGGGGGACTTAGTTTAACTTAGGACCCTATGGAAAATGCATACAAATAACTTCTTTTAGAGAACCACTAAATGGAATGAAACCAAACATGGCATGAATGTTCCTTATGAGGTGCTGACCATGTGTTGTTACTTTGTAGCCGATCCATCATCCAAGATGGCCGCCAGCGAGAGACTTATTTTAACATAGGACCCTAAGGGAAATGCATACAAATGACTTCTTTTAGTGAACCACTGAATGGAATGAAACCAAACATTGCATGAATGTTCCTTATGAGGTGCTAACCAAGTGTTGTTACTTTGTAGCCAATCCATCATCCAAGATGGCCGCCTGCTGGGGACTTAGTTTAACATAGGACCTATGGGAAATGTATACAAATGACATCTTTTAGAGAACCACTGAATGGAATGAAACCAAACATGACATGAATGTTCCTTATGAGGTGCTGAACAAGTGTTGTTACTTTGTAGCCGATCCATCATCCAAGATGGCTGCCAGCGGGGGACTTAGTTTAACATAGGACCCTATGGGAAATGCATACAAATAACTTCTTTTAGAGAACCACTGAATGGAATGAAACCAAACATGACATGAATGTTCCTTATGAGGTGCTGACCAAGTGTTGTTATTTTCTAGCTGATCCAACATCCAAGATGGCCGCCAATGGTGGACCTAGTTTAACATAAGAACCTATGGGAAATGCATACAAATGACTTCTTTTAGAAAACCACTGAATGGAATGAATCCAAACATGGCATGAATGTTCCTTATGAGGTGCTGACCAAGTGTTGTTACTTTGTAGCCGATCCATTATCCAAGATGGCCGCAAGCGTTGGACTTAGTTTAACATAGGACCCTAAGGGAAATGCATACACATGACTTCTTTTAGTGAACCACTTAATGGAATGAAACCAAACATTGCATGAATGTTCCTTATGAGGTGCTAACCAAGTGTTGTTACTTCGTAGCCAATCCATCATCCAAGATGGCCGCCAGCGGGGGAATTAGTTTAACATAGTACCCTACGGGAAATGCATACAAATGATTTCTTTTAGAGAACCACTGAATGGAATGAAACCAAACATGACATGAATGTTCCTCATGAGGTGCTGAACAAGTGTTGTTACTTTGTAGCCAATCCATGATCCAAGATGGTTGCCAGCGGGGGACTTAGTTTAACATAGGACCCTATGGGAAATGCATACAAATGACTTCTTAAAGAGGACCACTGAATGAATGAAACCAAACATAGCATGAATGTTCCTTATGAGGTGCTTACCAAGTGTTGTTACTTTGTAGCCGATCCATCATCCAAGATTGCCGCCAGCGGGGGACTTAGTTTAACATAGGACCCTATGGGAAATGCATACAAATAACTTCTTTTAGAGAACCACTGAATGGAATGAAACCAAACATGGCATGAATGTTCCTTATGAGGTGCTGACCAGGTGTTGTTACTTTGTAGCTGATCCATCATCCAAGATGGCCACCAGCGGGGGACTTAGTTTAACATAGGACCCTATGGGAAATGCTTACAAATGATTTCTTTTAGAGAACCACTGAATGGAATGAAACCAAACATGACATGAATGTTCCTTATGAGGTGCTGAACAAGTGTTGTTACTTTGTAGCCGATCCATCATCCAAGATGGCTGCCAGCGGGGACTTAGTTTAACATAGGACCCTATGGGAAATGTATACAAATGACATCTTTTAGAGAACCACTGAATGGAATGAAACCAAACATGACATGAATGTTCCTTATGAGGTGCTGAACAAGTGTTGTTACTTTGTAGCCGATCCATCATCCAAGATGGCTGCCAGCGGGGGACTTAGTTTAACATAGGACCCTATGGGAAATGCATACAAATAACTTCTTTTAGAGAACCACTGAATGGAATGAAACCAAACATGACATGAATGTTCCTTATGAGGTGCTGACCAAGTGTTGTTATTTTCTAGCTGATCCAACATCCAAGATGGCCGCCAATGGTGGACCTAGTTTAACATAAGAACCTATGGGAAATGCATACAAATGACTTCTTTTAGAAAACCACTGAATGGAATGAATCCAAACATGGCATGAATGTTCCTTATGAGGTGCTGACCAAGTGTTGTTACTTTGTAGCCGATCCATTATCCAAGATGGCCGCAAGCGTTGGACTTAGTTTAACATAGGACCCTAAGGGAAATGCATACACATGACTTCTTTTAGTGAACCACTTAATGGAATGAAACCAAACATTGCATGAATGTTCCTTATGAGGTGCTAACCAAGTGTTGTTACTTCGTAGCCAATCCATCATCCAAGATGGCCGCCAGCGGGGGAATTAGTTTAACATAGTACCCTACGGGAAATGCATACAAATGATTTCTTTTAGAGAACCACTGAATGGAATGAAACCAAACATGACATGAATGTTCCTCATGAGGTGCTGAACAAGTGTTGTTACTTTGTAGCCAATCCATGATCCAAGATGGTTGCCAGCGGGGGACTTAGTTTAACATAGGACCCTATGGGAAATGCATACAAATGACTTCTTAAAGAGGACCACTGAATGAATGAAACCAAACATAGCATGAATGTTCCTTATGAGGTGCTTACCAAGTGTTGTTACTTTGTAGCCGATCCATCATCCAAGATTGCCGCCAGCGGGGGACTTAGTTTAACATAGGACCCTATGGGAAATGCATACAAATAACTTCTTTTAGAGAACCACTGAATGGAATGAAACCAAACATGGCATGAATGTTCCTTATGAGGTGCTGACCAGGTGTTGTTACTTTGTAGCTGATCCATCATCCAAGATGGCCACCAGCGGGGGACTTAGTTTAACATAGGACCCTATGGGAAATGCTTACAAATGATTTCTTTTAGAGAACCACTGAATGGAATGAAACCAAACATGACATGAATGTTCCTTATGAGGTGCTGAACAAGTGTTGTTACTTTGTAGCCGATCCATCATCCAAGATGGCTGCCAGCGGGGGACTTAGTTTAACATAGGACCCTATGGGAAATGCATACAAATAACTTCTTTTAGAGAACCACTGAATGGAATGAAACCAAACATGACATGAATGTTCCTTATGAGGTGCTGACCAAGTGTTGTTACTTTGTAGCTGATCCAACATCCAAGATGGCCGCCAGCGGTGGACCTAGTTTAACATAGGACCCTATGGGAAATGCATACAAATGACTTCTTTTAGAGAACCACTAAATGGAATGAATCCAAACATGGCATGAATGTTCCTTATGAGGTGCTGACCAAGTGTTGTTACTTTGTAGCCGATCCATTATCCAAGATGGCCGCAAGCGGTGGACTTAGTTTAACATAGGACCCTAAGGGAAATGCATACACATGACTTCTTTTAGTGAACCACTGAATGGAATGAAACCAAACATTGCATGAATGTTCCTTATGAGGTGCTAACCAAGTGTTGTTACTTTGTAGCCAATCCATCATCCAAGATGGCCGCCAGCGGGGGAATTAGTTTAACATAGTACCCTACGGGAAATGCATACAAATGACTTCTTTTAGAGAACCACTGAATGGAATGAAACCAAACATGACATGAATGTTCCTTATGAGGTGCTGAACAAGTGTTGTTACTTTGTAGCCGATCCATCATCCAAGATGGCTGCCAGCGGGGGACTTAGTTTAACACAGGACCCTATGGGAAATGCATACAAATAACTTCTTTTAGAGAACCACTGAATGGAATGAAACCAAACATGACATGAATGTTCCTTATGAGGTGCTGACCAAGTGTTGTTACTTTGTAGCTGATCCAACATCCAAGATGGCCGCCAGCGGTGGACCTAGTTTAACATAGTACCCTACGGGAAATGCATACAAATAACTTTTTTTAGAGAACCACTGAATGGAATGAAACCAAACATGACATGAATGTTCCTCATGAGGTGCTGAACAAGTGTTGTTACTTTGTAGCCAATCCATGATCCAAGATGGTTGCCAGCGGGGGACTTAGTTTAACATAGGACCCTATGGGAAATGCATACAAATGACTTCTTAAAGAGGACCACTGAATGGAATGAAACCAAACATAGCATGAATGTTCCTTATGAGGTGCTTACCAAGTGTTGTTACTTTGTAGCCGATCCATCATCCAAGATGGCCGCCAGCGGGGGACTTAGTTTAAAATAGGAACCTATGGGAAATGCATACAAATAACTTCTTTTAGAGAACCACTGAATGGAATGAAACCAAACATGGCATGAATGTTCCTTATGAGGTGCTGACCAAGTGTTGTTACTTTGTAGCTGATCCATCATCCAAGATGGCCACCAGCGGGGGACTTAGTTTAATATAGGACCCTACGGGAAATGCTTACAAATGACTTCTTTTAGAGAACCACTGAATGGAATGAATCAAAACATGGCATGAATGTTCCTTATGAGGTGCTGACCAAGTGTTGTTACTTTGTAGCCAATCCATCATCCAAGATGGCCGCCTGCTGGGGACTTAGTTTAACATAGGACCTATGGGAAATGCATACAAATGACTTCTTTTAGAGAACCACTGAATGGAATGAAACCAAACATGACATGAATGTTCCTTATGAGGTGCTGAACAAGTGTTGTTACTTTGTAGCCGATCCATCATCCAAGATGGCTGCCAGCGGGGGACTTAGTTTAACATAGGACCCTATGGGAAATGCATACAAATAACTTCTTTTAGAGAACCACTGAATGGAATGAAACCAAACATGACATGAATGTTCCTTATGAGGTGCTGACCAAGTGTTGTTACTTTGTAGCTGATCCAACATCCAAGATGGCCGCCAGCGGTGGACCTAGTTTAACATAGGACCCTATGGGAAATGCATACAAATGACTTCTTTTAGAGAACCACTAAATGGAATGAATCCAAACATGGCATGAATGTTCCTTATGAGGTGCTGACCAAGTGTTGTTACTTTGTAGCCGATCCATTATCCAAGATGGCCGCAAGCGGTGGACTTAGTTTAACATAGGACCCTAAGGGAAATGCATACACATGACTTCTTTTAGTGAACCACTGAATGGAATGAAACTAAACATTGCATGAATGTTCCTTATGAGGTGCTAACCAAGTGTTGTTACTTTGTAGCCAATCCATCATCCAAGATGGCCGCCAGCGGGGGAATTAGTTTAACATAGTACCCTAAGGGAAATGCATACAAATGACTTCTTTTAGAGAACCACTGAATGGAATGAAACCAAACATGACATGAATGTTCCTCATGAGGTGCGGAACAAGTGTTGTTACTTTGTAGCCAATCCATCACCCAAGATGGTTGCCAGCGGAGGACTTAGTTTAACATAGGACCCTATGGGAAATGCATACAAATGACTTCTTAAAGAGGACCACTGAATGGAATGAAACCAAACATGGCATGAATGTTCCTTATGAGGTGTTGACCAAGTGTTGTTACTATGTAGCCGATCCATCATCCAAGATGGCCGCCAGCGGGGGACTTAGTTTAACATAGGACCCTATGGGAAATTCATACAAATAACTTCTTTTAGAGAACCACTGAATGGAATGAAACCAAACATGGCATGAATGTTCCTTATGAGGTGCTGACCAAGTGTTGTTACTTTGTAGCCGATTAATCATTAAAGATGTTCGCCAGAAGGGGCCTTTTGAATGAAATAAAACATTGTCTGAATTTTCCTTTCCGTATGAGGTTGTCTTATTACTTTTAGCCAAATTTTATATTTTTTTTTATATGATATAAAAAATCCAAGTAGAATCAGGTGAGCGATACATGCTCTTGAGAGCCTCTAGTTTATGGAAATATTCTTTATAAAGCACAAAGGTGTCAGTATTCACCTCAGAAACTAACAAAACCCTTGAAAAGACTTATTAAGAAGGGATATAGTTACGATACTGTTGTCAGGTTATTAAAGATTGCATATTTTGGCGTTAATATTGATTCACTTATAGGGTCTTTGAATCGGAACTAACCACATTTATTAAAAAAACAGTTGTCGGCATGACACGGGTTATGTTCTTCTCATATATGTTATGATGGTATGATACTAAACCCCTAACGGGAAGGATTGTGTCTGATGTACATATGATGAAACCATAATCTTTCAGTCAGTTTAATTGAAGTCTGGAGCTGGCATGTCAGTTAACTGCTAGTAGTCTGTTGTTATTTATGTATTATTGTCATTTTGTTTATTTTCTTTGGTTACATCTTCTGACATCAGACTCGGAATTCTCTTGAACTGAATTTTAATGTATGTATTGTTATTCGTTTACTTTTCTACATTGGCTAGAGGTATAGGGGGAGGGTTGAGATCTCACTAACATGTTTAACGCCGCCGCATTTTTGCGCCTGTCCCAAGTAAGGAGCCTCTGGCCCTTGTTAGTCTTGTTATATTTTAATTTTAGTTTCCTGTGTACAATTTTGAAATTAGTATGGCGTTCATTATCACTGAACTAGTATATATTTGTTTAGGGGCCAGCTGAAGGACGCCTCCGGGTGCGGGAATTTCTCGCTACATTGAAGACCTGTTGGTGACCTTCTGCTGTTGCTGCACATTCCCCATTTCCATTCTCAATTTTATGGTAATTTTTATCTCATGGATAGTTATCTAAGGTATCAGGCTAAAAATTTAACACCCAAGACGCGCGTTTCGTCTACATAAGACTCATCAGGGACGCTCAGTTCAAAATAGTGATAAAGCCAAATATAACAAAGTTGAACGGCCAAAATTCCTAAAAAGTTGTGCCAATATTTAAGTCTTTAAATCCTTAAGTGTTTTGGCTCACCAGTCCCAATGAGCCCATCAATTGATACCCCTTTCATCTATAGTCCAGTCAATCTAGCATAAATTTGACCCTAACCCGAAATTAATTGCAACAGAAGATTTTCAAGTTTTAATCTTTAGCATTATAAACCAAATATACACAGAAAAAAAGTCCCATAAAATCTAACTCGAGGAAGACTAAAAAAAATCCCAATTTTAAATTCCTATGGAGATTTGCATCAAAAAGGGAGATAACTTTTGCAAAAAAGGCAGAAATATCAATAAAAATTGATACAAAATTATAACTTTACCGCTTCTATTCATCAGAATGTATTGATTCTTGATTTTTAAGCGGTCTTTAGAGTACAACAAACAACCCTAAATGTGTTTTTATATATATTATCAAGCTATAATCTAGATTTCGTAATTCATTAGTTGACCATTTATTGATTTTTTCAACATGTCAAGGGAAAGTGTCTTAAATTTAATAAAGATACTTAAGATTGTATCCTTCTTTTTGTGTTTTAAAGTTTCTTAACATGAGCAAGTTGCTGAAAAAATATAATATGCAGATATAAACAATAGTCAATACCAAACTTTCACACTATTTTTTCACAATGGTTACAAAGCTTCAAATTTGCAATATCTTTAATGAAAAATGCACGAAAAAATAAAACTACCCATAACACTTCGGTTTTGAACATTTCATGAGCAGAAGATTATATAATTGAGTCAAATACAAACTTATAACACCATCAATGTATCCTACTATAAATTTCAAGAAAACAACCAAAAACCTATAAAAAATACAATTTTTTGCAAGAGTTATCTCTCCTTCCAATGCTGATTTTGAATTTTCCTCAAGTTAGATTTTATGGGATTTTTTTTCTGTGTACATAAAGGGCATAATGCTATAGATTAGATCTAAAACATTTTCTGTTGCAATTAGTTTGAGGTTAAATCTTAGTTTGACTGGACTTCTAATAACAGGGGCATACAAATGAATTCCACTTATTTTCCTAATATTTTGCAGCTTTTGAAACTATTTTGCTGTAAAATTTCATTCACGGAATAATAAATTATGTCCAAGGACCCAAAATTACATAAGATCTTTCCCAAACCTCCTGCCTTAGCTTTTGGAAGACCACTAAATCTGAAAGACTTATTTGTGAGAACTGATGTCTCTTCTACAAAAAGCTGTTCAACAGCAGAATGGTGAAAATCGCGTGGATGTCCGACTCGAACATTTAATTGCCTTTCCACTTGGTCTGTGTGCACTATATTTTGCAATAAAACTTGCAAAACCCAGAATGCTGTATAACTTTTTTAGTGTCAATGTTGTATGCAGTATATTGGCGAGACAAAACAGTCATTCGACATGCGCATGCAAGTGACTAAACCTGCAAGCCCAACCTCCCAGTAAGCCGCCATTTGGGATCACCTTGGCACACTCAAGCTGATATAAAAACCTCACTATCATTTTCATAGACAATAAGGAGGGCTGGTCAAGGTTCGATTATACCTACTCGGGAAAGGTTTTAGATAAGGAAGAGAAGAACAGTTTCCCCAGAGAACACAACGAGTCACTCATTTTCCCTACCATCACTTTTTTCCAGTAACACAGGCTTCCGTACTGGACTCTCACAGCCGTAAGGAAATTATTCCTCCTCCAAAACATCAACATTGATTTTTTTTTATAATATGTATAGCGATCAAGATTATTATTTCAGTTTGTTTACCACATGCCAATATAAGATTTATTTTACATCTTACTGTTGCTACTGATATTAGTAATCCGAAATATCCGAAATATCTAAAATTTGTTCATGATTATTTTTATTTTTTGGTGATACTGTACCATTTTAAACTTGTGAACATTTGTATAAGTTAAAGGTACTAGGCACCGATTCAATCGATGAACTGACTAGTACTGATAAGAACTTGGGCGACTTCGGGTTAACACTATAGTTAAGTATATTGAACTATAGTTCACTAGAACGAAAGCTAGTTCACCGGAAGTACGACATTCATCGGACTTTAGTCAACTATACACGAGGGGTACTAGACGTTTAGTTCAAAATGGCTGCCGTGTGGGTTACACTTAAGACATGAATCTGAAAGTGGACATGAAAAGACCTGCATAGACCTGAAGATATACGACTCAAATAGTTCAAATTGCAATAACTTTTATTATTATTCAATGGAATTTCCTCAAATTGAATTTTATTAAATGTCAAAAACCATATTTCATTTTTGTTTTGCCAAAAGTTTGATCTGAACGGAGAAATGAAAGACCTGAAAGGACCTGAAAAATATTTATGGTCGGACTTATTCTTACTTCAATAACTTTTTTAATATTCGATGGATATCTTTCAACTTTAGCTTTTGTGAAAATAAAAAGTTCAATATAAATGATCATAATAATATTAAATATAAAAAAATATGAAAAATATCGTTGGGTGTGAAAATAATTCGACCTGAACGGGAAATTAAATAACCTGAATTGACTTGAAATTCTGCGATCATATTTATTCAAAATTTGAAACATTCATACGGTGTTTTCAACTGTAATACTAAAGCGTACGAAAACGAAATATGTTGTAATACACTTCTTTGAATTATTTCATATCCATATGCTTAACTGAAAAGTTCCCTCAATATCTCACTTATGAGCGTAAAGAAGTCAGACTGTAAATATTCGGCCATATTTTACAACTACAGTTAGCTGTTTGTGAGTTCGTCTGCTTCGATAGTTTAGACATACGCTCTTGGACTTCCTTTAACAATTAAAGGCTACACTCGAAGTCGCCCCTTAACAGTTCTGGATTTATCGTTAGTCGATTTTATATCACCTGGCCCGAAGTGCCAAGTGAGCTTTTCTCATCATTTGGCGTCCGTCGTCCGTCGTCCGGCCTTAACTTTTACAAAAATCTTCTTCTCTGAAACTACTGGACCAAATTAAACCAAACTTGGCCACAATCATCATTAGAGTATCTAGATTCAAAAATGTGTCCGGTGACCCGGCCAACGAACCAGGATGGCTTCCATGGCTAAACATAGAACAGAGGGGTAAAATGCAGTTTTTGTCTTTTATCTCAGAAACCAAAGCATTTAGAGCATATTTGACAGGCTAATATTGTTTAACAGGTCAAGATCTATCTGCCCTGAAATTTTCAGATAAATCGGTCAACCCGTTGTGAGGTTGCTGCCCCTGAATTGGTAATTTTAAGGATTTTTTGCTGTTTTTGGTTATTATCTTGAATATTATTATAGATAGAGATAAACTATAAACAGCAATAATGTTCAGCAAAATAAGATCTACAAAATAAGTCGACAGGACCAAAATGGTCAGTTGATCCCTTTAGGAGTTATTGCCCTTTATAGTCCATTTTTAACCATTTTTCGTAAATCTTAGTAATCTTTTAGAAAATCTTCTCCTCTGAAACTAACGGTCCAAATAAAACCAAATTTGGCCAAAATCATCATTGGGGTATCTAGTTTAAAAAATGTGTCCGGTAATTCGGCCAACAAACCAAGATGGCCGCCATGGCTAACCGGTTGTTAGGTTGCTGCCCCTGTATTGGCAATTTTAAGGAAATTTTGCTGTTTTTTGTTATTATCTTGAATATCATTATAGATAGAGATAAACTGTAAACAGCAATAATTTACAGCAAAGTAAGACCTAAAAAATAAAATAGCATGATCAAAATGGTCAATTGACCCCTTAGGAGTGATTGTCCTTCATAGTCAATGTTAACCATTTTCATAAAATTTGTAGATTTCACTAACATTTTCCAAAGAAACTACTGTTATGGATAGAGATAATTGTAAGCAGCAAGAATGTTTAGTAAAGTAAGTTCTACAAATACATCACCATCACCAAAACACAATTTTGTCATGAATCCATCTGTGTCCTTTGTTTAATATTCACATAGACCAAGGTGAGCGACACAGGCTCTTTAGAGCCTCTAGTTTCTTAAATGTCTGAAACAGCACTGTCTGGTACTGAACAACTGTAAAAGATCTTGAGATTCATCCTTTTGGTTAATTCAGGCATTTTAGAGTTGTTCAGTTACAAATGACCATTTTAGTAGTAAAAACAGTTACTAGTGCTGGTGCTGTAGTGTTGACATGCGCGACCCTAATGCATTAACGGAGGTTTATAAACGCTACAATTGAGGGTATGGTACGTTACTTCTGTTAAAACTGGTTTAACGTCACAAATGTTTCCCCTATTGGTCTGTATTGCACTTTCCGAAACATTGTACATAATACGTCTTTGTTTCAAATAAAGAAATACTGAAATGAGTAATTTTTTTATCTGAGAGTACAAAGACAAAATAGTATCTAGCTTGCATTGCATGTAGGCTAATAACCATCACTGAAAGTTAACCGATGAAAATTCCAACCCTTTCTTCCATGTTCACAATAATCAGGAACCATGTTATCTAAAGTTTCCATAATATATTATTTTATAGAAACACAAAATATTAGTGAATGGTGTTTTCAAACTAAAAAAATATTTGTTCATGACCAAGAATTTTTTCACAGCACTAAGTTTTAGGATTAGTTAAATGGATACTTTTCTCGAGTTTTTTCGTATGTAAAGGGATGCCACGTGTTAGGCTTGGTTGTATTACACATTTGAACAGGCATCTACGCATATGTTCATTTTACATGATTTATCATTTTTACACAAGCAATGAATTCCTGTTAGAGGAATTTTGCTTACAATGCTACCAAGTATTAAAGTTATGGTATTCTCTTTGAATACGCGATGCATTGAATGTGTTTTTTTTATTGATGCATTTGTGTTTTTTGGTAAAATTGTAACACGGTCATGACTGATGTACCTATATTTTGACTATTTTGTTAATTTTGTCTGTCAAGTTTACGCATCGTTGTAAATATAACGGAATTTGATGAGACTGTCGTACAAAGTGAGAGGTTTAGCGCTATAAAACAAGGTTCAATCCACCAATTTCTACATTTGAAATTGCCTGTACCAAGTCAGGAATTCGACAGTTGTCCATTCGTTTTTAATGTGTTTTGTCATTTGATTTTGCCATGTAATTCGGGACTTTCCGATTTTATTTTCCTTGGAGTTCAGTATTTTTGTGATTTTTTTTTCTACACTCAATTGAGAGTTGGTGGTACTTTGTATCAGAATCACATTCAGCATACCCAAGTGGATTATTGATAACTCACGCTTTCACAATGTTCACTGAGATCATGTGAATTCCTCTTCGTTTTACAGTACATAATAATGGAGGCCAGGATGATGAAAAAGAATTGAAATTGATTTGCAGTAATCAAGATCAGTCGATAACAACTACATCAAACTTCAATGGATCACTGAATACAGAGACGGATTCGCTAGGTAAAAACAAAACGTACATACCTTTGTTGTTGTTAGTTGTGTTTTATCTATTATGTTTGATAGAGCTGCTGTAATGTATTTATACCCGATTTATGAAACGAAATACACATTTAGTACTTAGGCAAACATTTAGACACATTTTATTTATAACACTATTGTTGTTACTTCATGATATGGTACGAAAAACAACCCCAAAAATTAATGCGATATTATCTCTAGTACCTTTTAAAAAATGCATACTCCTTTAACAACATCATCATTGAGTTATTGTATTATCGTTAGCGTGCCACATTTGTTTTTCGTATTTATTTAATGAACGACTGTAATATTTGTTCTGTCTATGACGTAGCGGGTTATATAACAGTGTCCACCACATTTTATTTATGTTATTTCGTATAGACTGACACAATATTACAGTTATTTGTTTTAATTTAATTCTAAAGTTTATTTTAATGCGGCGTGAATCATGAAAAAACGTTGATGACGTCAAGGTCACATGACAAAATTGTGTTTATGATATGATAAACAAAACGATGTCAGCCAATCAAAAGACGCGTTACATCCAAAATTAAATTATAACAGTTTGCACAAGAACATTTCTTGATGCGTTCAGGTTATAAATTGACTGCATCAGATTAGATGAACGCTCCTGTGTAACGTTTATTATCATATAATACTTGTTATAGACATTTAAGCTGAGTGGTCGTCAAAGGTTCTCAAATAAAATAATACGAATAACTAACAGAGAACTTAACCTCGTGTGCTGATTTTGAACCTTGAATACTTAAACAGATAGTTTTTATTACACATACATGAATTTTACTCTTTAAGTATATTTAGATTCACAATAGAAGGCTTATGACAGACTGGGGTTGTCCACACTATTACGGGACTGCCTCTAAATGTTCATTATAATTTTGTATTCTTTTATTGTTTTTTTGTATTCTGGAGTCTTTGGTTATACCATGTTGCTTCCATCGAAAATATTCATTGTTATCATGGAACAAAATTGTGTTTTTCTATTTTTGTTATGTATTTGTTTTTTATAGATAAAAATACAATGTATATATCCATTGGAGCAGTCGCTGGGATCGTTGTCTTCATTTTAGTACTGGTGATGGTAATAGTACTGTGTAAAAGGTATTCGTTTTAACGGCAGTTGCTTAATGTTTAATTCTGTTTTGAACTTATCATGTATCATAGAAAGTTTCTTTCGTTTAGGAGATAACGTTAATTTGACGGGAATATGGGAATGATGTCTCTTTAACAAAATAAATTGATAACATGCCAAACGATGAAGTAAAACGTTTTTAAAAATGCATGGCTATTATTAGTTGTTTATCAAACATTCATTGTCAAAGAGTGTGCACAATCTATTAAATTTATTAACAATAAGTCAATACATGAATACAAATCATTTTACAATTTCGTAGATAGTCAGGATCGATAAAATGTTCATTTAACTGATAAACTCATCATAGACATCATGATTAAAAATTGTGTACACCAGACGCATATTATGTCAAAAAAAGACTCATAAGTGACGCTCAAATTATAAAACGCAAAATATAGTATATGTTTTTTTTTCAAATTAAGATGAGGATAATTTTAAAGTTATTATTAAACAACATTTATAAATACTAACTATATAATGTGTTTAAAATTGTGTCTGTAAGTTTTAAAATCAAAGATAGATTTTGATGATAAACAATTTTAGAAATTATCGAATAATTGCAGAAGAAAGCGTCGCCATTCAAGTAAAGAGGAATCAAAAGCAGAATGCTCAGCAACCACAAAACAGACTGTCGTTGATGAAGAAGAATACGATGGATTGAAGTACAACATGCTCTATGTATCGTCTGAACAAGATAACAATTTCGATACCAACTACTCTACCGTTGATGGAGATATATCCAGGCATAAACGTATTAAAAAAGAAGGTTGTAGGATAGTTGAGGACCAACAACATATTCATAATTCAAAATTGAATACACAGTTTGTTACGGATAATCCTCAACAAACAAACGGAGATAAGGGGTTAATATAACTGCTTTATCAGCAAACGGATGTGTGTATGCAGTTCTTGACAAAAGTAATAAAATAGAGAGCAACATGAACAATGTGGAAATTGAAGTCTCAAGTCAAACTTATGCTATTGTGAATAAAACCAGAAAAAGACAACCAGAATTAGAGGACACATAGATAGTAGTATTGTTTTTACGTACTTTACGTCAAAGCACATTATAAGGTGTAATACCACCAAATCATGGTACGTCACATCCGGTTGTATACGAAAATAGGCCGAGAAAAAAGATTTTCTTGAATTTGACAGTTGTAGGTAATTAATCCTACATTTTATTTCAGTAAAACATTTCTGTGTCATAAACAGATATCTTGGGTATTTTAAAGCACCATTATTTTTTTTATTGGGATTTCTATAGAATATTTTGTAAACTTGAGGTTACATGGTTACTAAATCTTGTACACATATTAATCAAGGGGAGAAATCTGATTGGTTAACTTTCATCGGTGGTTATTGTCTTATATGCAATGAAATGTTAAGTGAAATGTTTTCTATTTTCATATTTAACAAAGACTGATAGGGGCAAATTACATCTATAATCATATATCTTCCGAATAATTGCAAATCAATCTTCACGATGAACTGACAGTAGTATTTTGTACACCGGGAGTAGCAAAGTTTCAAAGTGAAATATACATAAACAATAAATACTTTTTGTTTTATTACTTTATCTTTCATATATGTAGAAAAATTGTTTTCATCATAAAAAGGTCAATGTAATGTCATGTATTCAGTTTAAATAACATTTATCGATCGATGATTTATGTCAAAGAAAGTTATAAATCCCGTAACAATACATATGAACAGAAATGACACGTCGTATGCCACTCTTGTCTTTTTTGAATTTATCACCTGTCGTTTTTGTCGAGCCTGCAACTTTTGTTGCATAAAGCTCGACATAGGGATAGTGATCCGGCGGCGGCGGCGGTTACGCCGGCGTTGGCATAAGCTCACTTCTTAATAGCTTTATATTTTAGAAGGTGGAAGACTTGGATGCTTCATACTTTGTATATAGATGCTTCATGTTACGAAGTTTCCGTCAGTCACATGTCCAATGTCCTTGACCTCATTTTCATGGTAAAGTGACCACTTGAAAAAAAAGTTCTGATTTTTTGTAATGTTGAATTCTCTCTTATTATGAGTAATAGGAAAACTATATTTGATATGTGCGTACCTTGCAAGGTCCTCATGTCTGTCAGACAGTTTTCACTTGACCTCGACCTCATTTCATGGACCAGTGAACAAGGTTAAGTTTTGGTGGTCAAGTCCATATATCTCAGATACTATAAGCAATAGGGCTTGTATTTTCGGTGTATGGAAGGACTGTAAGGTGTACATGTCCAACTGGCAGGTGTCATCTGACCTTGACCTCATTTTCATGGTTCAGTGATTATAGTTAAGTTTTTGTGTTTTGGTGTGTTTTTCTCATACTAAATGCAACAGGTCTACTATATTTGTTGTATGGAATGATTGTAAGGTGAACATGTCTAGCGGGCAGATGTCATGTGACCTTGACCTCATTTTCATGGTTCAGTGGTTAAAGTTTAGTTTTTGAGTTTTGGTCTTTTTATCTAATACTATATGCCATAGGTCAACTATATTTGGTGTATGGAAATATTTTATGATCTTTATGTCAGTCGCACAGGTTTTATTTGACCGTGACCTCATTTTCACAGTTCATTGCACAGTGTAAAGTTTTTGTGTTTTGGTCTATTTTTCTTCCACTATAAGTAATAGGTCAACTATATATGTTGTATAGAAGCATCGTTAGCTGTACATGTCTGCCTGACATGGTTCATTTGACCTTGACCTCATTTTCAAGGTTCATTGGTCTTTGTTTAGTTGTCTTGATCAATGTTAAGTTTATGTGACAGTTGTAATAAAGCTTTATACTTAGGACTATCAACATAATATCAATGATTAGTACAGAAGGCGAGACATTTCAGCGTGTGCACTCTTGTTTTGTATTGTATTGATTGTTGCATTAATATTCTTATGGATTCTGATTTGTTACTGTTGTTTTTCCGTTTCGTATATTTTCTATAATTACCTATAACATGAATCTTCTTTTTTCCTTTGATCTTTTCATGGAATAACATAGAGACGACAATTATGTACCTAAACGTATGGTGTAAATTGAAGCAATCAACATATATTGGATGAAAGCTCACATGGGACAATTTAACTCAATGAGAAAAAAGCCATGAAATAACCAAAAACACTAACACCGATAGTGCATACGCAAGCTCCGTATCTTTAGGGAAAGATTACGCCTACAAAACAGCACAAATATATAAATGTCAAGTTTATTAAGTTTCATATAATGAAATACAAATCTTTCAATCTCTGCAGGTTTTCCCCGCCAGACAGAGAACAAAAGATGTCTTACTAATTAATTTCAAGATAGAACCGAAAACAAAATACACATTTCTTTCTATTGTTGAAACATATTAGCCAAAAAAACCAAGTTTAACATGACATATCGAAATAAAATTTTGCTCAAATGCTAGACTAAAAGTTAAATTGATCTACCCTTTTTGTATTTGAGTCTTTAAAGATTTATTGTCTGTTGACGTTTAATCTATAAGATGCCCAACACGGTCGAATTCTTCATTACGCCTTTCAATAACGATACATTGTCGCCAGTGGTTAATTTCGGCAGCTTCAATCATAAGTATGTCAGCAATATTATCGCCATGTATATAGATCTTGCGATTCTCCATTCATTAAAAACACTTATGGACCACTTTGTATTATTTTTGGTTTTCGCTGCTTTTCTATATTCTCATCTGAAACAGATTCGTTGAAACGCTCCTGTTCGTCATTTTCATCTTTTAAATTAGTTGATCTTAGGTGCTCCGAAAGAGTAAGCAGATCCTGCTCCACATGGGACATCCGTTGTGTTGCTTATGTGATAACGAATCCGGTAAATAGTCTAATTCGGTAGGTCACATTCCTGAAAGGAAAGGGGATTGCAGTTACAACGTAAAGAACATATCCGATGTAATTCGTGAAACGGATATTTCCTAAAGGTCAACCAACTCGTGATGGCGTCCTTAAAATTTACGAAGTGATGATTTCAACTATACCATTAGGAACTCTTGGTTTAAATACTATTGTGAGCAGCAACCCTCTATCAAGAAAATCATGATAGGAAATGCAAGCACGGGAATACCGTATCAATTGGAAGATATATACACCGTATGTAGGTGCTGCCAGGATGTTGCTACTTAAAAACGTAAAGTTCACAATTGGAAAGCTGAAATTATCTCTTTTCTCGTATAAATTAACCGAAAAAGAGATAATGCGTCTGCCATACTACCAACTATGCGGTTTATTAGATTTTCCCGCCAAACGTGATTTCCTTTCTGCACGGCCTGGTAGTCATGGGCTACGCAAGTTTATTTGTCTAACTCGAAATACTATGCTATAAATATAACATGACGGTACCATTTTTTTCTGCCACAGATGCGCATTTCCAAAATCAATTGCTCTTCAGTAATGCAACATATTTGAAAATCCTAAGCTTATTGAAGAGATAGGAATATATTTACCAAAAAAGGACAAAACAGTATAATGAAACCGGGTTAGAAATAAGTTCTTAGCATGAGGAGTATAACCTTATTAAGGTGAGGTTCTTGTAACTCAGTAGTTTTCTATGCAATGTTAAGTGCACTGTTGTATGTCTGTCTGCATTTTCTCTTTCTTTGTTTTAAGAAGAAAGAGATTGAATGAGTTTGAATGTGTCTGAGGTTGCTTGGCCTCATTAATGGGGATACGCGGATACGGGAAAAAGGAATGCATTCGCAAACCCAAACACAAAGGCATATCAAAAGATAAATTTTAAAAGCGGAAAGGAGCGTATATGTCTGATGTATCAAGAAAAAATTTCAAATTCAGTTTCAAAAGGTTGTATCCACCACTTAAGTTAAGCCTTGCATGGAAAATTATAAACACATCTACTAAACTTGAATATCGCGAGCATAACAAAGGAAGTTTTGTTTTCGAAAAGCAGTGTGCCAGCTATAAATTGTAATTAAACACGGAGGAGACGGTCGGATATCACTTCAGTATTGAAATTAAACATAACTTTTAATTTGATATGAGTTTTGTAAATTTTATGACTAACTCTTCATCAAAACCTACCTTTTACACGATTCATCAATATAAGTATTTCAATAATTTTAGTATTCGGGATTAAGAAATTATTTGAATATACATGTACCTACACTTATTATCATTAAATTTTTATGCTATATGATGTCTACTATATACAGGTTTTAGACGATTTTGACAATCATTGGAACTACTGTATTGCTACGGATATTACAGAAAAAAAGTTAAAAAAAAATATTGATGAAAGAGGGGCTAAAGATACCAGAGGGACAGTCAAACTCATAGATCGAAAATTAGTTGACAAAGCAATTGCTTAAAATAAAAAAAATAACCAGACAAATAATAGTACACATGACACAACATAGAAAACTAAAGACTGAACAACACGATCCCTACCAAATACAGGGGTGATATCATGTGCTCCGGAAGGGTAAGGAGATCCTGCTCCACATGTATCACACCTCGTATTGCTTATGTTATTACAAACCCGGTAAATAGTCTAATTCTATGAAATGTCACAGACGTGTTGACTGGCATGTGAAAACATGGAATTTGGATTTGAATTGATTAAAATTTGTGGAATGATCACTGTATTTTTGAGATAAGACGTGGCACGGTACTTGTCTATCCCATATTCATGTATTTGGTTTTGATGTTATATTTGTTATTCTCGTGGTGTATTGTCTGTTGCTTGGTCCGTTTCTGTGTGCTGTTGCGTTTCGGTGTTGTGTCGTTGTTCTCCTCTTATATTTAATGCGTTTCCCTCGGTTTTGGTTTGTTGCCCCGATTTTGTTTTTTGTCCATGGATTTATGAGTTTTGAACAGCGGTATACTACTGTTGCCTTTATTTATTAACCATGATGATTTGAAACTAGTAAAACTGTCGAAAGTTGAAAAATGCTCCAAACTTAATGAAAGTTTATATGATTTTTTTTTCTGTCAATCTCAGATGATACTTTTGACTAAATTCTAAATTTCCACAATGGGCACCGTTGCAATGGAAACTGCAAAAATGTGAGGAAAATAGGTAAATGATCCAAAATTCTCCAAATGAACTGAAAATTACCAGAACGATGTATAGCCATATAAAAAAGATGTTGTATGATTGCCAATGAGACAACTATCCACAAAAGACCAAAATGACACAATTTACAACTATAGGTCACCGTACGGCCTTCAACAATGAGCAAAGCCTATACCGCATAGTCAGCTTTAAAAGGCCCCCATAAGAAAATGTAAAACAATTCAAACGAAAAAACTAACGGCCTTATTTATGTAAAAAAAATGAATGCATATTATGTGCAATCACTGTCTGACGTTTTCGAAATGGTTGCCGCAATGGCAAATGGGACATAAGCTCTTCATTGTTATTAATGTTGCATTCAAAATATATTGACCTCGAGCATCATTGAGAGGACAATTTAAAAACTGCATACCAGTTGTAGAAAGTTAGGATCCTTTATTTGTTATGTTATTATCAACATAATACTTTTGGTGTGTGCACATTGCTATTCAGAGATTACTTCAATCAGGAACAATCCAAATAAAGTAATACTCGCCTAGTATTTGGTATAATACAAGGGTATAATGTTATAATGCTCACCATTAAAAAGATAAAAGGTCAAGTTGCCTTACTCAGGAAGAATTTTAATATCTCCCAATTGCTAAAAAAAATAACACTTATAAATTTGTTTCATTTGTCATTAAGAACGGTTAAAAAACAAACAAAAAAACGTGACATTCCAGGAAGTATAAATGTCGTGGGGAACAATCTAAAATTTAAATGCGATCAATAAATGCATTCAATATTATTGGGAAAATAAAGACCTTTAAAGTGTTGTTTAATATTCTTACACATGTATATGATTATTTTTCATATGCCTTTCTTTTTATTTCCGTGTTGAGATAAAATGAAAATTATTCGAATCTTAATTCTAACTGTATGGATGATTACTAAGGAAATACAAGGTAAGAATTTATGCACTAATTGATTTTGGAAATGAATTAATTAGACATCAATCCAGGTTAAAAGACTAATAGCAAAACACACTAAACAGGGGTTTCAAAACGACTTCGTTTACAAAAAAGGTACAGCTTAAATGAAAAAAGGTAGCTGCATAACTACGATGGACTTGAAAAAGTCCAAAAGTATATGTATCTGTTATGTCTGAACTACTTTCGTTTTATCCTAACACGGAAATAAAATAGGCATATGAAAACTACGTTAAATGCAAAAATCGGCCATTGTTAAGACAAACATGGATGTGAATTATATTTGTTTATTTCAATATTACATATATTTATTACACCTGGTTTAAATGGTTATATATTACGCAACGTGGAAAGGGATTGATATAAATTGCAATAATTTGTTGCCGAATCCACTATCAATAAATCTGTTTAACATGTTTAAACTAAATGGATATAAATGTATAAGAATAAAAGACAAATCGTGACTACATGCATTAAGACATCACATACATTTCAATTGTCATATGAATTATACTCTATTTATTATTTTTATAAGATATTAGTTTCGAATAAAATGGTATCATGTGTATCGTTCAACTTCTTTCTTCATGAACGACATTATGTTTCTCATAGCCAACAAATTCAGGGTTAATTTCAAGAACATGCTTGTTTGTTTGTTTGAACCGCAGTATACTTCTGTTGCCTTTATTTGTTAGTTTGTTAAAGAGAGTATCACTATTAGACATATTACGAACAGGTATATTCCTGACGCTGAGGTTGACAAATTAGACTTTAAATCAAGGGACGGTGTCAAAACATTGACATTAATTAAAACAAGTAAAATTTAAATCTTGTGCGTCTTGGTAAATTCAAATCACATTTATCTAGAACATCATAATGTAACATCCTATGATGGTAATTTTTTTTGTGATATCATTTCTGGCCATCATATGATATAAAAAGTGTATTCGTGCAGAAGTGGGGGAGGGGGAGGGGGCTGAGATTTATCCAAGTTCGTTCGATTATAGATTGATAATATATACATATTAAGCTAACTAGATATTAGTTTTATTGTTGTATTACAGTTAGCGAAAAAGTTCTTTCTGTCGCTCCACTAATCATACACAGAGCTCTATAGTCTGGTTGATTTCTCTCTCTCGGGTGTCTTCATAAGCTTCCAATGACTGAAAGTCTTTTAGTGCTTTATAGCGTGTTCGACATATATCCGACACTCTGATATAGACATTTTCTTCTTTCTACTCGTGGTTAATCTTCCAAGTTGGTGGCGTCTGTAGGGGTAAACATTTTCGAAGATCACATCTGACAGACAGTAGCTAACGACCACTACTGAACTACAGATCCCTAATTTAGGACAGGCTAATGAAAAGTATAGCGGGCTTTAACATTTTTGTGATATATTTCCTGCCTTTTTATCGCCCTATTCTATTTGGACATTTTATTAGTTTATTCAGCATTGTTTGACATGAATTGTCATCCTGCCTCTTTTGTGTGAAGTTGCTCATTCTGCCATTTTTTTAATCTCGAAAATCCTGGCCCGACTTTTTTCAGATTGAATCCTTGCCCCCTCCCCCTCCGTAGAGTAGTAATAGGTACACATCCAACACATTTGATATAAAAACACCATAACTATTTTTAGAGAACCCCTAGCATTGTTTTCTTAAATAGAGAAAAGACCCATCCCATCGATCATCGGTGATAATTTTACTATCGTCATTTTTTAATGAAACGGTTGGCGAATTTCCACAAAACGTTTCAGGAATTTATAAAATACAAAATATCTGCATAAAGTGGTGTTAAGGTGTAAATGCAAAGTCATGTATTTGAAACGCTTCAGGGATGTTCAACCGGTGAGTAGTGGGGCATGTATTAGACAAACTTCTTACCGTTAATGCGCATGAAATGTTTGCCACTGGATGTAAAGCAACCAACAATCAATAAATCACAAATCCCTTACAAAGAAAAATGCAAATTCAGCTGTAACTGTTCAAATTAAGACAAAGTTGTAAGGAAATATAGGGTAAAAATACATGCATTCGAAGCTATATGATCGCGAGAAATATCCTAAAACTATAATGCAACATGTTTCAAGTTGAAATTGTAAAACAAAATCCTGTTTAAGGTGTTTTAAAATAGACCCCGTTAAATAAAATAAAAAAAGGTGGTAAGCAAGTGGATCGAAATGCAAACACTCCTTTGTTTGCTTTTCATAACTTAAAAAAAAATACCATAAGAAACTTATTTACGAGTAGGTATAAAATAGATTATAATACCAGATTATTTGAAAGACCCGTTAAGGGCTCGCCGAAGAATTCACACACCTATGTACCCCGTGTCTCCGTTGCCCCGCTATCTTCTGCATTTACATGAACCCCCTCACTCATTTTTTGCATTACTATCTTTTTCTCATATTTCTTATGGCAAACATGTTCTTGAATATTCGTTCCATACGGAATTTCCTCCAAAAGGGTCAATGCAGGTTTTTAAATTATAGTCAATGTATACACAGGTAATCTCTTTTGTGTTTTGACACAACCTAACATTTAAAATGTAATTTGTCAACCTCAGCGTCGTGAATATACCTTTTCGTAACATGTCTATTAAAAGAAATACATCATTAGATATATACACATGGAAAAAAATATTGCAACACCAAATCTATACTATTAAACGAGAAGACCTCATTTTTGGTGTCGCTTCTCTTCCTTCCACAATAAATCAATCATCATGCCTCTGTGTCCTATAGGTAACATGCATAGTTGCATTTATCATCCATTCATATGATTATTCAGATTGCGTTATTTTGGAAGAAAACGACAAAAAAGGTGTCAGACCACCAATTACTCCGTCCAATTTAGAACGTAAAAGTAGACCTACTCTGACACAAAATAGTGCTTTTGATGTCCTTGTTTACTTAAACTAACAAACAAATTTGCAGAAATGAAACTTTTGGTGAAAGATAAATATATCTAGATCATTTTGAGCCAAAATTTACTTGTCTATGAGTTTACATTAAAAATTTAGGATTAATGCGCTCCATAGTATGCTAATTTTAAATTTCCAGAAAACCAGGTTTTTGTTTTGGAGTACTTCTATTTAAAGGTCAGTTATTTTGTTAGAAGGCTTTAAAGGTATGCTGAAAATTGGCATGTAGAAAGCTGAAACATGTACAATTCAGGATATATCTGGTTTCTATGAAGTTAAACTTAAGGTAAAAATTTTAGAAAGCTGTGAAAATTGCAAAATTTGGTTGAACAGAGAGGGATTTATAATTGGTGGTCTGACACCAAAAAGAGTCCGGAATTGATTCCGTCATCAGACTGACTTTTAGTCATAGATAAGACTTTCTGTTTGAAACATGCACAAATACAACCAATCGTATGATAGATAACAAAAAAAGAAAAATAGATAAGCCAATCAGAGCGTTCTCCATTTTATGGTGTTTACATTGCAAGAACCACAACTATTATACCTCCTTAGAGAGGACAATTATTGTTCGCGTTTATCTACATGTAAACTACGATTATCTGTATTCTGTCTACTGTTTCTTTTTTAAATGTTTACTATTCAGGGGGTCATACCAATTGCAATCTACATGTAAACTACGATTATCTGTATTCTGTCTACTTATTTTATGAAATGTTTACTATTCAGGGGGTCATACCAGTTGCATTTATATTAGAATAAGTAAAATACGTGACACAAGTACAACCAATCGTAGAGCGTTCTCCATATCACGGTGTTTAGATCGCAAATATCACAACTATTATATTCTTTAGATAGGACAAACATTTTTTCGCGTTTACGATTATACTACTTTAATATATAGAGACTCTCTGTATTCTGTCAGGGAATTTCTATATATAATTTATTGTTAAAAGGGAAAACAGTGATTTAGCAAAAATGAAAGTAAGGTAGAGATTAGAGGGAGGCAGTACCCTTTTCGGGTCGTCAGGATCGAGTGTTTTTAAGCTCGGTATTTGGGGATTGATCCTTACGGGATCCGGGAATATATTTTTCCATTTCGGGATATGAATTCCTTTAAATTCTGCATCTCGGGATTTCGTGGTTTTAAGCCCGGGATTTCGGGATCAGGACCCCTCCGTTCGACAACCCCTCAAATAAGCCTTAGTCGGTATTAGTCATTTATAAATGATTTAAATCCTACCATTAGCATATAAATAAGGCACTTAAAAAAGCACTGATGGATTGTCATAGAAGCATATTTTTTAGACTAATATATAAGCAGATTCATTTATTTCATGTTTGAAACGGTGCAAATTTTAATTTGATTTGACTTTTACCAAAAGAAGCATTGTAGCAAAGGAGAAGAATAATTGTGGTCGTAAACCAGAAACACGAATATAATTGAATTTAACAGAAAGGAAACAAATATCGGACTTTGGAAAAAGGGAGATACCTTTTATGTTATTCTTAATACATAATATCTTTTACAAAAAATCATCCTACACCAGTTCACAAGCTGTACATGCCCGCGATTTCGCGGGTGTTTTCTAGTTGAAATTGAAATTAGAAAAACACTCTTTGCTTTTTTTGTGATATAATTTGGTAAAATAGAAGTAGTTAAACATTATTAAAGTATCACGTGAGTTAAATCAATAAATATCGACTCGATAAGTTTTTATCTGCACATGCAGCTACTGTACCCGTAAACAGCAAAACATATGTTTTTATCCTCATTGTTTTCAACACTTTAAATAACCAAGTTTTTAAAATTATGTGATTGACACCTTTAAATGGGTTCTTGACAACTCTAAACTGCAGCAAGATGGCAGATTATGAGCATAAGAGAAGCAGGGTATCGCTGTAACAATTGCACGTATTGTTGGTCGTCAGCATTCCACTATAAGTCGTTTTGAGAATAAAAATCAGGCAATAAACGCTGTTAAAGACCTCCCGAGATAATGAAGACCCCCTATACCATTTGCTAGGGAAAATCAAGCATAATGAAGGTTGATTAGAAGGAAACACATTGTATACAAGACAATCCTAAAAAGAGAGTGGTGGCCATACATGAGCCTTTTAACAAGAACTGTTCGAGATCGAATCATCGATACTGGTTATCGTGCGATAAGACCATTTCGGAGACCTTTGCTAATGAACAGACACACAGTTTTCTGTACCTAATGTAGTGCAGAGCTCGCAAAAGTTGGAAATTAGCATCGTGGAGGAAGATCCAATGTTCAAATGGAATTCAGTTCATCTTCCTTGGCCCGATCGTAGCCCGGATTTGAACCAGATCGAGCATATGTTGGACACTATTGGGAGGAAAGTGCGCGAAATGACACCCCAGTTTAAACACATCATGAAATAAACAATGCCCTTCATTAGAAATTGTTGCTCCTACCTTAGAAACAAATTAGTCGATTTATGGCAGGAATCAGAAGACGTTTAGATGCGGTTATCCGTTTGAATGGAGAGTGCGAACAAAGTACTAATTCTTTGACGTATAACGATCAACCATGATGTGAACAGTCATCTGAAGATTAATTTTGAAATGACTGACATTGTAAAAAATTAAAGTTCGACTACAGTAAAAGTTGTAAAATGCATTTTTTTGTACAAAAAACACTTCATTTTCTTATCAAAATCGTGGTTATATAAATCATTTTTTTTTCAAACATTTTTTGTTCGTTTCAACGCCAATGTTATCATAAACTATCATAAACTATGTTTCAATAATATATACACATACTTTTTTAAATTTCATCCAAAAAAAAAAAGACTGAACTTTTAAAAAATCAGTGTGTTGCAATTCTTTTTTCCATGTGTATATATACAACATTTAACGAACGTAATGTCAATGCATCTCATACTTTCATTTAACGGTATTTTAGTCAATGGAACACAACAATTCTCCTCAATCTCTACAACCATTTGTGTACTTGTGTTTTTCTTTTAATGTTCTCTTTTCTTCATAATTGCACTTTCAACCTGTCCTTACATACAAACGTGCCTCAGAACCTGAAATTTGCCACAAAAATAGTTAGAATACCGATGAAGCGAACACATTATATAAAAATAAAAAAACACGTGCATAAACGATAAAAGATAAAGTATGTACTGTGCATTAACAAAACAAGACAAACAATTGTGTATTCAATCGACAATTGTAGACAGTAAGGTGCAGGTAAAGGTTGAACAGTAATACAGCCTTGATCACACAAAATGGCTATAAATATATTTAAACTGTAAATGAAAAATGAATATTTAAACATTACTTGAGGTTAAATTTGGATAATAAATAAAAATGAATGTAACATATTGAAGTAAACAAAGCAACGTAGTACGTAATTTTGCAGAAAAATTTAAAGCTGATATGATATTTGTTTTACTATGAGTCAACATTAGGATTTCACAATTCCACTACTGTATATTGTAATACACTAAATCCGTTCCTCTGGACTATAAACGTGTTAATTACAATATTCAAATTTAAAATTAACTCGATTTAATATCACGTGATATTCATTTCTCACTCTTTATAAAACTGTTTTGAAAATATTTAAAGGTAATCTGTAAGGAAAATAAAGTTTAGGACAACGTATGCTATACTAGTTTACTTCTATAAGTTTAACATTGGGACGAGAGTGTCTGATCCTTTTGTAGCATCAATAATATTGGTTATAATAAATTCAGAGTTCGTTTTCCTGGTAGCTATATATATGTTGTGCACAAGTTATCATTTTGTACAAATTATAATTTGTACAAAAATATTGTTCAAATTATAATTTGTATTTTGTCTTTTTACGAATAGTTATTTGTACAAAAAAATAGGACAAAATTCACTTATAACTTGTACAATAATTTTTCATATGGATTTTGGCGAAAAAAAGCATTGAGCATTTTGATACACATTATTGAATTGCTACGTACTAAATGATCAGACAGTTCACCTAAGTTACAAAATTCAAAAGTAGTTCTTTATCATTCTTTTTTTTAGCAGGTGATCTAGTGATATATGGAATCAAGTATTGCAAACCATCTTTTGACTCTCAAATCGATAACAACCTGGGGTGGTATTCTTGAAGCTATGTTAGGATTAGGACGTGTCCTAGGTCTATCTTTTGACAAGTCTTTGTCCTAAGTCGTGTTCTCGAAGCTCTCTTAACTTATGACCACTTATGCCACATCCGGAGCACCTGAGATCACCCCTAGTTTTTGTTGGGGTTCGTGTTGTTTATTCTTTAGTTTTCTATGTTGTGTCATGTGTACTATTGTTTTTCTGTTTGTCTTTTTCGTTTTTAGCCATGGCGTTGTCAGTTTGTTTTAGATTTATGAGTTTGACTGTCCCTTTGGTATCTTTCGTCCCTCTTTTATTGTATATTTCATTTTTCGTCCTAACTTTAGAACACCCAATAAGGTGTCTTAAGAGCATCCTATCTTCATCCTAGTGTAATAAAGTTTGGATTTCGCTTTTTGTTCATTATTTGACGTGAAAATGAACATAAAATGAAACGCACCAGCGGTTATTAACTCGTATATTAAGAAATTGTGCATGACTTTAAACTTTGAACTTCGTGTTTCACGATACGATAACACTATAAATTTAATGCTTATTTCAAAACAAATTGTTTACCAGTTTAAAAAACAATCTTTTTTTTATATAATTACATTGTTAATTATGCATTTAATTATGTACATGTTATTAAAAAGTTCGTAAACAATTTTATCAAATAATTTCGTTATTAATAAATTTTTTATCAAAAAATATCTTTAACGATTTAAAATTTCGACTTAGGATATGTTTATGACGTCCTAACATAAGATTCGTCTGAGATAGCTTCGAGACCCATCTTAAAAGTGCCCTAAGTTGATCCTAAGTCCATCCGAAAATTGGTCTAAGATATGTTTTAGAACGAATCTTAGGATACTTTCGAGAACACCACCCCTGTTTTACAGGCATTTTAACTGTTTCATACAGCGAGCGTTGAAGCTCAGAAACTGTTGCTGTTATTAAACATGTGTATTTAACTGCTTCAGTCAGACTTTTATACAAAATAAATATCCCAGAAGATTAAACATCCCATTTGGTTAGGAATATGACTATGTTAAAGTCAGGAATATGTCAGTTGTTTTTTTGCCGATTTTTTATCAATGTTTTTTTTCAACAAGGATCTTTGTTTAATGACTGTGCATAACACTTAACAGAAATCAGTTGAGACAATCTAAACTTTAAAAACAAAATAAAATTCATGCAGACTAGACGGACGGACTTTTTTTTTTATAAGAACACTAGTTGGTGTAGTATTAAAAAATCATCAGACCCAATGGCATTGAACCATCAATCATTTCCCAAACAAAAGTGAAGCAGAATAAGCAATGTAAATCCAATCTTTTTATGTTCCAATTACAAATATAAATTATCACTTACCTAAAGAAAGATTTGATTGTTTTCATGGACTCTAAGAAATAACGAATAAGTGGCAACAAATCTTTTCTTTTGTTTTGTTTTTTGTCCATGGATTTATGAGTTTTGAACAGCGGTATACTACTGTTGCCTTTATTTGAATCCTTTTCACGATCATCAAAACACTGTACACGATCTTTTTTGATACAAAATATGAAATATTACAAATATAATCGTTTGAAAAGTTTCTGAATAAAAAAAAATACCTCAAAATAACGATAAGAACTAATCAAGCAGTACTATTGAATGATATTTTTTTAAAGAAAAAGACGTTTTTGTATTAAAATTTGAAAAAAAATCTATTTGCTTACTTTTTTTCTCTTAAAAATTTCGAAGATCAACCTTCCTTTTGTACTTGTGTATAAACGGTGTATTATGTTAAAAAGGTTAAGTGTGTGGTCAGTTAACTACAATTCTATCGTGTGAATCATTGCTTTTTTCACCAAAATTCGTATTTAAAACTATTGTACAAATTATAAGTGAATTTTGGTCAAATTTTGTACAAATTGTTATTTGTACATGTACAGGCACGTTTTGTACACATTATAATTTGTACAAAGTCAAAAAACAAATTATAATTTGTACAAAATGATTACTTGTACACAACATATATAGTGGTTTATTGAAATTTATTTCAGTCTTTATTTTTCCCAAGATAATCGTGGTGAATGTGTGAATATATTGTATGAATTCTAATGAGTGTCCCCTGAGTTTTTAATGTTGAGTATTGTCTGCATCTTGGCTTTTAGTCCTTATTTGAGTCATGCTTGTGCAATGATGCTAACAATTGATAGTCCCCTCGATGACTGATAGTACACCAGTCAACACAGAAGATTTAACAGTCCACGTATCACAACTTTCATGAATTATCTTCTGTCACATGATTAGCTCGCAATCATAAGTTGTGATAAGGTATTGAATATATCATTTAGGAGAAAAAGGAAAGTATATATGTGCGAATATATTATTAGTGTTTCGTTTTTTCTCATCAGTTTTAAACATTTATTTCTTATTTTCATACCTAATTGAACTGTAGACTATATTCTTTTCATACGACAAAACTATTTTATGTATTTACCTGTGTGACGTTTGAATTTTGACGTCAACCTTTTTAATGTTAATCAAACCATTCGGTCTTAGTACTTAAAATCTTTCAATACTGAATGGGTGGATTTAACGTACATTGATAAATTTAAAAATAAAAAAAGAAAGCAATGAATGAGGATGTTTAATTTGATAAATGCCCTTTTGTTTTTTTTGTTTTTTATTTATTTTTTCAATAGTCATGATTTAACATCACCATTACGGCACCACCTGACTAAGGTTGTACAGGGTTTCAAATATATAACAATATAGGACTATTGTTTTATCAAGATTTACACAATCGAAAATATAATTTTTTTGAAATTTTCCCCCCTCTCTCTGTATCACTCTCTCGCTCTCTCTCTCTCTTTCTGAGACTCTTTCTCTCTTTTTTCACAATCTCTTCATATAGAAATATCTCCATTATATAATAGAAAAAAAAGGTTTACATGTGCTATGCATACATTACATGTTGTTTGCTCTGTTCCATAAATAGGTGAAAAAGATATATATTGATATAAATTTTGTTGTTTAAGATTACCATTCAGGATAAATAATAAGCATAGGGGCCAAAAGTTTTTCAAGTTCAAAAACTTTGTTGTATTTTCTTGCTGTATATAACTCTAAGTTATAAAAGTTTTTCAGTCTATTTCTTAATTCAATTCATTTAGAAGCTTTTCGTCTAGCTTGCATTTATAAATGTATTTTTTGGCAAAAATTACAAGAAAATTTAAAAATAAGCTTTCTTCTACAAAACCAAGAAAAAAGTTGTTTTTGTTAAATTCAATGTTAACATAGAAATTTTTCAGACAAGCACAAAACAAATATCAAAAATTGGATGTCACTTGACAATCATAAAATAAATGTCCAATAGTTTCATCTTCACATCTACAAAAAGAACATAACTTTATATCTTTGATTTTAATCTTATATAAAAATGTATTTGTAGGAATAATACTTTGTAAAAACTTATATTGGAAATTATACAAATATGTATCTCTACAACCTTTCTGAAGTATACAAAAGTATTTTTTCCAGTCTTCAATGTTAGAATGCAGCTCATCCTCCCATTTTGAAAATTTTACAACTGGAGGATGTGCACATTTTACAATAAGATTATTAGGTCTTTCACCTTTCGGATGAAAGACCTATTGTTTTTGTTCTGATTATTATTATTATTTTTTTTCTTCCGCCAACTTTTTTTTCCTTCGCTGTTTTTTTGTTTCGCAAGATGTCGCTTAGATAAATGAAATATGATATCGAACAGTTTATGCGCTTTTGAGACTAACCCTGCTTAACCGAACACTTTCCCATATAAGAGTTATCTCCCCGAACACTGTTTTTCTTGTTATCGCTTAATCTTCACAAGCGTATAAGAAACTGACAAATTTATTTTTCCAAATGGCGCGTTACATCCTCAGGATGTTCTGTTTTATTTTGACCGAAGCCGTATGAAGATTCCATATGAGAGTTATTTCCCCTTTTGTTTTTGAAATTTTGAAATGTATTTTAAACTGGAAAACCATAAGTGATAGAGACCTAGGGTATTTTGATTTTAGATCCTTGGTCCAAAAAAAATAAAATAAGGTCAAGGTCAAAGGTCAAGGTCGTATTTTAGATTTTTATTGGTCTTTGATTTCCCTATAACTTTCGAATGGTTATAGATACAGAAAATTTACATAGTGAAAAATGTTTGGTACCTCAAGGGGCAACTTTGTTACATTTCGACTGTATTGGTTTTACCATTGTGTAAGGGACATAATCCCCATTGATGGTTTATATAAAGCCATTATAAGACAAAACTCTTAAACCAAATGACCTTGACCCATAGGGTCTTTTGAAATGACATTGTGAAGCAATGACCTTGACAAAGGTTACAAGGTCAAAGGTCAAGGTCATGTACATATGTGATTTGGGGCACTACTTGAAGAGTTTTATGTGTGTTTGCCAACCAACCAATCAATCATGATCATGATTAATCAACCAATAATGATCATGATCATGATCAATCAATCAATCAATCAATCATGTTTCCCAATCAATCAATCAATCAATCAATCAATCATGTTTCCGTCTCATGCGTTTATCATAGGGTTCAAGATCTTCTTTGTTTCTTTTTCGCTGTTTCAATTGACCCTATCCAACGTGTTTAACCAACCAATCAACCAACCAACCAACCAACTAATCAATCAATTAATCAATCAATCAATCAATCAATCAATCAATCAATCATGATCATGGTCAATCAATCATGTTTCAGTCTCATCTGTTTAATATAGGGTCCAAGATCTTTGTTTCTTTTCCGCTGTTTCAATTGACCCTATCCAACGTGTTTAACCGTTTAACCAACCAACCAACCAACCAACCAACCAACCAACCAACCAACCAACCAACTAATCAATCAATCAATCAATTAATTAATCAATCAATCAATCAATCAATCAATCAATCAATCAATCATGATCATGATCAATCAATCATGTTTCAGTCTCATGTGCTTAATATAGGGTCCAAGATCTTTGTTTCTTTTTCGCTGTTTCAATTGACCCTATCCAACGTGTTTAACCGTTTAACCAACCAACCAACCAACCAACCAACCAACCAACCAACCAACCAACCAACTAATCAATCAATCAATCAATCAATCAATCAATCAATCAATCAATCATGATCAATCAATCATGTTTCATGAAACATTGAAATTTAATATTGTTCTTGCGTCACTTCTGAAAAAAAATCCACATGTACTCTGAAACTACAAGTACAATCGACCTCAAAATTTGCAGTCAGCAGGGCATACATGTACTAAAAGTTTATAAAAAAACTTGGTGCAGATATCTCTCAAAGCTTTTCCTAGAGAAAAAAAATGGCAATGCCGTAAAAATCGCTTGCTAGGTCCGTAAATCTCAGTGAAATCCTACAATAAAAATGTCCGCTCCTGGATTGAAAAACTTATCTGTTACAAAACTTGTGCTGAAAAATGTACATTTTAAGAAAATAATCCTTAAACGTGTTTTAAAGTTACACCGGATCAATTAAATCCAAATCATGCACTGCTGGTGAACTGTGAACAAAATGTCAATTTCCTACAATGACAAAAGAAATTACATTGTGTACATTCCATCTCTATAGATGTTGTCTGTTTAACGTCCCCACCTAAAAAGAAATAAAAAGACTAAGTTTTTGTTAATATAAACCCGCGTCACGTGTTGTCTCCTCAATCTGGCGCGCGCGCTGTACCTAAAATAAAATAAAAACTTTCCAAACTAAACATGAAACTTCTCCGGTAACACAATAATATAGACCCCATACCGAAACAAACAAACAAACAAACGAACAAACCCCCCCCCCCCCCCCATATAATCAATTTCAAAGGGGGAAAGACCGTTTACAATTGCTTTTTAAAAGCAATTGATTTATATTTATATATGAGTTTGATATTTTTACTCCTAGTAATTTTCTCCAAAAAAATATCCTGTGGAGTAAAATTTTCTAAGTCAGTGTCAGTGTTTTCCCTAATACACTGTTTTACCTCCATAGGGATATTTGATATCAAACTGTAATAGTGCATATAATTATTTGTCTGTACTTTTTGTTTAATCTGATCAAATGTGAAAAAATCTCTCCTTTTATTGTCAAAAATGTGACAGAGGTTTTGCACACCAGCAACTCCCCATCTGCTATATAATGGGAAATCTTCTGTTTTCGCAAAATTCAAGATATCAAGCGAGAGACACTCCTTGACATCAGTTTTAACATGTGGTTTAGATGAGTGTAAAGCTTGAAAGACATCTTTCCAAAAAGGATTGCTAAGTTGATTTCCAATCTCCAAAAGTTTGAAGTTTTGTAAAGAAAAAGATCTTGCACCTCCAAATTTTTTCAATATCGACTTAAGAATATTTTGCCAGTCTCTCCATTCAAATTTGCAAAATATCGTTTCACCCCACCGACTTTAAGATAAAAGTTAAAAGATTGTAAATGAATCATTTTCAAACCTCCCTCCTTTTTATCTGCAATCAGTGTATCACGTTTAATTTTTTTTGGTTTTCCATCCCATATAAAATTAAAGAATAATCTGTTTATTTCATTCAACATGGATTGACATATATTGGGTAAAGACGTAAGCAAATGAATCAATTTCGGAAGTGCAAGAGTCTTAATAACAGTAACCTTGCCAAGTAGTGTTAGCTTCCTATGCTGCCAATTTTTCAACAATTTTGAAATATCAATGATTTTTGCTCTGAAATTCAAACTGGGCATACACTCTGGATCTAAAGAGAAATTTAATCCTAAAACCTTAAAGTTTGAACAGGACCAGCTTAGATTTTTTTCAGGACACAAAACCAAGTCAGAATATAAAATTGAGAATGGAAATGGGGAATGTGTCAAAGAGACAACAACCCGACCAAATAAAAAACAACAGCAGAAGGTCACCAACAGGTCTTCAATGTAGCGAGAAATTCCCGCACCCGGAGGCGTCCTTCAGCTGGCCCCTAAACAAATATATACTAGTTCAGTGATAATGAACGCCATACTAATTTCCAATTTGTACACAAGAAACTAATATAAAAATAATACAAGACTGACAAAGGCCAGAGGCTCCTGACTTGGGACAGGCGCAAAAATGCGGCGGGGTTAAACATGTTTGTGAGATCTCAACCCTCCCCCTATACCTCTAACCAATGTAGAAAAATAAACGCATAACAATACGCACATTAAAATTCAGTTCAAGAGAAGTCCGAGTCTGATGTCAGAAGATGTAACCAAAGAAAATAAACAAAATGACAATAATACATAAATAACAACAAACTACTAGCAGTTAACTGACATGCCAGCTCCAGACTTCAATTAAACTGACTGAAAGATTATGATTTCATCATATGAACATCAGGCATAATCCTTCCCGTTAGGGGTTTAGTATCATACCATCATAACATATATGAGAAGAACATAACCCGTGTCATGCCAACAACTGTTTTTAGAATAAATGTCTTTAGTTCCGACGCAAAGACCTTATCAGTGACTCAATATTAACGCCAAAATATGCAATCTTTAATGACTTGACAACAGTATCGTAATTATATCCCTTCTTAATCAGTCTATTTAAAGGTTTTGTAAGTTTCTGAGGTGAATACTGACACCTTTGTGCTTTATAAAGAATATTTCCATAAAAAATTGGATGTGAAATACCTGAACGTATAAAAAGTCTGCATGTTGAGCTATATTTACGAATGATGTCTTTATCTCTTACTTCCAATCCAAACATGTTTTAGTTGTATTTATCTATAATCCTGAGACTTTGTGAAATTTTTCAAAACAAGAAAGGGTCTCTTTTAATGAATCTTCACTTCCATCCTGTGTAAGAAACGTATCATCTGCATACTGACTAATGAGTGGCAGATTCCCATTTATATTCACCCCTTTTATTTTTGGATTCCCTTTTAGCTGTATGGCAAGTAATTCCACCCCAATAATAAACAAATAAGAAGATAACGGTTCCCCCTGGCGACAGCCTCTCTCAAGGTTGAAAAATTGGGACATATTACCATTATTAATGACACAGCTTTTAGCATCTGCATAAAGCACATCAAACCATTTACAAAAAGAAGGACCAAAATTAAAACTAATCAAAGCCTGCTTTAAAAAATCCCATTCTATAGAATCAAAGGCTTTTTCAAAATCTACTAGTAATAACAATCCTTCTATATCATTTTTTTCTAAATAGTGCATTAAATCATATAGAAGTCTAGTGTTCTCTCCTATGAATCTCCCTTTCATAAAGCCCTTTTGTGTGTCTAATAATGGCGAACAGAACCTTTTTAGCTCTACCAGCAAGAACTTGTGCATCTTTGTTATAAATTTGTTTAAGAAATAACTGATGCAAGCTTTACTTTATTGTAGTTTTGACATCGGTAGTCATTATATTCGTGATAATTTTTTGTCGGAGCGATTGTGAGGGCTTAAATACCACGAATATAATGCCTACCTAAAACTACAATAAAGTTTAGCTTGCTTCAGTTATATTGATTTTGATAAGGGTAATTACGGTCATTTCTATATCCGATGTGTATAAGTGAAAAACGTTTGCGAAGGCTATTCCATTAACCTCCCTTTTGGGTTGTTAAACAAGCAGACACATGCTATTTGTTTTTCAGAGGGAATGATTCTGGTCAATGGGTATCTAGTTCAAATATGTAATTTGCAAATTGTAACATATTGTAGTCATTCAAAAAATTAAAAGTGTTTTGAGTTCATGAAATATATCAAATGCATGCCAATTTAATGAAATTAACTTTTCTACAGTAGACAATATATGTATATGCAAACAAATTTTATTTACATATCGAGCATGGGTCTGTTTACAAAGCTTAAGAAGCACGTTAATTAGAATTTTATTTTATTTTCGATTTAAGATTATAACACAATATTGACTACTATATCCTTAATTTTGAAATGTTTACCCATTACGTCTGTTTGTTTTGTTCACGCATAGTTGTCTATATAATGCAATTTTATGTGACTGTCGTACAAGTGAGAGATTTAGTGCTATCAAACCAGGTTCAATCCACCATTTAGTACATAAGAAAATGCCTGTTCCAAGTCAGGAATATGACAGTTGTCATCCATTCGTTTTTTGTGCTTGAGCTTTTGATTTTGCCATTTCAATATATTGGTGATTTTACTTTTCTGTAAAAACTGGAAAATGAACAAAACGGTTATGTGATTGAAAACTATATACCAAAATCACACAGATAGCCCCTAAAAAGTAACAAGAATTCCAACGTATTAGTGAATTTAAAATTGTCTCGACAGAATGGCGATGCTGCATTAACCGTTTATAAGTATACATCAAAAAAGTTATTTAACTCAACATATAGGTCATATTTATCATTTTTTAAAGATATTCACTTTTCATATTTTGGATTTTTTTGTTTGATTTTCTGAATCTTCTGGTATTATCCATTTGAATGCATTCAAAACTTTTGGCCATTGATTAAGCTATGAAAATCAAGACAAAACATTTTCCGCCAAGATTTCAATGGCTTTTATCTTGAAAAAAGGCACATTGACCTATACATTTCTTTTGCTCTTTTAGGTTCCTTTAATACTCCCCTATCAATTATACATTACTAGTTTTATTAAAAACTGAGAAGCGAGACTCCTTAAAAGATAAATTGTTCATTGTTTCTTTATCTTAAATATGTTGATTGATTTTCTTGACAGAATTTTGAATAAAAAATGGTTGGTTAAACCGGGTTTTAAGGCTAGCCAAACATCATATTTATATTGCAATGTTTATGCCGTATTTGGCAAAACTTTTGGGAATTTTGGATCCTCAATGCTCTTCAACTTTGTATTTTGTTGGTTTATATTTATTTTGATATGACCGTCACTGATGAGTCTTATGCATACGAAACGCGCGTCTGGCGTACTAAATTATAATCCTGGTACCTTTGATCACTATTAACACCACTGGGTCGATGCCTCTGCTGGTGAACGTTTCGTCCTCGAGGGTATCACCAGCCCAGTAGTCAGCACTTCGGTTTTGACATGAATATCAATTATGTGGTCATTTTTATAAATTTCCTGTTTACAAAACTTTGAATTTTTCGAAATACGAAGGATGTTCTTATCCCAGGCATATATTACCTTAGCCGTATTTGGCAAAACTTTTTGGAATTTTGGATCCTCAATGCTCTTCAACTTTGTATTTTTTTGGTTTATAACTATTTTGATATGAGCGTCACTGATGAGTCTTATGTAGACGAAACGCGCGTCTGGCGTACTTAATTATAATCCTGGTACCTTTGATAACTATTATGAATATCAATAAAAGGACATCATTATATATGTGAAAGAAACACTGCCCAAACAAACACATGAATACTCAGCATAGAGAAACGCACACATGAATAATATAAAAGTCGTTACAACATGTAAATTGTAGAAAAATGATAATGATCGTAAAAAATCTGCAGCAGATGACATCACAAATAGTGAAATATTTTTGTAGCGAATATATAATCTTGAAATTTACACAATTGGTTTAACAATAAGATCTTTAATTATACATGTTATATTTCAATATACATAAAGCAAAAATATAATAGCATTTTTCCTCTCTATCAAGTGCTTAAAACAGTTGGTGCAGCTAAAATGAAATTAGTCACTCTATATATACATGTATTTATTTTATTTAGGTTTGAAGGATAAAATACCGAACCCTTGTCCTGTCAGTCGAAATAGTCCCGGTATGTACTAGTACTTTATAAATAACGAACTTTCACAATTTAACGAAATTGATTACGACAGAAAAAAGCCTGTTTAACCCAATTTATTGAAGTAAGCGGCACACCGTACGTTTATGCATTTCATTTTTTGATGTGTTACTAAGATTGAAGTTATTTAGCTGGTGCATTTTGATTGCCATGCGATATAATAAATTACATAGACAAAAAGTGTTGTCTAGACCTTTTAGTATCAATATTTAAGTGACACAAATATGTATTAATTTGGATTTAAACCATGAAAAATTTGATCAAATTAAATAAGAACTTCAAGGTACTGACGAGAACTTTGTTAATCGCTTTATAGAAAGAAAGATAAGAAGTAAGCAATATCATTTAACTCTACTTTCCGCTATATAGATGATGTTTTGTCACTAAATAATTCAAAATTTGGTGACTGTGTGAAACGCATCTATCCCATCAAGCTAAACATAAAGGATGCTACAGATACAGTTAAGTCGGCCTCATATCTTGACTCACATCTAGAAATTGACAATGAGAGTCGGTTAAAACAAAACTTGACGACAAAAGAGATAATTTCAGCTTTCCAATTGTGAACTTTCCATTTCAAAGTAGGAACATTTTAGCAGCACCTGCATACGAGGTATATATCTCCAAATTGATACGCTTTTCACGTGCTTGCATTACCTATCATGATTTTCTAGATAGAGGATTGCTGCTCACAAGGAAGCTATTAAACCAAGAGTTCCAAATAGTGAAGTTGAAATCATATCTTCGTAAATTTTACGGACGCCATCACGAGTTGGTTGACCGTTATGGAATAACCATTTCACGAATGATGTCGGATATGTTACTTACGTCGTAACTACAATCCCCTTCTCTTTCATGAATGTGACCTACCGAATTAGACTATTTACCGGATTTGTTATCACATAATCAACACGACGGGTGCTACATGTGGAGCAGAATCTGCTTACCCTTCCGGAGCACCTGATATCACCCCTAATTTTTTGGCGGGGTTCGTGTTTGTCTGTTTGTCTTTTTCATTATCAGCCATGGCGTTGACAGTTTATTTTAGTCCCTTTTGTATCTTGCGTCCCTCTTTTATCAAACTGTACCCATTTTATTATTTTGGTTATCCAGAAAAATTTCTTAAAAACAACAATTTCAATTTAAATCGTTTGACTTACAATATTGATTATCGTTCTGTGAAGTCATTTTTATCTTTATCAATATCACGACGTTATTAACAGGGATAAAAATCAGATCAAAATCAAAAGGTCTTTAAAAAAAAAAGAAAGAAGTAAAATCACAAAAATACTTAACTCCGAGGAAAATTCAAAACGGAAAGTCCCTAATCAGATAAAAAATTCAAAGGATAAAATCATAAAACACATCAAATGAATAGACAACAACTGTCATATATCTGACTTGGTACAGGATTTTCAAATGTAAAAATGGGTGGATTAAACCTGGTTTTATAGCGTTCCAATACATAATGACAAAACAATTATACCAAATTGTTAGCTTCGACATCTTGTATTTGAAATTTCATTATAAGAGTGTGCACTCTCTAAGTATGTATTTACGGACTCCGAGTGTTTAAATAAGATCCATGTGATATAACTAACTATAAACCATTCAAATTGGGGACCATCAAATTTTCTCTGTGGATTTCGGTAGTTTCAGTTTTATCTTGAATATGGTGTGTCAATTATTCTATTGTTGTGGTTGTTTTTGTCATGAATGTTGTTGTAGTGCCTCCTTATACGTTTTCGTTTTTGCCTCTTTAATGAACGGATTTTCACTATGAGAGTGATCTTGAATGATTAAAACATTCCTAGTTTCTTATTATAATGTGGTATAATTGCCAATTAGAAAACTCTCCATCTAATCCAAAACGTATAAAACGTTAACGGTTATAGGTCACAGAACGGCTTTCAACACGGAGCAAAGACCCAAACCGAGCAGCAAATTATCTTGTCCGTCTCTAGAATGTATTAAGTTCCTTTTTTACACCTTTTTCTCTCCAAAAAGTAGCTGCAGATAAAAAGTTGGAAAAAGATCATATTCAAAAGTTGACAACTAGAATTCTCAAATGAATTCTTTAGTTTGACCTTTAGTGCTGTCGGTAATTGCACATATGCGGTTCGGACGTACATTACTTTTATTGAATTTAACAAGTCGCCACATTCACGTTATGTAGATTCGGTTGTTATTTTTATGTCATACTATAACTGTTTATTTTCTGCTAATTTGACGTTATTTATGACTTAATGGATATGTTTAATTGTATTACTAGTATCTCATTTCAGTAGCCGATATGTGTAGTTCTGTAACTGCGACAGAAAATGCTGACAACGGATTTGAATATCTGGACAGCGTAATTCTACGCGTAATGGTAAATCAAGCTGGTTGCTCTTGCAATTTATCGATAGATAATCAGATAGCATATACACAAATTTTTATGGAAAAGTATGACAAATTACTTGCATCAGCACCGGAAGACAGTTCTTGTGGACTTGCAATAGATATTGAAAATTTGAATGACGGTTCAATGTTAGATCCAATTCAATGTGGAGGTGGTGTAAATCGACGCTCTTATTCAATCGTGAATAATGGTGTTTTTAGATTCACATCGAGAGCAATGAAAGGTGATTTCATAAGAGGATATTGTATACATATCATTCGAGGTGTGTATGATATTATTTCTTTTCATCTGTTTTGAGTTCGTATACAATAGAAAAAAAATTAGCAAGTCGGAATATTCTGTGTAGAAATTTCGTACCATAATTGGCTAAAGCGAATTGCATTAATTTTACTAAATTTACAGCAAAAGATTATGTTGAAAATTGCTTGAAATGGCGTTAAAAATGAAGCACATCTCTGGCGTACAAACACATAAGCCTGGAATTTATGATGAGGATTGTTTTTATCATACCTGGTTAGATGCCAGTGTTAAACGAGTCCCAAAAGATATCAACAGCCCAGTTTTTTGTGTTGACTTGAATTATTCATTGATATGGTTATCTTTATGAACAAATTGTCAACCAAATGTTATATTATTTTCGAATTACTAAGGATTTTCTAAACTTGGAATGCATTACATTACATGCTTTGGCAATACCTTTAAAATGTTTGGTCAATGCTGATCAATGCTCCTCAACTTCGTAATATATTTGGACCATGTGTAATGTTGTGATTCAAGTGTCCCTGCAGAGAATTATGTAGACATATAAACTTTATAAAGGCATGTATATATGATGCATTCATTAATAGTTTATTGATCAGTCTTTCAAAAACTGACACAATCTAATTAAATAACTGTTAATGTAAACGATAGTTATACCGTGTTGGATATACCTTTAAGAATATGTTCATACAAATGATTGATAAGCTAACATGTATGGCATATAAACTTACAGCTAATAACCCCACTATACGATCAGTATGGGCATCCCGTTTGTTATAAATGCTGATTAGGTACAGTTTAAGAGTAGACCTAGTTGAATATGATGGGACTGTCATACAAGTGAGAGGGTTAGCTAGCTTTAAGCCAGGTTTAATCCATATTTTTTTTAAATGTCTGTACCATGTCAGAAATATGTCAGTTGCTATCCATTCGTTTGATATGTTTTAGCTTTTGATTTTGTCGTCTGATTAAGGAATTTTCTTTTTGAAATTTCCTGGGAGTTCAGTATGTTTTGGATTTTACTTTTTACCATTGGAAGCCATACTGTTTGTTGAAATCTCATTCAACTTAATCCTTGAAAGAGAATATGAAGGAAAAGGACCAGCGTTCTGATGACACCGTCTTTAATGTATTACTTGTTATAATCAATGTGGCAAGATAACCTGATCCAAAACAAGTAAATCGTATCTTCGATAACCATTTCTTTAAATGATAAAAGCCCACTGTTTAATGAGAAGATCTTTCCATTGCGCAAGGTTAATAGTAAAGAATGGCATAGACCAAATTAAGGCTTATTTATTATTGCATTATTAATAGTTGCAACGACTGTGATCAAATAATGTATTGTTAAGTAGATATGTAGAGGTATTGGGAATCCATATCGGATTATTACCACTGCTCGAATATGTTCCATCACAATATTTGGAAAAAAGCCATCTTTTACTGTTAAAATAAACCGATGGGACGACCTTCACACACTTTAAATGAACACTTCCTGCATAAACAAATGCAAGAACCAAGTCAGGAATATGATGATTGTTTACCATTCGTTTGATGTATTTGAGATTTGGATTTTGCCATTTGTTTCAGTTTTTAATTTTTCTTGGAGTTCGGTATTTTTGTTATTTGTCCTACTTATACGAGCCGACAAAACTTATTAGAATTTTTGTAAAGTTTCGATATTCATTTTAAAGAAGTATGATTTAATCACCTTTTGTCGTGCTACTTAAAAAAGGGAAAACAATGAACATGTTTTTGCTAATATCATTTATGATAAAAGGCTCACATAAGATAAACATGCGTCTTGCAGGCCAATGTGCAGACAATGAGTTTCCCTCGGTTGTAACCCGGGTTTGTTTTCTCTTCATTAATCTACGACGTTGGAACTTTGGTATATTGCTGTTGCCTGAATTGACCCTAAATGTTTTCTATTTTGGATGCAGCATAATAAGTCTGTTTTCAAAGGCAGTAAATTTGTAAATTTCTGTTAAGATTTATATTTCGTTAACACGAATAAATAGTTTTGATCATTGTGTACTTGTAAAACGAAATTATTGAAAACGGTTAAAAAACAGTGTATCGAAAAAAGAAGTTATTTGTTATATTTTAAAAAAAATAAAAAATTCCAAGCTATATGCATTATTACAAGGGTTTCGAACATTTCAAAAAGAGAATATGTGAATGCATATTTTCACTAACGAAATTATTGTTTTATAATTTTGTAAAACTTTTAAACTCATTTTATACAAAAATGTATATAATGCCATAGTTTGCAATAATATATAATTCTATAGTTTGCAATGAATCATACAATGTGTTAAAATAAAGGTTCATATTTGATGTTTTGGATATAATATTATTTTTTTATATTAACTTCAAGAGCATGACATTTTAAATTTAAACTATTGTTATATATACAAAGTTAGTAGTGCTCTGATTTTGTTTTATATTAGAAACATACATATCATATTTAGGTTTATTAGATGGTCATGACCCACAAAGATTGAAAATTGTCTGCAAAGAGTCAAGATTGTCGGGATATGATTCCTCGTCAATGAACCCCACAGAAACCTTGCGAAACGAGTCATCATCAATAACTCCCTCACAGATAGAGTCACATACAAACGGTAAAATAATATAATTGTTTTTTTCCATTATCTCTATGTCGTTTGAATCGAATCATTTTGTTGTTATTTGTACTTCTTCTGATAATGTAATTTTGATGACCGTTTGACTGTAAAAATTGTATCAGTAATATCTAATTACATAAATACCAATTATCTCAACCTTTTATTCGAATTTACAAAAACAATGCAATATCAAACATTTTGTATACTGAAAAGCTTTACTCCGGTAAAAAGATAATATGAAAGATCACTTCATTGTATGCACAAAGTTTTTATTTGCGCATACAATGAAAACTTGTGCACATATATTTCTCTTTTTGTAAGACGAAATATTCACACAGTTTTAGATTTACGATTATTTTCATGGTTCCTTGTGCAATTCAACAGTGTTATAAGTGATTGGACGTATCATATTAATTCATGTTTGATCTTTCTCCTACCAGTAATTGGCGATCTTGTTGTTCCTATATTCAACATCTAATCAGTTGCATGAATGAATCACTTTTTTTCTGTCTATGTTTTATATATGTTCTCGTTTTGTAGATGACAATGCATTATTTATTATTGTTGGAACATGTACAGGGATACTTTCAATAATTGCCATTGCCATAATAAGTTTTATCATAAGAAGGTAAGTAGAAATGTATTAAAAAATGAATTAAGACACACCTTTTGAAATACATTCATTCAACCAAGCCAGTTAGACATATATAAGTTATTAGAAGCTTAATTTTATGTATCTTTGTGCCATGAGAACCAACACTGGTAAAGCTCGTGTTAAACCTATCAAAGCACATGAGTTAATAGCAATGCATTGACGGGAAGTTACTTTTGAGCGTTATGTTTAGTACTAAGCTTTTGTTTGTCTGTTTCCTTTGTGCCCATGGCAATATCTGCTTGTCCTCAAATAAGAGTGTTTGATTCCGCTTTTGATGTGCGTTTCCCCTTGACGCTCAGTGAAAGTTTATGAAATCAAATTTTCAGCATTCGAATGATTGAAATGTTCCAATCATATCCCCATAAAAGATGGATAAAGTTTTACTTGGGATTAATGAAAATTTGACAAAAATCAGTTGAACATATTAAAGTTTCAACAATACATCTTCAAAACTTTGAAATACGGAAATATCAGTCAAACGTAAATAATTCTATTTGTCCAAGATCAATCTCTTCTCGTTAATTAAGAACCATGCTTTTACAAACAAAACTATCTATAACCACATTTCACAGGATTTCATGTATAGCCACCATTCATGCTACATTAAAAGAAAAATATTGCAAAAATATTTACAGAATTATGGCCCTATGTATAATTATATCGATAGCAATTCGTGCCTGATTAACATTGAAAAAACCCACTAAGTAAGTTAAAAAAAGGAGTGGAATTTTACAGGACTTACGTTATGATAAGATTCCTACACATTAAACTGTGCGTATGGAAACACTATCATACATTTTGTCCAAAAATGAAAATTAACCAATGAATAAACGTTATAATATATTCTTTTTGCGCTTACTAGTTGGAATACGTATTACAGATAATATTTATAAATTAAAAAAATCATTGGCACGAGATTGGTGCAATTGGTTTATCACATTCAAAGTTCATGATCTAGTTGAATAGCTTGTTTATCACATAAAAGGTGTTTAAAGAGAAGGTAAACATATATCGTATACACATAATCATAAAAAAATCCACACAATGCCAAGAAAACAGATGTATGTGCATCAGTTGTACAAGCAACTCTTACTCAGTGTTTATGTAATACTGCATTAAAAAATGTACAACATTTGATAGTTAGACGATAAAATAACTGGAACATGCAAATGAGGATATTTTACTCTTCAGGAGCGTATGAAATCCTTACTGTATTTTAATATCTATATTATTTTGTTTGTTTAATCAGTCGACAACGTCGGGATTAACTACACTTAACTGTATTGTATTTGAAGCTTGAAGGACGTCCATCGGTAGTTTTAATTTACTGTCGCAAATTTTGTTTACCTGGCGACGCGTAGGTTATCTTCTTTGGTCCATACACTAAGTGACGTCATAGGTATGCTTTCGGTGTCAAACACCGGGCATTTGTTGGCCTCTGTGCCGCTTCAAAATGTAATAAAATTTTATAAAAAGAAGATTGTTAAGTGCAACATTTTTTGGCTTATTATTGTAGAAATAACATGTCAATACATTCAGCAATTCAAAATGTCGGCTTCCTTAGTTACAGACAAGGAGATAGAGAATTTTACGCTAACTGTCATCCAATCAGAACCATTGATACAAAATAATTGCATTAGAATAACTATTTACTATCTATAAAAAAAAGACGATGTAGTATGATAACCAATAAGTCAGCTCTCCACAAGAGACAAAATGACACACAGAAATTAACAGCTATAGGTCACTGTACAACAATGAGCAAAACCCATACACATAAAGTCAGTTATAAAACGCCCCGAAAAGTCAAATGTAAAATAATTCAAATGAGACAACTAATGGTCAAACTAATGTACAAAAACAAATATGTAACACAGCAACAAAAAAAAACCAACCACTGAGTTAAAGAATTATGTATTTTTACAAAAATGAATGAGTGATTTAATATTTTGAAAACGACTTTTTGATTCATTTTATCAATTTTGAAAACCTGCGCACTATATGATATAAAAAGGCACGTTTGAAAAGTGTAAACAATATATCGATATCAAGAGGAAAACATTACATGAAGCTAGAGAGCCTGAGAGGAAAACTCATCAAACACTTTAGGTAAAATCAGATGATCCGGCAAATATGAAATAACTAATGCTTTAACTTTCATTCGTCATTGTACTGCCTTATTGTGTCAATCTTTAACACATATCTACAAGATATATCTTATCGTACGGAGTATAGAAAACTCGTTAAAAATATAACTAGACTTCTGTATGAACAACCTTTTGATTCATTTTATCAATTACAGAAGATTAAATAAGAGAACAGGGGAATCGCAAACGAACCCTTCACCAGATTCTAATACTTCAGAGCAAGACTACGATGGAATGAAGTATAATGCATTGTATGTTTCAGCAGGCCAACTTGTCGATACAGACTTAAATTATTCAACTGTTGATTTAAAACGATCACCTATCCATTCTGAAATTGAAAATCCTTACAACACTGATGAGAGCAATGGAAAACACAGTTCTGTAAAAACAAATACAAAGAATGAAACTTTAAAATCCAGCGACGAAATCAAGAATCTCAGTCCATCAAATGAATGTAATGTCGTGTATGCTGTCGTTGACAAGCGATTAAAGAATCAAATCAAGAATACCACTACAAAAATACAGGACGATGCGAATCCAGAACAAACTTATGTTGTTGTTGATAAAACACGAAAACATGATCTCTGATGCGTTTTGATTTTTGTATTAAACAATGTACTTTTCGCTTAAAAAAAACATAATTATTTCTGCAGTTTGGATACTGTACAAATTGTATATGTTTTTGTTTTAGTGTGGGTAATCATGATTATTCAAATGATATTGTAATAAGCAATCATTGATGTTATATAATTTTATATATGCTATCTTTATTACAAAATTTATATCATTTAATAGTGTGCTTAGTCAATATACTTGATACTTTCTCGTTTAAAACTTGAATTCAAAATGTATTTTGTTAGAATGAAATCACGTGTTCAAAAGGTAGAATCAAATGGAGACCTAAAACACTCTTTGAAACATGAATTTACACAGGATTCATAAAATGTCTTATCATTTGAAAAAAAAAGATGTGGTATGATTGCCAAGAAACAACACTGAACAACAAGCCGAATGACAAAGAAAATAATTTGTATAGATCGCTGTACGGCCTTCAACAATGAATCAAACCTATACCAGTCAAAAATACATCTAACACAACCAAATACAAGGCGCGGACGGGTACTTTTACATCCAAATATCAACTAAACAATTAGTACAGATCTCAGAGTACTAGCAGTAACTGACAGCTGGTACAAATCCACATAAAATCAATAAAAAAAAATCATGTTTCTAAGAAACAAATATCAATTAGTATACATCCAACATCCAATGAGTTCAGTATAAAGATGTCATAAACAGTCGGAGAAAAATTTTCTTCTGCAGTGCCAAGATAAAATTATCGAGATATTGTAGAGCCACGAATGTGCATATGTATATAACAGTTATGCTTATTTTTGGTTTTATTCACTGATCACATAATCAATATAAGAAACCAAAGATCTAATTGTAGTGTTGAATTTCTAACCAGATCGGATCTAATTTCCTGACTCTTTAAACAACATCTCCAGAAAAATTTAAATGAGATAATCCGATAAAAATGTTTTCTACAGGAACAACTAAACTTCCAACTCAAATTAGTAAAGTAAGTTGTAGTAACAAAATATCTGACTCATCAATTAACCAGTGAAAACTGAACAACATTTTTTAAAATCCAAAAAACGTCACAACAGACACAGGCATAGCGAACGACCACCGGAAGATGGTACCATAGGACACATCACTGTCAAAACATTAACAATAAGGAGCGAAAAATCGCTTCTTATGTCATTAATTGTCGTTTAGAGATTCCCGTGTGAAACTGAAAATATCTAAATCTATGAATGGACATTTTTTACCTTTTATATTTATTTTAACTAAAATAAGTTTCTGTGGGGTATTTAAGAAAATCTTTAATCATTTAAGGACAATATTTCATCAAGATAACTTTTCTTACCAAATGTTACCTTTACGTGTCGGCATATCAACCACATTGTTATCTGTAAGATAATTTCAGTGATATAGATACAATGGATAAGCGTTGATTCTTAAAAAAGAAACTATGAGCCCGCAGGGCGAATGTTTTTTTTTTCATGAATCAACGCTTATCCATTGTATCTATAACTTAAACTATTGTGATTAATGTCTTTTCAAAATTAAAGCCTATTCTTAATTAGAAGGTATTGTAAGTGAGTTTAAATAACCAAGTTATCGGGACAAACGATGCATAACAATAAATTATATATAACATGTACATTTAAATGGTTAAAACAATACAAATACATGTTTTACACAACACGTCTGTCCTTTTTCATTTTCATTTATCAGGCATCTGAACATTATATGTTTTGACATAATGAGATAATGAGACTTATTTGATCTTATTTCTAATAAAATTGAGAATGAAAATGGGGAATGTGTCAAAGGCGTGGACAACAACTTGACAAAAAACATATATATAGCATAAATATACAGCATTTGTCCGTTATTTCTAACAATAAGTCTTATTCTTTACACATCACGATTTTCTAGCATGGGAATTTGCGAATAAACAGATTAAATCATACTATATTGATTTATAAAACAAAAATGGACACCTATAATGTTAACATTTTCGTTTCAAACATGTGGAATAGCAAACAATGATCCAATAATAAACTACCAAACTCGCTTTAATATAATTTATAAAACAAAATATCCAAAATAATTTAAAAAACAAGAAACAAAACATGAAAACTATAGAATAGAGACAAAGAAAATAAAAGCCAGGATTCGAACCTAAGCTGACAAGTTCTAACTCATTGGGCATATCCATGAAACCTCGCAGCTACCAACTCATACTATACGATTATTGTATATATAAAGGTAAAATCCATGTGTGTCCGTAGTACCGATGTATATCACATATTTATTTATATATATATGAATTAGACAAGTAAATAGTAACCAATTTGTAGCCGAGAGGTTTCGTCTATATGTTGAAGTTAGTGACACTTAAGAGAATTCATGGACGGGTTTGACTCACAGTGCAGGCATATATAAATTACAAAAATTAAAGGTAAGTTTTTAAATTAATTCCATTACTGAACAGAAATCAGTAAATTGGCCAATTCAACCCTAATGTAATTAGGCACACAAAGGAAACAAAAGAATATAAAATGGTGAGTTCATTTCAGCGACGAATTAAGGAAGTATTGATTCTAGAAAATTAGAACATACCCCTTCTCGTCCAATAAAAAGTCAGTTGTTTGCCCTCTAATTTTCATAGTACATGGTTTTCAATGCACTATGAAATGCTATACATGAATGACTTTTCATTGTCAGTTAATTATGAAAGCGAACTCTTAATAACTGCACTAACAAAGTGTAAAATTCCCTGAGGCATTTCCCTTGGAAAAGAAGTCTACTAATGAAAGGTGAAAGAGCAACGATTAAAACAATTTTTTTTTAATTTTGCAAATTTTCATACATTTACTAATGGTACACATACATAATGTATATAGAACTAAAAACAAAAATAATTGGAGTAACTTAAGGATATAGGTAAAATAGTATTCATTTAATTTTATACCTGACATTTGAGGATTTTTTTTTCTTTTAAGAAAACAATGCCAGACTGCTGATATGTACAACAAAGATTTTTTTTCAGAGAAACACAATTCATGTAAATTTATCAAAAGAAAGTAACCATTTAATGTTGAATGGTCTGAAATTAAATATTTATAAGGAGAGTTTTATATTTATAAAAAAAATCAAATTTCAAAAAGGAAATTTATATAATATTGTGTTGCTTTTTAAAACAAAAAAATCTTAAGATAATTGAGATTATAAAAATTTTATATTTTCAATAATCTGGTTTAATTCAATCAAATATTTGTGAGGGTGCGTGGGGTTGCAGCCTGTAGCTCAATGCCATATATGGCTTGGCCACTGCGGCGCTCGCAGCATGAATCAGAATTTTGGAATTCCCGGATCAGCTTGAATAGAATTTTGGAAATCCCGTATCGGGCACTTGTTAATTTGCTGTCGACGAAAGCAGATGTTATTAGTTAAACTCTCCAAAACCCGCCCACCCTCCCTATGAGAATAGTTGCTGCTGTTTTTGTTTTATATTTTCAGGCACTGGTTTGCTGTATTTGATCGCAATATTATGGTTACCAGTATTCAAGCCGGGCCTTCATAGTATTGGACCTAGACAGGATTGTTAGAAATAAACTTGCGTTGCTATCTTTGGACATTTCCGTCATTAAGCACGTTATTAACATATGGACTATTGTGATTTAAGCATCCAGAACTAATTCTAGTTTAAAGAAATTAACAATTAGAAAGAAAACAAGACATTTTAAAGAAATTAATTTTCTTCTACTATCCTTAGGCGCAGAGTCAATTTTGAATGGGGGAGGTCCAGGGAGACTGGTAGTGATTGGGGGATTATTTCACTCGGCCCTTGCTCTGGGCCTGACAAGTTCTACAATTTGCAGGTTTGGAAAATGTGGTTAGTGGTAACAGTGGGGTCTACAGATGGGTAACGCTGGGACCTCCTCCACCTCATCTTATAGAGGGGAGGCCTACACCTGCCAACAGGTGGGGCACTTATAACTGGAGCATTGGTAATACGAGTGTTTTCCCCCGGTCACTCCCCATGGTAGATGGTGGTGTAACCGTGTTTAACTACCAGGGGTTTTATGACACTATGTCAACATAGGTCAGCTGATAGCCATTGTGTTAGGTAATCGGTAGTCACCCTGGCGCCTCAACAAAATATTATAGAATACTCTGTAGCCAAAGTAATGCCACAAAGTAAAAAATGTATATTCTAGTCATGAAAAATGTAAATACAAGTTGGTGTAATAAAATGTATGTTTAATTCAATGGATTGTTTTTGTAATAGTTGTAAAAGTTATAAAGGAAAAACAGAGGATGGAACCTCTACACAAATGAGTATAATATACAGAAAGTCTGTATCATGTTAATTTTGGTATTTGTGAATTACTGTAAAACAACAGATAAAGAGAGACAACTCTAGATTAATTTTAATCACTTTGTGATTAAAGGAAGGAATTCAACATAGTTTACAAATACGTCAACAACTCTTGATCGTTGTTCTTCATCTCATTGTTATTAGTTCAGTATTGATATAGGGTCTTCTTCTATGAGTATTGCAATTAAATAAGTATTAAATTTTACCTGAAGCAGAAGAAAAACAATTTATCCATTTGTTCCTGACAAACTATGTCAGAGCTATTTCATTCCATCCATTGACAAGATGATTACCTATGTTTTACATTAATAGTTCATTATAAAAAGTGAACTCTTATTTAGGTTTGAATATTACAATGGGAAAAAATTATTTTGTAAGGTCACTCGAAAGTATGAATACGTTCTAAATTGGTAAGACAATACTTGGTCATGTTTTATGAAGATTTAAGCCCTCGGCTTCGCCTTGGGCTAAAATCTTCATAAAACATGACCAAGTATAGTCTAACCTATATATAATCCACGGTAAATGAATAGGCTGACGTCACCACAACTGTGATAAAGAATTTGTAAAATTCGAACATGTCTGATTACTTTGTAGTGAGATGTCAACAAGGATCAACCTATTGCTTAATCTGGTATTTTTAAATGTAAGTATTGATTACGGCCTTTGTGTATTACACATTCAACCTACGTCTACGAAAATATGAAAGATGTGTAAATTATTTAAGTATATCGATTGGTATATACTAAGCTTGAATAGAACGAACCACAATGTCCCTATATTTATTTGATCAATCCTATACAATTACAAAATTGATTGGTGTTTTTATTATGTATTGACTTGCATCAATATTTTACAACAGTGGTACATATTATCGGGAAAGTGTAGAGGACATAATGTTTTACAATACTATACAATGTTGTGCTGATGTCGTCTCTTGTCAGATACATTTAGAAATGAAAACGTAGGTATTTAATTATTTGTATGTTAGTTTGAATTTTTTAATCAAATTACAGTTGCTTGTCAGGAATGTAGGGTTTATACAGGAACAATATTGAAACTCGGTCTTTGTTTCTTCTACATTGGCTAGAGATATTTAAGGAGAGTGTAGAGACCACTCAAAACATGTTAAACCACGCTACATTTTGGCGTCTATCTAAAGTCAGACCCCTCAGGCCTTTTTAAGTGTTGTATGATTTTAAATTATAGTTCAATGTCATGTTTTGGAGTGTAGTTTAACCACAATTTTCACTGCACTAGTACATGTTTTTGTTTAGGGGTGGACTGAAGCTCACCTCCGTGTGCGGGGTTTTCTTGCTGTGTTGAAGGTTCGTTGGTGGCCTTTATCTGTGTACTCTATTGTTTCTTTGATACATTCCCCACTTCCATCCTCAGTTTCACTTTTTAGGATACTATTGTGACGAAACTACACCACTGTCATACAAGTTGCCAATTAATTATCTATAAAAGAGTGTTTCAACCCACGATCTTCTTCAGTAAATAACTGTTCCAAGGTAGGAATATGACAGTTGCTTTTTAAATTCTTACTAGTTCCGTTGGATATTATTGGCATGTTAACCAGATAATGTTGAAGAATTTCTTATTACATTTTAGATAAAAAATCATATTGGATCGTCTTTGCCTTATATCTTGTTTATGTGGTAACAACTGTTATTGAGTTCTCAAGAGAACATTCATTGAACAAATCCGTAGGTTAGCATTTTATTTTCTTATAGTAATTCCTTAATTATCCGTGCATATTGGACTAAGATTTTGATCCTACTGTCGTAGTTTTTAACGCGATGCAGTTTTCGTCTTGTTCTCTTTTGTAAGAGAATCCTGAACGTCGACATGAATATTTGATTTGTTCACTGCCGAATTAAGAATATTATATCACAGCTTTTGTTCTTCAGATATTCTTAACAAGATGGCCTCCAGCTACATGAAAATGTAAGTATAGGTTAATAGTTACGTTGCATTTTCAACTGGTAACCCAACACGCAAACTTTCGGGATACCATTATTTTCACTGCCATGCTGTGAATAACATACATGTTCATATACGCTACGTAATGAGTGTCAAGCATTACAAAATTTAATGCACAATGCAATATTAATTCATCAGACAAGTTATTTGAAAAACTAATTTTGTAACATACTAAGAGTGTATCCAAATTACAAAGCATGAACTCAGATTATACACAATTGTGGGTGAATTGTAATCGTGATGCCATCTAATTAACTATCGAGATGACCACTGAGTTCTGCTGATGATCACATAACCCGATATGAACATAAACATAGATATAAATTGATTCCTACCTCGTGCAATATGATTTATTGAGGCCTGTTTGATTTCATGTTATAGTTAAAACAAATTAGATAAATGAACGGTTTTATTAGTATAAGAATGTGTTTTTTTTTGTGGATCGAAAAAGTCAACGAAACGAGTCTCTTTTGTTTCGTTTCAAATGTTGACATTTTTTCTCTATAATGGCTGAACACAACTTATGCATGCGTAACCAATCTCTAGCTAATTAGTTTAATGGAGGGTCACATGAATACGGATTAAAAGGTCGAATTATTCACTTGTAATTGAATAATTCATCAACAATATTTATTTGCCTATTTTGACAGAATTGAATCAAATTGGCCGTTAAAACCAAATTACTATTTTCATTAATGATTTAACCAAACAAAATCATATTCTATTTTATTTTCATATCTCGTAGCCATTACCCTTTTTATATAAAATAGTTCGAATGTAGTTGTTTCAGATATCCGTTAACGAATGAATTCTAAGGTATTGTAGTTTGAGAAGCATTGCTTCAGGCGTAACACCACTAATTCGGGCCCGGCCAGAAAGCACATACCAGGAAATAGTACATATTTAACACAAAATAGTTCCTACGCATGAGTGTAAATTGCTAAATATGTATAATATTAAGGTATCAAATGAAAGCTGCAGGACTGGTGTTCATTGGAGAACACTTTTTGACTTATGATGTGAATATTAAAATAACTGCACCAAATTTTAAAAAGAGGGTACATTTTGTCTGTTTGTCAGATCTGAAGTATCTCGGAACCAGTTCTTTCTTATATGCCATTAAAGGTATGCTGATTTTTTTCAGTACAAAACACCATAAAGTGTTGCTTTGACATGCACTGATTGCAAGTTTATTTGAACTTAAAACAAAGGAGGTGCACCTGCTTGAAATAGAAGAATTTAACATGGAAATCAATGGAGCCATGAATTAGTGGTGTACTTCCTAATATAAATAGCAAACTAGTACATTAACTACAACTTGCAAAGTTCTAAGTACTTTATTACTGTATTGCCAGGACATCAAACGAATATGTTTATTTTAATTATTTATCATTAAATATGTTATTGACAGATACAGACTCTTATACGCATCCACCCGGAAGGCGTCAGTAATGTGAATGTAACATTTACTGCATTTGGAAAACGTCAAAAGTTCCATTTATATAAAGCATCGCCTCCATTTTACCTGATAAGTTACCAGTTATTACTGTAGATAAGGAAAGCAAAAAAACCCGATATATCAGTTTACACCAGGTATGGACATGTACTATTACAACTTGCATTATGATATGTGTTCACATGATTTTTTCTGAAACTAAAAGAAATATCTAAATCAACAGAGTGCGCACTTAAACTAAATCCTCTCAAATAAATATATTGTGTACAAGTTGTGATGTTGTACAAATTATAACGTGTACAGATTGTTTGTTCAAGCTCTCAATGTTTTATGAACCGCTTAACACAAAAAGATGATACAAGCACATAGTCTTTAGTTTTGTATATTGCTGTCATATATCAACATCTGATATGATACAGTCTAATACTGAGCATTGATACACAAACATTATAAGAACACAAAAAAGGTATAAGGAGAACATGAAAATTAGAATTTAAGCAATTCAGGTGTCCTTATTTTTAGTTTTAGGACAAAGTTAAAAACGCTAAATGTAAAATTGCAGTATATAAATTTGCATTTAAAACATTAAACTGATAATTTTTAGAAGAGTTACTTTAATCACCGGGTGCAAGAAGGTATGTGTCAAAAAGCTTTTAGCTTGTACAAAACCCTGGTACAAATTATTATTTGTACAAACTTACATCTTGTACACAACATATATGTATAAACACATTTAAAAAAGTATTGCAACTCCAAATTGAAATTCAAAATGAAAACAACCCTCTTTATGTTTTTGTGATATAAGTTGTTGAAATAGAACTAGATAAACATTATTTAAATATCATTTTAGTTTAATCAATATATATCAACTCGATAAATTCTTATCTACACATGCAGTGTACTATACTCGTAAACAATAAAACAGATGTTTTTATCCTCATTGTTTTCAACACTTTAAATAACAAAGTTTATAAAGTTATGTGATTGGGCATCCACAACCCATAACTGCAGCACGATGGCAGATAATCAGCATGAGAGAAGCAGGTATTTCGTTGTGACAATTGCACGTATTGTTGGTCATCACCATTCCCCTATAAGTCGTTTTGAGAATAAAAAGCAGGCATCAAACGATGTTAACGACCTTCCGGGATCAAGAATACCCCCTATAACATCTGCTAGGGAAAATCTAGCACAATGAAGATTAATCAGAAAGAAACCCATTGTAAACAATACATTTCTAAAAAAGAAAGAATGATGACCATACAGGACCCTTTAAACAAGAACTGTTCGAGATCGGCTCATCGCTTTTGGTTATCGTGCGATAAGACCATTTCAGGGACCTTTGTCTACAAACAGACAAACAGTTGCCCGTATCCAATATAGTGCAGAGCTCGCCAAAGTTGGAAATTATTATCGTGGAGAAAGATCCATTGTTCTAATGGAATTCGGTTTATCTTCCTTGCCCCGATCGTAGCCCGAATTTGAACCATATCGAGCATATACGGGATACTAAAATATCTAAATATCAAAATATCTAGATATTAAAATGTCTAAATATCTCGGACCACAAAAGGACAGCACAGTTCAAACACGTTATGACATAAACAACACCCTTCGTCAGGAATGGTTGCTGCTACCCTAGCAACAAAATAGTGGACTTATGGCAGGGATCAGAAGTAACAAGATGCAGTTATCCGTTTGAAAGGAGGCCTCGCACAAAGCACTAATTATTTGGCGTAAAACGATCAACCATAATGTGAAAAATCATTATAACAGTAATAAAGATTAATTTTAAAATGTCCGACATGGTAAAGATCGACTACAGTAAACACTGTTATAGGCATTTTTTTTTGTACAAAAAACACTTCATTTTGTTATAAAATTTTTGGTTAGTTAAAACATTTTTTTTTTCATACATTTTTTGTAAGTTTTAATACCAATGCTAAATTTAACTGCGTTTCAATATTATTTAACAAATATTTTTTCATATTCCATACAAAATAAGAGACAGATTTTTCAAGTATAAAAAAATCAAGGTGTTGCAATACTTTTTTCCATGTGTGTATATAAAAAAGACGACAAAACAAATAATTTTAAATAAAACGACGATCTTAGAAGCTGAAACACAAACAATAATGAATTCTAATATTTGGGCAACTGAATCCTCTCTATAAAACAGTTGTGAGTTATGTGTGGAATTAGGAAATAAAGGGCAACAGAGTATAGTTATCAATCAATGCAGGGTTACTTACTAAAATAAAGGGGAATACATAAACTATTAAAGAAAAACAACGGAACAACACGAACACTGAACTGAATTGACAAAATGTACCACATATCTAAACTTTCACAGTTTATTATGAATATGTATTTTTTTCAGCATGGCATTAATATTTACAAAGAGACCGGAGGACTTGGTGTCTTTATTTTAAACATATTACAAAAGTCAAACAACTGTTTTGCACTAGTAAGCATATGCTCATATACCCTGTTTTAGAACGATTTTTTTTATTGATTACTTAGGATAGTTATAATTCAATGATTACCAAATATTGTTGATTCAATAAAATTCGCTGGGAACCAAAAATTTAAAAGATCAACGAGTTACAAATGTTTTAAAGGGATGTATTTAGACTTTGACAAAAACCACGAAATTAAGTATCCACGAATATGCAAGTTTTCCTTAAACCACGAAAATTTGTAACCACGAAAATAAATGAATCCACAGAACGTTATGTGTAATAGATGGTGTATGCGCAAAAGAAAGCTATTGAATCATTTGTATTTCAGTTTTTAAGTTGAGGACATCCTAAGATTTCAAAGTCATGATTTGGTTATGAAAAGAATGTTTCACAAATAATCTTATCCCGTTCTTTTTTAAACGAACTAAACCTTGCAATGAATTAAATAAAACAAAATACACGTCCTATATGTAGATCAGGATACCCAAAACCATAGGCAGCTTGAATCAATTAAGTTATGATGGAGTTCGTGTTGCCAAGTAAATAGTTGTTCATTTTGTTTGTATATAGACTGATTGTCTGATCGTCGTATTTTGTTTGTAAACTGATTGTCTGATCGTCGTATTTTGTTTGTAAACTGATTGTCTGATCGTCGTATTTTGTTTGTAAACTGATTGTCTGATCGTCGTAATTTGTTTGTAAACTGATTGTCTGATCGTCGTATTTTGTTTGTAAACTGATTGTCTGATCGTCGTATTTTGTTTGTAAACTGATTGTCTGATCGTCGTATTTTGTTTGTAAACTGATTGTCTGATCGTCGTAATTTGTTTGTAAACTGATTGTCTGATCGTCGTATTTTGTTTGTAAACTGATTGTCTGATCGTCGTAATTTGTTTGTAAACTGTTTGTCTGATCGTTGCCAACTTATAGTTGCGGCTTTCGTGCGTTATTTCCATCTAAATGGATGACGATTAATATTCTATTTGTAACGAAAACTGTGATTATGTAAAAAGGCAAATATAAGTTTAACTCGCTATATTTATACTTATATCAACGATTCTCCCTTATGATTGCAAGATATAGTTTCTTGCTTGAGGATTGTATTGTCTATGACGATGACCATTATCTGATGATTGAATCCGATAAACAAAACTTTAGTTGCTCGTCTTTGTCTGGAATACGGCATTTTGTTCATTGACGTTGGTATCGTTTACCTTAGCCGTATTTGGCACAACTTTTTGGAATTTTGGATCCTCAATGCTCTTCAACTTTGTATTTATTTGGCTTTTTAACTATTTCGATCTGAGCGTCACTGATGAGTCATATGTAGACGAAACGCGCGTCTGGCGTATAAAATTATAATCCTGGTACTTTTGATAACTAATTAGATAAATGTGAGTATTGTCACCTTTATCACATATCTTAAACGGACAGTTTTTGAAGACACAAAATCCCGAAGATTTATATGTACAGTCAAATCTGTTTTAAGAGACAACTAACGAGATAGCCAACAAGTGGTTTTCTTAAGACAACAGGTTCACTTTAAATGAAATGTACAGAGGGATCTAAAATGGTGCTCTTTTAACACAGGGTTTGCTTAATACAGATGTTCTCTAAGCAGGCTCGACTGCATATTATTTCATTTTCAAATAAAACAAGTTACACACGAATAAAAGTACTTGTAACAGATATGGGCCATCTATATTAAATATTAGATAAACAGAATTAATGTATTCAATCAAAGCCCTTACACTAACATATGTCAATTAATCACCTACGATAAGGTTTTGACATGTACGAACTATATGAGAATAATATGTGATAAAAGTTTACTTTTCTTCTGATGTTTTTGCAGATGGCCTCAAGTTGAAGTCTAAAAGTAAAACGACTACAAAAAGATTTCTTTTAGACGGGATCGCAAGACACCCGGATTCAGTATTACCAATACCTGGAGATATTGATGCAAAAGTTGAGATTACCAATACCTGGAGATATTGTTGCAAAAGTTGAGATTCTTGCCTGGACAGACATGTCTTTCACAGAATCATTCCAAAAACAACTCCAACAGAAAGATGTTGAGTTGGATATTACGAAATACATAGCAACCGTGGTGCATGCTGTAAGTCATGGGCATAGTGAATATACATACAATTGTATTATACAATTTAATAGGAATAATATTTGCTCTACAATTAAAAAAGAGGATGTGATATGATTGCCATTGAGACAAATCTCCTCAGACCAAATGTCACCAAAATTTACAATTATAGATCACCGAACGGCCTTCAACAAGAAGCAAAGACAGATATGAAAGACCCCGATATGAAGTTTGTTAATCTATAACGGTAAAAATAATATATACTTTTGCAAAACGTGAATAACACATACAATTTGTATATAGAATATTTGTACAATTATAAACTATGACAATTGGACATGCTGTGATACTATATATGCCCTTGAATTTTTACTAGATCACATTTTTGTTCGCTTTGGGGATTCCGTTTATCGTCAGGTTGTCGGAATTCCAATGGGGACTTACTGTGCACAACTTATTGCGTACATGTTTTTGTATAGCTATGAGTTACAATGTATGACAAAAATAAGCAAAGACCCATCAAAACAACATCTGATAAACAAATTTTATAAACTTTTAGATATATGGATGATATTTTGGCTCTCAATAATGACGACTTCAGTATGTATACTAAAGAAATTTATCCTGTTGAACTTACTTTCAATAAGCTAATACTAACAATGACCACTGCCCTTTCCTCGATCTTGATATCTATATCACTAACGGAAAGCTTTAGTTTTATAATGTATATTTACTGCAAAGACACGTCTCTTGTGCAACAATAATGAGACATTGTAAGAATGTGTGTTCATAGGTTACCATGTCTTCTTGCAGTATATATGTATCAACACTGTTTAGTTAACAATCAAACCAAAGTCAAATTTCGCATTTTACATATTAGATATAAGATGAAATGGTATTACTGATTTGATTATAACATCATTGTATACTACTTCAACAAAACCATTTAAAGGACAAACGGACGAACACATTAATCGGAAAAGACAAAATCGTTCCAGAGTTGACATGTTTCATTTTCAATAAACTGTTATGAACTGTAAGGGTTTCGTGTTACTTATTCTATAGTTTTCTATGTTGCGTACTTTTGGTTGTCTGTTTGTCTTTTTCATTTTTAGCCATGACGTTGTCAGTTCATTTTCGATTTATATGAGTTTCACTTTGACTGTCCCTCTAGTATCTCTCGTCCCTTTTTTATGTAATTACTTTCTTCGAAATGTATCGTTTTCGATGGTATATCTTAAAGAAAACCAAACTCATCCTGCGTATTTGATACACCTCATATCAACCATCGGTACCAGTCACTATCAACAGAATTACCTGGGCAAATATACAATGTGACGGAACAATGTCGACAAATATATGGAACAACATTCTGCTTGGTAAATATTATATAAGCTGAACTATCTATATATGTAGCTATCGGTAACCTAATTAGAGAGTCACCTTTTTAGGAACGTTAATACCGGGCGAGTAAATTAGCAAATGGTTTCGCTTGTTTTAGATTATCGGTACTTAACATGAAAATACGTGTTATCCTAGGATGATTTTATGAAGTAGTTCCTTGTTTCGAATAATAAATATGTACATTGGTGTCCTTCGGCTGTTGTCTGCTCTATAGTCGGGTTATTGTCGCTTTGACACATTGACCATTTCCTTTCTCAATTCTATATTTAAAGAAACGTGTTATAAGATGATTAAAGCAAATTCGTTTCGTTTTTTTAGAGTATCGGTACTAAACTAGAAGATATATGTTATAAGATGTATTGTTGGGATCCATACTTGTCAAATGTTTGTTCCACGAAATCATCTGCAGCGCCTGGTACCTCATGTGGACATAAAAAGGTCTGTATAAAAGGCATAGGTAAATAATCGGTGTGGGATAATTATTTCGGCAATTCAACACTTTCGATGTTTTTTTATTATTCGAAAGGAACTTTCAAGAAGGGTTCTACAGTGATCAAAGTCCCTAAGATTTCATTTGATATCTACCCAAATTGATCACTTATTGGCAATAATACAGCTGTGCTTAGGATCTATTTAGTTTTAAATATGTATTACTTTTTTATGTTCTTTCACACACACTTTTGAATGGGTTCTGAAGTGGCTGTTGTAAGGCAAAATAAAACGCATTTTCAAAGGTAGTCCAAAGTTTCCACACCTAATTACAGCCGAATAAACTTGCAAATCCTCATTATCTATCAAACTCTGAATGCATGAAATAATTGCCACTAAAGGTTAGGCAAGCAATACTCAATCAATGAGTCTGACATCTGGTATGGATACAACAACCAATATACACAATGATGAGAGGAAACATCTATATATTATCCGTCAAATATCAATTATGTTTACATTATGCATGTTTGATTTTTATTTGGGAATCATACCTATGATGACAGAGTTCAAAATAAACGAGAAACATACTTTTTTTTTATTAACTGTCTGTTAAAAAAGATACAAACAGGAGCACAATCAATCAATGAGACAATTGCGTTGACAAAATGACAAAAATATTTAATAGGTAACCAAAAAACAATATGTATTTGTTATTCACCATGTAACCCTTGTGTTGGTCTAATTTTTATCTGTTTTATATGTTTACAGTGGTGTTTAAATGGAGAATGCGTTTATGATGCCCGCGCACCCTGATACATGCATTGCATAACCGCGACCAAGTGGTGGTAAATAAACTCATCATAGATACCAGGATTAATAAATTTGTATTTGCGCCAGACGCGCGTTTGTCTACAAAAGACTCATCAGTGACACTCGAATCAAACAGCACAAAAGACCAAACAAAGTACGAAGTTAAAGAGCAAGATAAAATATGTTTGGTCAGCATTTATTATTATGTTTGTTCTGCATTTATTATTATGTTTGTTCTGCATTTATTATTCATATATTCCTTTTATTGAAACCCAGTCTCTTCACAACATACACCATCTCCAAAGAGTTCACTCCCCTGGAAACATTCTAGGCATCTTATTTGACCTTCGCTGGTCACTGGACACACCGAAGGGATAGTGCAGCCAATATCTAAAAATATAATTCAAATATACGTAAATATTGATAAAATTGATTTAAAGATCTTCTTTGCATATTGACATCAGATGTACAATCGATACAAACGATCTCACAAACAATTGTTGTCCAACATCTTTACGAAAAAAATGTCTTTAAATAAATCATTTATGTATTGGTAAATATTTTTTATTAATTACATTATATATTTAGAAGTTTGAGGCACATTGTACACAATGTTTTATACCATGCATACATATAAATCTCACCTGGTAACTGCACTAAAACAAAAAGATAATAATAAGTACAGGTTTTAAAATTTCAACTTACATCTCCCTATATATATATTGAAATATGATGGAAGGATAAGTATGATTTTACTTTTTAGATTGTAGTTGAGTTAAAAGCTTCAAAATATGACTCATATTAATAGTTTTTCAAATGTCATAGAGTTGCAAAAGAGGCATATGAGCTATTATAACTCATGTATTTCCATCCATATCACATTTATCACATTGCAATTGCCTACGGCAATGTTTTTGCTTTGCAAAATACCATTGCGCGATTTAAGTAACCTGATCCAAGACCGAAAAATAATATATATCGACTTATGTTAAAAAGTAAGCATTTAATAAAATAAAATGATGCAAAAGTATCTGGAAGTTAATTTATTGGCATATAATGCGTTTTAATGTATAATAACAGATGACGTTCGTTCATTTTATTTTATTTATAAGATTGTTAACCGAACAACTCTCTATCACAAACCAGAGCACTATAATTGACCATAAGTCCTTCAACAATGAGCCAAGTAAATACCGCATAGTAACGGAACGTTAAGATGTCAATGCGTTGAACCGATGATAATAACAAGTCATATTCATGAATAATTTTGTAGTATTAGGTAGTATTAAAATCTTCTAAGATGTAAGGTCGTAAGATAAAGGAAAAAGGATAAAAAATATAAATACAACAAAATGGAATGGTAAATAATACCGTTATAACAAATGTTGATACAAATACTTACCGACTTTGCAATCTAAAATAAAATATAGCGTTATGAACGTAAAACATATCTGTTCACTGTTTCTTTTCTGAATATTTTATAAAAAACTTTTGAATATTCACATGTGAGGATTTATCAGTTTTGTCAGAGTACAAATGGAAAACAATCATAACAAAAACCAGACACACATGAATCCCCCTTTCAATTTGGTTCTGCTATTTAAAATAATAAACACATGAGATTTCAATAATGTGGTGTCCTGTCAAAACTGTTTTAACAGTCCTGAGTGCCAATTCATCATTATGATCAGGTTCTTTATACTTTCCTCAGAAAGAACTGAATGCAAACATTAAATTGATTAATTGCTTGTTTGGTGGTGTTTCATGCAACTTTCACTAGCATACGCATTATCAAGTGGTCAGGTTTTTTTTTAGGAGAGGCAGCGTTGAGAGAAAAGTCGACCTTCGTAAGGATAGCTCACAATCCTAGTAAGTTTAAAAGGTTATAGAAGGAACACACTTGCCACGTTGGGTCACAAAGTTACAAGAATGTGTTTCTCCAGCCGTTAAAGTTTTACTCATCCATCGTTCTCATCCATTACAGGTCTTCTCGTTCATCGTTCTGAAGTTCATTCAAGATGTCACTGTGAACAAGGTTAAAATACAGGTCTAAGATTACCAACATGTTTAATGTTGACTAACAAAAAATATACATTACTGTTTAATTACCAATAACGATGTCTGAAATTCAAAAATATCTGTTTCAAAAATAATTTTGCAAAGGTTCTTATATCGAAATTTGATAATAGACTAAAAGATGTACCAATGAAATATATATCTCTATAAACTCTGTATTATTTTCTCTATAAGGGTTTGTGCTTTTGACAGTTTACCAAATTTTCTGCTATTTCTTAACTATTAAGCGCAAGATAAAGAAAAACGTCTTATAAAAAGCAATGTTCACTGTTTTTGGCAAAACTTTTCGGAATTTTGGTCCTCAATGCTGTTCAACTTCGTACTTTATTTGGCCTCCTAACTTTTTTGGATTCGAGCGTCACTGATGAGTTTTTTGTAGACGAAACGCGCGTCTGGCGTATATACAAAATTAAGTCCTGGTTTCTATGATGAGTTAATTAGGTACAAAGATGAAAGATTTACATCTGTGATTTACCAATTTGACCAAATTTGATAAATCATCAATCAGATGTGCCTGAATGGTAAAAGAAGTGAAATGCACCTCATAGCCACACAAACAACACTAATCATATTGAATATGGTTGGTTCACCGTTATGGTACAAGTGATCTGGAAAGGAAAGATATTATACCGACTTTGTAGCAGCAAGTTGCTCATGCTAATTACATTTCGTCTTTGTGACTTTTTTCACAATAAGTGTCAGTTGTAAGTTCAGGAAAGCTGTACACTTTCATCGCGGTTGTTTTTTTTTAATCAGAATAAAAGACTTTCATTTACACCGAGGCTTAATGACATCAAAAACATTATGCACTTCACTTTTTGATGAGTAGATCATCCATGCGTGATAAGTACAACATGTGGTGGTACGTTAGATTTAGTGTCTATTGAGTAGGTTAACGGGTTTGAGAAATCAATTATAAATAAGATCTTAATAATATACCTTTAACTAACTGTAAAGAACACAAAGTTTATATGAGTAAAACAAGAAATATATTTCAAAATGTTTTATTTAATGAAAAACAACCAGAAAGAAAAAAAAAATACCAAAAAGCTTCTAAACGGCTATATGTATATTCGATCATTTCTCTATAATATAATTTGATATGTACAGTTCATCATATTAATCGTCTTATTTAGTCTGTTAAAGATGTACTTGTCACGGTTTTGCATTTTACAATATATAAATAAAATATTGTTTGTTGTTATTAAAACAGTTTACCCTATATGTAACTGTCTCAAAATAATTTTAAACTGCTATTCATAAACTTGGGGTATTATTTCTAAGATATTGTGTTCGTAATATTTTGAGTATTTTACATCCAAAAAATATTCGAGAAAAATTTTCTAAACCAAAGTTTCTATTGAAGGTAAAAATATGATATCTTTTAAGCATAAACTAATTCATATTTTAGAACAATTCTATATCCATTGATATGCAATTCAACAATAAAATGCAAAATCGACAACAAATATAAACAGCAATATAAAGTGCAACTTACACTAAATGCACTAACAATTTACTATGTAAAACATGTAAAATTTGAATATAAAAGTGTAAAATCCGCATATCATGTATATCATAATGTTTCTTTTATATTCAAATTTAATAAAGTTAGAACCTTGATAATGACACGGAGGAAATAAGACATACCACCTTATTAGACACAATTGATCTTACTTAGTGGCTTGACAAAAGACACCAGCACGTCCGGGAATCCATTTGTTATAATATTCTTACTACATGAGTAGAAATCACCACTTGTAAACGTTCGTCTGGAAAATATTAAATATTAATATTTACAAAAGTTTTTCGATATTTTTAACAAAGATGTTTCTTACATATCGTGTGGTATTTGATCTGATACAATATATATTGTGTATATTTAATATTGGTTTATGTATAAGCCATTTTCATGGTGTGTAGATCACATAGGGGACAAATTGAGCCTGTCACAATTTTTCATGAAATTGCACATTTGTTTTCTTTTTTCATGATCATTAAAATATATATTTTTTAATCCAGTTCTCCATTGCGTATTTTTTGCTAAATGTCATTCCTTTGTCTATATCAGAAAATTTAAGCAAATGAAAATTTGTCATGTTTAAAATTAAATTTAATTATGCCTGCTCCTGCTTATGTAGAAGATAATTGGTTATCACTAATATCAATGAAGACCATGATTAAAAGAAGACAAATTATATATATATATACAACTCGTCTAAACATCAACCCAACAATGTTAGATCTGTAAATTTGCTATCGCAAATTTTTGGTTCTTCCCTCGCCGGGATTCAAACCCATGCTACTGTGATATCATGACACCAAATCGCCTGCACTGCAGCCGTCCCGCTAGACCACACGACCACCTGGGCTCTCCAAAAAAGAGCTTTCGGTGGGCATGTGTTACCTTTCCATGTCAGTTTTAATCTAGCGGCGTACTACAGTACATGATATATAAGGCATGAAGATGTTATTGTTACAGATCAGCTAAATTATCTATAGTAAAGGATCCTACAAATTAATGTAATATACAGTCACAGAAAATAGTTATATTCATAAGTACGTCTGAGTCAGTGACAACTCTACAACAGATGTATCCATTGAATCGCCATCAATGATGGTGATACATGTATGTGTACATAATGTATATACAACTCGTCTAAACATCAACCCAACAATGTTAGATCTGTTAATTTGCTATCGCATATTTTTGGTTCTTCCCTCGCCGGGATTCGAACCCATGCTACTGTGATATCGTGACACCAAATCGCCTGCACTGCAGCCGTCCCGCTAGACTACACGACCACCTGGGCTCTCAAAAAAAGAGCTTCGGTGGGCATGTGTTACCTTTCCACGTCAGTTTTAATCTAGCGGCGTACTACAGTACATGATAAATAAGGCATGAAGATGTTATTGTTACAGATCAGCTAAATTATCTATATTATATTGTCACGATATCACAGTAGCATGGGTTCGAATCCCGGCGAGGGAAGAACCAAAAATTTGCGAAAGCAAACATTGTTGGGTTGGTGTGTAGACGAGTTATATATATATATATATATATAATGTCTAAAAATAGCAACAATCAACATTCAATCTAATTAAGCATGGATCAGTTTGTGAAAATAAACTAATACAGTTACTGAATTAAAATTATATAAATGTCTAAGAATATAACTAAAACACACTAATTGATACATTAAAAAGTTCTATTAGATATTAAATAGAAATACGCAATATTTCGCTAAACAAATTAGCTTCATCAGGCGTGTGCATCTCTCAAGGTGAAATCGGATGCATGACAAAAAAATATTTTTGTAGCTTAATCTATACAAGATTTGAGGGACGGGTGTAACATATTAATTCGGTCATAAAATATGTTTGTAGCTACAACTACATGAAGTTGGAATAAAAGTTTAACACATTTATAGATGTTCGATTAATTGTATGAATTTTTATAAATTAATTTGTATGATTTCAAGATAACTATGGTTTTGATTTGCTTTGAAATCATTTTTCGTCTCTCTCATTGAGTCCATCAGGTTCAAGAGTTCGTAACTGGTGCATCCAAAATCTCTTTCTTTTTTGTCTTCCTTGTGTATCCCAATTTTGATTTTTCTCAATGATTTGAAATGTGATGTTTTCAAAATCATGTCCTGCTCTTAAAAGGTGTCTTGTAATTGGGCAGTTCCTTTCTTTTGTATAATATGACCGATGGTTATTTAGTCGGATGTTAAATGGGGTTTCTGTTTCGCCAACATATTGTAATTTGCAAGTTCCACACGTTAGAACATAAAAGCAATTTTGCGTTTTGCAATTTGATGTTATAAATATGTTGTAATTTTTCTTTGTGACTGTGCTGATGAACTGGGTTTCTATATTGGCGACTTTGCAGCACTTACAGTTGCCCCTTCCCTTATATATATATAAAGTGCCTGGAAAATCAACCTAACGATGTTAGAGTAGATTTGATTCGTAACTTCCTCCCCGGCGCCGGGGCTGGAACCTGTACTTTATTTCTAACTTCTACGACAACACCTCCTAGCATTGTATATATATATATATAATATATAAGTATAATGTCTAAAAATAGCAACAATCAACATTCAATCTAATTAAGCGTGGATCAGTTTGTGAAAATAAACTGATACAGTTACTGAATTAAAATTATATAAATGTCTAAGAATATAACTAAAACACACTAATTGATACATTTAAAAGTTCTATTAGATGTTAAATAGAAATACGCAATATTTCGCTAAATAAATTAGCTTCATCAGGCGTGTGCATCTCTCAAGGTGAAATCAGATTCATGACTAAAACATATTTTTGTAGCTTAATCTATACAAGATTTGAGGGAAAGTGTAGCATATTAATTCAGTCATAAAATATGTTTGTAGCTACAACTACATGAAGTTGGAATAAAAGTTTAACACATTTATAGATGTTCGATTAATTGTATGAGTTTTTATAAATTAATTTGTATGATTTCAAGATAACTATGGTTTTGATTTGCTTTGAAATCTAATAATTAATATATAAGTATAATATAAATACACATCAAGTTAATTATAAATACATATCAAACTTATTATAAATATAAATCAAACTTTTTATACATACTTAATCACAGTAAATGGGCCTGACCTCGCGTAACATTCCTGTGTGAATCTAGTTGAACCGTTGACCGACACTTCTAGTGTAGTCCGGCTGGTTTTACTGACTGCGCCAACAAAAAATCACTGCCGTCTTCATTTATTCTTGCAAATCCTCTGTTCTGCTGCCAACATGGAAAAGCACAGATTCCTAACGCTGCAAAACAAAATTGTTGAAAAAAACTAGTAATGTTTACGTTATAAGAATTTTTATTTTAAATAAGGAAGATTAGCAAAATTAATATGTAGAAATTTGTTTTTTTTAGAATACTAAGTCTTTTAACTTGAATACTTTAGTAAATTCAGTATATTTATGATTTATCAGTTTAAAAAACTTGCCATATTGAAACATCAACGATACGCAAATGATGTTGAAAAATATTTCCATTTCTTGACGAATAGTACTTCGATTATATTTTAAAAAGCAGTTATCTGTTCTGAGTCTGGTAAGATATGATACATATGACTATGATAATTTAGCGCGTGCATGCTTTATCGTGACATTACATCATTATAAACATGAAATCGAATTAGTGTTAAAATTAATAGACGTAAACAGATAAGAGAATGATTTGTGACGGCTGACTGGTGAAATATATATTTCTAGAAATTAATAGATAAATGTTAATATCTTCAAGGGATTTAAAAATGTGCGTTAAAGATACAATTGTTTGAAGATGTTATAGCTGATTGTACTTGCATTTCTTTATGTTTGTATCTATGTCAGGGAAGTTCCAGGTGTAACAAGGGTAATATTGAATATGATATAGTCTAAGGAAACTTTAAAGTTTTAAAGAAACTCATCCCATGTTACTATATAAGAAAAGAACAAGAAAACGCGAAATAAAAAGAACCCCAGTGTAAAAACGGTATTAGATGTACAGTTGTCTAGTCATACCTGACGCCATCTACAATGTAAGATTATATAATACAACTACATTTTATTAACATAGAAATAACAATTGTTTTATCAGTATTTCTTATTCGAAAAATACGCTGTCATCTTACTCCTCATACATGTAACTACTTTTGTAAGACAGTATGAATTGCTTTTATATTTTGTCTTTTTTGGGGGTTTATTTCCAAAACTTAACCGTTTGCTTCTATAATTAAATGTCTGTACAATAAATTTAGCTTTGCACCTAGTCCATAACAGTTGTAATTGAAATACATATTTTAATCAAATTTTCTGAATATCAAAACTCTCTCAAGTTGTTACATTATACATTCACTGATAAATTGTTTTTTTTTTATCGGGACTTGCATACATGTATGTTTCGGGTTTGAAATATGTAATTACATATTAATTTGCTCATATATGGAGTTATTTTTTTCCTCATGATTTCCGACTGTTTTACATGTATGACCATAGTTTAAAATAATGTATGCATTTTGCTCATTGTTGCATGATGTAAAACTCATATCTTTGTCGTTTATACTTTGTATTTGTCTCTTTTACGATAATAACATATCTAATGCATGAATGTATAATTGCAGATTCAAACTTTTTGTTAGATTTCACTCCGCACAAAACAAGATGCTAGTAGTTCCATGTTCAAGAAAATTTATACGCCATAGAAAATCTGATAATCGGAAACAAAATATTGCCATGTTCCATTCCATACAAGGTTAAGATATTCTTTTCAATGCGCACATTCGATTGGCTTTGTTTCACCAAAACCATGTTCCAATTCTCGCTTGATAAACGATTTACTATTACAATGATCTATCATAATAATAAAAAATTCTGTGTTTACGTTTGACACGTTCAAAGCTTTGCTTGCTATGCGTTTCACAGTAGAGATATTCCCAGTTAACTGTGCTTGGATAAACTCTCACAATTGCCATTGCAACAGTTTTGCTTGGTTTAAGATGTACCGTGGCAATGTCCACTATTTTGCTTGGTTTAAGTTTTACTATTTGTCAAGTTCACAGTTTTGCTTGGTTTATGTTTCACTATTTGCAATTTTTTTGCAACTGGTTTGCTTGGTTTAAGTTTTACTATTTGTCATGTCTACAGTTTTTCTTGGTTAAGTTTCCCTGTTTGCCATATTCACTGTTTTGCTTGGTTTAAGTTTCACAATTAACCATCTCCACATTTTTGCTTGGTTTAAGTTTCAATATTTGTCATGTCCACTTTTTTGCTTGGTTTAAGTTTCACTATTTGGCATGTCCACTGTTTTGCTTGGTTTAAGTTTCAATATTTGTCATTTCCACTGTTTTGCTTGGTTTAGTTTACACTATTTGTCATATCCAGTTTTGCTTGGTTTAAGTTTCACTATTTGCAATGTCCACATTTTTGCTTGATTCAAATTACACTATTTAAAATGTCCGTAGTTTTGCTTGGTTTAAATTTATCATTTTCCATGTCCACTGTATTGCTCGGTTTAATAATCACTTTTTGGCATGTCCACTGTTTTCTTAGTTAAAATTTCACTATTTGCCTTGTCCACAGTTTTGTTTGGTTTAAGTTGCAAATTTGCCATTTCAACAGCTTTGCTTGGTTTAAGTTTCACTTCTTTTCACGTCCAGAGTTTTGATAGGTTTAAATTTCACTATTCGCCATGTCCACAGTTTTGCTTGGTATTAGTTTGACTATTTGTCATGTCCACCGTTTCACTTGGTTTAAGTTTCACTATTTGTCATGTTCATAGTTTTGCTAGGTTGAAGTTTCACTATTTGACATTTTCTCAGTTTTGAATGGCTTTAGTTTCACTATTTGTCATGTCCACTGTTTAGCTCAGCTTAAGTTTCACTATTTGTCATGCTCATAGTTTTGCTTGAATTAAGTTTCACATTTGCCATTGCAACAGTTTTGCTTGATTTAGTTTCACTATTGGTCATGTTCACGATTTTGCATGGTTTTAGATTCTCAATTTTGCCATATCAACAGTTTTGCTTGGTTTAAGATTTCATTATTTGTAAAGTTTTCTTGGTTAAGGTTTCACTATTTATCGCCACAGTTCTGCTTGGTTTAAGTTTTACTTTTGCCATTGCCAGTTTTGCTTGGTTTAAGTTTCACATTTGCCAGTGCAACAGTTTTGCTTGGTTTAAGTTTCATTGTTAGTATGTGCACATTCTTGTCTGGTTTTCATTTTACGATAATTGTCATGTTAATATTTTGCTCGGTTGTCGTTTTTCAACTGCATTTTCACATTTTTTAGGTTGAAATTTCAATATTACCACCCTACAGTTGTCGCATGATTCAAGGTTTGATATTGCCATGATCATTGGTTATGTTTTGTGTTAGTTTCACGGTTGTTGAGGTAACAGTTGTGTTTGTATTAAGTTTCATTGATAACACGCCACAGTTTTATTTGGTCTAATTTGTTCTAATGTCTTAACCACAATTTTGCTTGGTTTGAGTTTTTCTAATGAGATGTTCACATTTGTGCTTGTTTTGATTTCGATTTCGCCTTGTGTGAGTTGCATTATTGCCATATTCTTAAATTTGTTCAGTTGCAGAGTCATTATTACCATATTCGACATAACGAGGTTTCGGATGGTATACTTTTTATGACTCATTCATAGTATTCATGTAATTACATTCTTTTAAAATCTGAATGAAGGTTTTCACTTGTCAGAACCTTTTATACTAATAGTGATCTGAAATGTATCACCATTTTTTGAATGATGCTCAATGTCATTTCTAGTTGCCTGGATAGAACCTTTAATGTTTTTAGATCCTGATCAAGCAAATGAAGGTTTGATTCCACTCATCAAACTCTCAAATGAGTTCGATAAATAGACTGACAAAGAAATGGAAGATATTTGTTTTTTTATTGCGACTGGGATTAAGATATCACATATCAGTTCTTGTTGACGAGATACTATCACCATTTTTTGTTCGAACAGGTAAGCTATTATCATCACTTTGCAAATGCTGTCGAACTCTTAAAACAATTTCGCCTCTGAGTCCAACGAACCAATTCCGACCAAATTTATATTCAATGGTCCCTATGGTATCTAGAAAATAAAGTTGGCGTTATTCGTTTTGTCAATCGATCAATATTTGCCACCATGGTTACATGAAGAACAAGAATGTATACATTACCAAGGACCTCGTTTCGGGGGTTAAGGGGTTAAAGAAGTCATCTACCATATCAATAGACGTCTTATGAGTTATTGACGAGGCTTTCAACAAAAGCTATGGTATAATTTACGAAACACCACAAAACTATCCAAAAGATATGACACATATATAACATGTAAAGTCTTGTTTTATATTTATGTGTGACACAAGTAATACACTTTTAAGTCTGTCTTTCAGTAAAATGATCCGTCAAGGAAAACATAATTTAATGGAAACTAGGCACTGCCTTCACAAAGCAAGTAGGTCAATCGTTGTGTATATTCGAAGCCTTTTTGACCTGACAATAATGTATCCTTAGTGCACTTTTTAAGATAATTGAAAATAGATATATTTCCAAATCAGGTGGTTATGGAATAAAAAATCTAGAGACAATCATTCCATTGGGTTTGCGAATGGTGGGGTGCAAGATTTGTAAGCGTTGTCTGACTTTGCAAAACATTTCTTCCACGTCACTCCTTGTCAATATTATAATTTGGCAACTTTCTTCGTCCAGTTTTACCAGGTTCATGTCATTAAAACCGCCGTACAAATGTAAGTTAACATTCATGGTGTATACATGTAACATCATGATCTATACTAAACACGCAGTATAAGTGTCTGCAAAAGAAAAGAAATAGCAGTAGTCATTGATAACCAAAGATGTCAAATCTGAAGAATTTGAATTGCTTATATAAAACTGTGAGTTAAAACATTAATTTTATCATCAATGGTTGATGGTTTGTAAAGTTAGTGTCTTAAGCTATAGGAAGACAACACACATTTATCAATAATTGATCATGCATATTTTGCTCTCATTTCTCACAAATGTATCGCAATAAAGATGAGCATGGACGATCGTTCCAAAGGTACGAAACTTCGTTCAATAATTCAGCACAGTCTTCATTTCCTCCAGCATCATCAGGCTGTCCACCTGCCCAGTTTGTGTAATCGACAGCTGAGTTATCCGAAATCCAGCGCCATGTTCCTTCTTGATGAAGATCATGTGCACCAATTCTAAGTACGTCGATGTTGTTTGCTGTAAGATAACACAAATCAATGATAACCTGCATATCTTGACCATAAAGTATTTCAATAAGAACTGTTTGTAACAAGTAACAAGTCTAATACAAAGTTGTACTTTTTCCAGATGATATCTGATATGTGAAAACCTATTTAGCATTTGAATGCAATAATAGCTAAATAAAAGATATAAATCGCACATTCAGCAATACCATATTTACGATTGAAGCCAACAGTTAGCTCTATATGTTGGACAGGAGATATTGCACTTTACTAACCATTTCTAGCAATGTTAGCACTTTATCTAAAACAATATCTGTAATAATAGACAGAAACTGTTCACTGTATAAAATGTAAGCAATACGATATCCGGAAAATGCTGCTTGCTCGGGGAAGGATATTTGTTGGTGTGGTGTGGGGTGGGAGGGGATAGTAAGCGTCTCTTATGAATTATCAGTATGACATATTCTATGAAATGAGAGATTCATGAAGAAAAGAATACTTCGTCTTATCTATACACTCACCAATCATGACAGTCTGAAGCCAGAGATCTTCTGATGCGTCCTCTACTTTAACCAAGTAAGAACCTTTCCTCTGGCAATCAGTCTGAAAAATAATGTACATTCTACAATAATAATATGTGTGCCATTTGTTTATAAATATTGTAAGAGTTACATTAATAAAAGTAACGGTACCAATTTTCTTGCACCAGATGCGCATTTCGACAATACATGTCTCGTCAGTGATGCTCGTGGCCAAAATATTTGAAATCCAAAGCTTATATAAAAGATGAAGAGCTATAATCCAAAAGGTCCAAAAAGTATAGCCAAATCCGTGAAAGGATATGTGCACTATATTTGTGGCGCTATACAGACGAAATTAGAGATTTGATGTATATTTAATAAAATTCCTTCTCAATTTTATTAGGTATAATTGCATTTGTAAAAAATGCAGGTTTGTTGATATATATATATCATTGGTCGATTTCAAATTCTTGAGAAAAAACGCTGTTTTAAAGAAGAGAAGAGAGTAAACAGTTTGATTTCATTGAAAATGAGTGACCAATTCACAAAACAAAGCAAAAAATTGAATTTGATGAACAAATAAAAAACGAAGATGTTGTAGTATGATTGCCAATGAGACAACTCTCCGTAAGAGACCATATAACACAGAAAAAACAACTAAAGGTCACCCTACGGTCTTCAACAATGAGCAAAACCTTTACATCATAGTCAGCTATAAAAAAAAAATCCTGAAATGACAATGTAGGGCCAATTTGTTGGGATTTCTTTTCGCAGACGGGCCAATTTTAAAAAAACAAAAAAATAAAAATGCTTTTTGATCAATATATCGATTTACGTATATTATCAGTATGTGTGATCAATAGTTAATTTAACCCTCAAAAAGGATAAATGTCCAATATGCGGAATTTCGGGTGTTTTTAGGTGGAAAAAACAAGGAATCCCCCCAAAAGGACATTTCAAACTAAAAATAAATTGTTTTTTATGACTGTTGTAATTCATACTACTTTTCAACTCAAAAATGAAATTGGTTCATTGTGTCCTTATAACATAAAAAACTACTTTTTAAAGAAAAAATTGTAACATCGCTAAATTGTACCGATATACTTATAGCTATATATGGATAAGAATCGCCGTGGCTCCATCAGCAGAGCACAGAACTACTAATGAGGGATGGTTTTGAAGAAAGGGTTCGAATCTCCCTCAGAATATATGCATTTTTTGTGTTGTTATGTTAAATTTTAATGTTTCTATCATAATTTTTCGGATGTTTGTTTAAATCATAGAGTCATTCTGGATTCATTTTGACTATATGATTTACTAGTATATCATTTTACATGTATTAAAGAAAAAAATAATGTATCGCTTATTGTGTGCATTCCTATGACTGTCCATACTCTTGACTTGCTTTCTATTCATGTGTTTACATTTATGACATATATTCAAGGAAAAAACTGCCGTCAAACTGATGTGGGTGCCTGTACATAACCAATAACACGAGAATTGATTCTATAGCAATGAAGCCCAAATGTTGCGGGTTTAATATACACATAACTTAAAATGAGACCATTGTATACAAGTTTCCAAAAAAACACAAACAATTTTTCGAAACATTTTTTGAACATGGTATTATATGTAACAATTGCAGTCAACAGCAATTTTGTCGCCTATTCACAAACTGTGTAGATACTAGTACTGATTTTTTTACCACCTTCACTACACCGGTACCTAAGTCATCAGAAAATAAATCAACACAACAGAACAAATCGATTACACTACAAATCGTGATTGTAGGTAAAACATCAAGAAGCTGTTGCATCTGTATCACAACAAAGGGCTGATTTGTTAAAATGTCAGAAAAGGCAATATATAACATGTGTTAGTAACACAGGGTGATCTATGGCCAACTGATCTAAGATGTTCTCCGGTTAAAATGTATAAATGTTATTAGTTACACAGTGTGTAATTGTCCTAATACGATCATTTATCCTGACTTAGAGTAATTTCTCGCAGTTTGATTGGCTGATATTGTCCTAATAAATTTCAGTACAATTTTTTATCACGTCAATTGGAATTATCTCCCTTATTTATTACGTCAATTGAAATTATCTCCCTTATACCATTGACCTAATAAAAAAAACAAAAAAACAATTGAGTTGCTTTGTAGTCATAATATTTTTTTTATTTTTCACAGTTTTAGATTTAATATCTAAAATATATTTATTGATATTGTCCTAAAATTGAATTTGAATATAATAATATGCAATATAACAAAATCAGGATAAATTCGTTACACAGTGTTCAATTGTCCTAATACGGAATTTATCGGGTCAATAAAATTCATATCGGGTTTGGCTTCAAATTCAATTTTAGGACAATATCAATAAATATATTTTAGATATTAAATCTAAAACTGTGAAGAATAAAAAAAATATTATGACTACAAAGCAACTCAATTGTTTTTTTGTTTTTTTTTATTAGGTCAATGGTATAAGGGAGATAATTTCAATTGACGTAATAAATAAGGGAGATAATTCCAATTGACGTGATAAAAAATTGTACTGAAATTTATTAGGACAATATCAGCCAATCAAACTGCGAGAAATTACTCTAAGTCAGGATAAATGATCTTATCTTATCTTATACATGTAGACGATAAAACTTCAAAAGAACAGGACAAATACAGATATACATATATTCAGAATGAGAAAAACACGATTTGAATTTGTTCGATATTATTTGGCTCCTAGACAAGTTACAATGTACGTGGTATGGTGCCTTGCATCAAGGGTGTTGATAATAAAATAAAATCAATATTAAAAAATCAATAGTCTTGGCCTTGTTTTTGTAGGAATACCTGTTCAATGTATGAAAATAGATGATGTGACGTATTTTCATGTACTATAATTAGCATCTATCGGGCTATTTAAAACATGATTTACCTATCTTATCGAATGAAACAAATCCCAGGCAAGTTGGCTCTACCTCTTTAAGAATTCAAACGATTAAACTAACAGTATAATGTATGTATAAAAAAAAATGAACGAAAAACAAATATGTAACACATAAACGAACGACAACCACTGGTTAAACATGTTATCGGGATCCCAACCCTAACCCTAACCTTGGACAGTGGTGTACCAAGTACAAAGTCTTCGTGTCTCTATGTGGTATAGAATTATGTTTTTATTTTATGTTTATTAAATTGTCTTTAAAGTTATATCTATTTTATTGTACGTATTGGTGTGCTTTTGTTTATTCTACATTGGCTATAGGTATAGGTGAGGGTTGAAATCTTACGCGTTTGACCCCCGTTGCATTTTTGCGTCTGTCCTTTGTTTGTCGTGTACGTTGTTTTTTTTGTTTTGTTTTTTTTTCATTTATATGTTATGGAGTTAAAAATGACGTCCAAGAACACATTGGACCATTCCAGTTAATTTCTGACAGGTGGGGATGGGTGGGGAGATTTTTTTTATACGTATCAGAAAAAAAAATCACGAAAAACTACCTATCAGATCAAGAAATTAAGACCTATCAGATGTAGAGTTTCTGTTCATATTGGGTGGATGGTCTTTCATGTGAAAAAATGACCTATCAGAATTTTTTACTGCAAGGATTGTACCCATCAGAATTTTAAATACAATCCAGATAATGCATGATACGAAACTGTTTACATTCCAAACCACCCCTAAGATCTGACTTAGGCATTTTTGTAACCCCTAAGATGTAGTTATTTTTAATTATTTTCTACTGCAAGACCCTCAGAAGTTTTTTGCGTATAAGTGTACGTGTCAGATGAAAAAAAAAAAAATTTCACCCCTAAGATGTATAAATTTTTCACCCCTCAGAAAGGACCATCCATCCCCCTTAAGCAGATATTACAGATATTAACTGGAATGGCCCATTGTTTAGGGAACAGTTTAAGCCCGGGATGTTGAAGACCCATTGGTGGTCTTCAACGGGTTTGCTCTGTTGTACGGTGGTTGTCTCCCTATTTCCATTCTTAATTCTATCATTGTAACAAGTATTTGGTGTAGGTTCTGTGATGATTGATACACATTTGGTTGTTTTGTTTAAAATAGAAAGGAATTTACATTTTCGTTTTTCCGACTAAAAAAAAATCCTTGTACTTAACATTATCGATCATACATGTATGCCACTCACTACAGAATCATCCCATGTCTTTGTATCGGGTCCGATGTAGTAACAGTGGATTCCAAACTCTATCCATCCTTTCTCACAGGGTCGTGACATTTCTGAGAAAAAAAAACATATAATACATTCACTTAAAGGTAACTAAAATTCATATTTTAATAAGTTTTTATCATGCTTTTTAATATAGAGTAAAAAGTATGGGTCACCGGACCTATTTTCATGCTACAGGTTGTGCAAAACTGTCAGATTTTGTAAAGTATGCATGGCAAATCCAATTTAGTGTAATAAAACGAAAACTACATGATAGAATTTTAAGATAAAATATGAGAAGCTTTTATACCATGCCTTCAGATAAAAAAAAAAAGAAAAAAATGGGGTCACCGAACTCATTTGTTTTGCTACATATTAAAATAGGTAAATTCACAACACTTTCTATTATAACATTAATCACAGGCACTAGACGTTCTGTCAATAGTATAAAAATATTGGCAATTGGAAGAAAATAGTGTCAATATAATATAACTAGACGTTCTGTCAATAGTATAAAAATATTGGCAATTGGAAGAAAATAGTGTCCATATATAATATATATATGGACATATATGGACACTATTTTCTTCCAATTGCCAATATTTTTATATATATGGACACTATTTTCTTCCAATTGCCAATATTTTTATACTATTGACAGATGTATATGGACACTATTAATATATATATATGGACACTATTTTCTTCCAATTGCCAATATTTTTATATATATGGACACTATTTTCTTCCAATTGCCAATATTTTCATACTACTAGACAGAAACATACTATTGACAGAACGTCTAGTGCCTGTGCATTAATTAATCTGAGTTATCTCTCCCTGCTATATGAGTTTTCTCCCCTTATTGGGCAAAGTTGAAAAAAAAAGAATCATAATGTTGATTTTTTTTTTTAGAAATTACAGCCGAAAATATGACAAAATACATAATTTTCTGTTATTTATTTACATCATATTACTTACACATGAATTACATAATACTCTCAAAATTTGCACATTTCTTTAAAGATCTAGACCAACTGTTATCTGCTATTCAAAATATAAGGTGGAAAACATCCGAACCATCATACCGACCGTGCAAGGGCTGTATAGCCAGTCAAGGTCGTTAAAAACTTCCATTTGTGCATCTTCACACATGTTCTTTGATTATTATATATATAATTTTTCTTTATGGCTTAAAAATACTGATGAAATTTTTATAAACATTTCATGAACTCAGTTTTGGTTTGGACCAAAAGTTGACATTAAAGAAAAAAAATCAAAAAAACATCACGAGGATACTCAAAATATGATTGGAGGTTGGGGTTATGGTTCTTTCCTCAACAAAAATACCCCATAAATACTGATTCTTTATTTGATGAGAAAATATATTGTGCTCAAGCAGATGGCAAAAACGTATATTTTGAATCCAGATTTTTCCCAATGCATACCTTATAGTGTTATGCTTTGAAGAAAAAAAATAGATTGATAGCGTCGACAAACTTATTTAAGTAAAATGTTCTGACTCAGAAGAAAAATCTTACCTCCCTTTTCCCTTAAGAAGTTAAACGGTTGCTCCCTTGATAAACGTAGATTATGAATATAGAAATAAGGAGATGTGGTATGATTGCCAAGGATATGATAGCACTATCCTCAAAGGTGCAAATGAAGTGGATGTAGGCAACTGTACAGCCTTCAACAATGAAAAATACCCATACTGTATGGTCGACTATGAAAGGCCCCGACACGAAAACAAATACTGATAATTGAATTAATTTGTAAGTTACAATGTACTACCGACTCAATCAAGATGTACCCAAATAAATTAGAACTTATAAGCATCAATGTATTGGTTATAAAATATATTATTAGGACAATTTATTGTTTAACTTCATTAAAAGTTGACTTAGTGCATGTTTATTGCTCTTTATTTTTTCATGTTCCACCTTAAACATTAAAGAGCTTACCGAGAAACTGTTTAGACAATTTTCCATTCCATACCAACATACTGGTTAATCGCCAATAAAATGATATATATTTATATGTAAAAGTGGGAAATTTAGACATTTGTACAACAGATTAGTGGATGAGGTACATCCTATGTTTGATTTAGCAAGAATTTGGATTGATCGTTTGTTAACGACAATTCATAGTAAGGAGGGAAATTTTTGTTCATTTTATTTGACATTTTGATATTTTTTGTTGTTGTTATTTGTTTGTGCATCCTTTTGAAGTGTCCTAAATTTTGATCATTGCTATATGGTATAGAGGTGTTTGCCGCATGCATATCTAGGTTGCCCAAATTTCAATATTATAGTGTCATAGATTTGATATATTGGTTTCGATAGTTTCGAGACAAAACTTTTTTCAGGAGGGGGATGTCACGGGATATATGTATCTATTTTGTTTCATTATTAAGCATATCGTGTTATTTGTATTTTCAGTGTTATATGTTTCACATTCATATCATTCATATTTTATATTCATGTTTCTGGACGATTGAGGAAAATGGTTTTGCATTGCGTATTTTGAAACAAAGAGTAGCTTTGTACGCTGTGTTTGGCTTTACATACTGAATACTTGAATTAGTACAACAGAAATTAAGTTAGGCGATTCTTTATTACTATATAAACAATATACATTTATTGTCGAGCCTGCAACTTTTGTTGCAGAAAGCTCGACATAGGGATAGTGATCCATTATCATCAGGCGCGTAGCTCCCTATCCGCCAACACGCAGTTGCGGCTTCGGCATGCAAAAAAAAATATTGCAAAATTAAAAAATTACAAATCAAATTTTAAAGGAAACACACATGTTGTCACTTTTTTAATTTATGAAATGTCATTAAATAACGGCATTTGGTTTCAGAATAGAAGTTTTATTGAAGATCATGCATGACGAAATCGGACAGTGTAACTTGTATCTTTTACAAGATTTGAATTTGTTATACGCAGTCTAACACATGTAGTTTCGGAGCACATTTTACAGAGTACGGTTTATCTGTTTGGAATGAGATGTATCAATCGGCCTGAGATTTATCAGAACCCTTCGATATCGTTGAAATTATGCCATGGCGATGTGTTCGACGGACTAACAGAGCAACTCATCCTGCAAACACGCCAAAACAGTTTTGGAAAGTCTCATTATATTTTGCGTTTATAGACCATATGAAAAGGGAATGCCTATGATAATGGAACAGGAGAGTGGAGTCGCGTCTGGCATTATCAGAAAATCGCTTCTTTGTGTCGTATCTTCTTCCTTCTGTTGTAGGAAATATAACAAACGAACAAATCTCAACATTGTCAGAGACATACGAAACTGACCTGGTATGTAATTTTGACGAATTTTTGGCGAACACGTACACTGGTTTATAACATCTCGCGAGTGCTACCGTGAAGATCTATCAATGTACTACGCCTGTTTAAATCAAATGTACCATCACCAATGAACAATGACAGGTTATCATCGCTAGCATTACTGCATATGCATCGGGATAGTGTGAATATTGCCGACAAATAAATAGAGAAGTTTGTTTCGGCCTAGACCCGAAGAGCAGATTTTTGACAATTTCGAGTAAATTCTGTATTAGAAAAATGTGTAGTTTATGTTTTCAATTAACCATGATTTACTCTATTCAGCAGCTTTATAAATAGTTTTACATTCATAAATTGTTTATAAGTTCTATCTACATGAAGCTCCTCTATCAACCGTCCTATGACCGAAAACCGAAAAAAAAACATTTTCCTGCATAAAAGGGTCCCAAAAATTTTTCGCCTCTCTCCGCTCGGCAGTAGTTGCTTGCACATCATTTCTTTCTAGCTACGCCCCTGATCATGGTTCATTGGTTATAGTTGAGTTTTTGTGTTTTGGTCTGTTTTTTTCATACTTTATACAATAGATCTACTATATTTGTTGTATGGAATGATTGTAAGGTGTACATGTCTAGCGGGCAGATGTCATCTAACCTTGACCTCCTTTTCATGGTTGAATGGTCAAAGTTAAGTTTTTGAGTTTTGGTCTTTTTACCTAATACTATATATGCTATAGGTCAATTATATTTGGTGTATTGAAATATTTTATGATCTATATGTCAGTCGCGCAGGTTTTATACGACCTCGACCTCATTTTCACAGTTCATTGCTCAGTGTTAAGTATTGTGTTTTGGTCTATATGGAAGCATTGTTAGTTGTACATGTCTGCTTGGCATGGTTCATCTGACCGTGACCTCATTTTCATGGTTCATTGGTCTTTGTTTAGTTATCTTGGTTAATGTTAAGTTTATGTGACAGATTTTAATAAAGCTTTATACTTAGGGGACAACCATTTGATATTCTGGGGGGGGGGGGGGGGCAGGAGGATTTGTTTTTGATCGGTTATTTATTTTTGTAAACTGAGAGGACAGATTATTCATTTTCTGCACTATTGAAGCAAGATTATTCATTTTCATTAAAGCAAGGGACTGATTATTCATTTTTTTACCACTATATTTATGATATTCGAAAACATACATTTTTTTAATTATTTGTTAATTATGAATAATTAGATAAGAAGACGTGGTGTGCGTGCCAATGAGACAACTCTCCTTCCAAATAACCATTTAAAAAAAGGTTAACCATTAATACATATAAAAAAGAAGATGTGGTATTATTGCCAATGAGACAACTATTCACAAAATAGTCAAGTCATTGTGTACCAGTTAATCAGAATACTAGTAGATCATTATCCCCTTCAGAAATCTAAGATTCAAGATTTCATTCATAACCTCAGACACATACTTGTGTACAAGAGGACAATATATACAAACATATTAAGATAATAAATAGCGAGACAGGACAAACGAAACACAAATATATAGTAATAAGTATATTATAAAAGACAATTGGTATAATAAGATTAAGTATTTTATAATTTTCTAAACGAAATGAATCATTTATATTCCCAAGCAATATACACATACATAGTAATAAAGTTAAATTAAGTTTGGTTTTACCTAGCCTCTTTCAAAAGTATTTTTTGAAGGGTTTTGGAACAGCTAAAGGCCCAATAAGCTATAGACCTGATGAGTTATTTATTTTCAATACATTGCAAGTCAGGTAATTTATTTTAAAAGTACCACAGAACAAACCATTTATTTTTGTAATTATCAAGGCTGAGTTATTTATTTTCAAAATCCTCCTTTTAATTCCATATTTCTATTTTCAACTATGGATATCCGTATAATAATTTGAATGGCGAACGATTGATCAGAGATATACTTTTGAAATCCAATTACAAAACCCAACAAATTTTGTGCTGCATTAAATATTGGAGTTGCACTAGTATAGTATAATATTGTGGTTACTGATGCTTATCGCTTAGGTAAAAAGGGCAACAAAATCCGGCCAATCCTTGTTAAATTTTCATCTTTTGAGAATAGGGACAACGTCAAAAAAAGAGCAAAATACCTAAAAGGATTAGAGTTTGGAATTTCGGAACAACTCCCTCTAGAGATCCAAAAACGCAGGAAAGAGAAACTACCTATCATGAAACAGTTGCGTGATCAAGATGTAAAAGCCTACTTTGTAAAGGACAAGATTTTCGTTGGTGGAAAAGAATATACTCCATAGGGTTTACACAGAGAACAATTTGAAAACTTAAAATGTTTGTGTTGGAATGTGCATGGACTTGTATCAATTTATGATGATAACGATTTTCTTAATTTAGTTAATAGATACGATATTTTATTCGTTTGTGAAACTTGGTTAAAAGAAAATAACTTAATTAATATTAATGGTTTTGTTAACATTTCTTGTATTAATCGTTGTAAAAATATAGGTACTAGAAATGAAGGAGGTATAGCTGTTTTTTGTAAAAATTACTTGTGTGATGGTATTTCTGTTGAAAAAGAATTGAACTATGGAATTGTTGTAATTAAACTAAAAAGAGATTTTTTTGCTATTAATAATGATATTTATATGTGTTTCTCGTATGTTCCTCATGAAAAATCTAATTTTTATCAAATATGTGAACATGATTTTCATGAAGTAATTGAAAGTATTGTTGTAGATTTAAAAGAAAAAGGGACTGTATTTGTTTGTGGTGATTTGAATAGTCGTATAGGTGAAACAAACGACTTTTTGACTAATGATAATTTAGATAAATATGTTGAGAGTGTTGAGCAGGTGCAAAATCCCATTATTTCAAATAGGTGCTCTATGGACAAATTCGTCAATTCTTTTGGTCGTAAACTTTTACAGATGTGTTATGACACTGGGCTCACGGTAGCTAATGGAAGACTCGGAAACGACAAACACGGTAATTTCACTTTCTGTACGTCTAACGGAAGAAGTGTTAATGATTATTTACTTGTTTCTCCTTGTGATTACGAGTTAATTAGTAATTTTGAAGTGTTACAGTTGAACGAGTTTTCAGACCACTCGCCACTATATTTTGAACTAGATTTTACGAACAATCGTCCGTCACACAATATACCAAAAGTTCACACGTATATTAAATGGGATAACAATAAAAACACTGATTATATCCAATTACTACATAATCAACAAGACAGATTACTTTCACTAGTGAATGATATTTCTACCTTGGACGAGGTCAATGATTCGGTAAGGGAGATAACTCAAATACTTTATAACAGTGCTTTTGAAGTTTTCGGAAGATCTGTTTTGATAAATGAAAATGAGAACAACATTCGTAAAAACAATGAATGGTTTGATGAAAAGTGCGCTAATGAACGAGAGAATTTTCATAAATTTCGGAACACTTTTCTGCGTCATCCGACAGATATTAACAGAACATTCTATATTTCATCCAGAAATTCATTTAATAAAGCGAAACGACAAGCCAGGGCAAGGTTTAAGCGTCGGAAAGGAATTGAATTATGTGCAACTGCCAAAACGAACCCTAAGCAATTTTGGTCAGCCATAAAACCTAAGACTAAATCACGCTGTGTAGTAGATAATGATGTACTGTTTAAACATTTTGAAACTATTCTTGGGGACAGCCCACCAGATATCTGCAACGAAGTATTAGACTTACTAAATAATATACAAATAAGTGAATCCCACGTTGACTTTTTAGATTCTGAAATTACTGATGAAGAAGTTATAAAAGCAATACACAAATTGAAATCCGGAAAAAGTGCGGGTAACGACAGCATTATAGGTGAAATGTTCTCAGCGGGTCCACTATTTTTTGCGCCGATCTTAAAAACACTTTTTAATAATGTATTTGAAAATGGAATTTTTCCTGAACTCTGGACAGAAGGACTTGTAATTGCAGTTCCGAAAAGTGGTGATTTAACGGACCCAAACAACTATAGACCTATTATATTAGTAAGTGTCTTATCTAAACTATTTACGTCTATATTAACAAGTCGCTTACTAGCGTGGTCAGAAGATGAGGAAAAATTAATTGATAACCAATTTGGATTCCGACCAGGCCGTTCAACTATAGATGCAATTTTTGTTATCCATGGAATTATTACACATATCCTGCAACGTAAATTGAAACTGTTTTGTACCTTTGTGGATTTCCGTAAAGCATTTGATAAACTAAGCAGACGGATCTTATTATATAAACTTCTACAAAATGGTGTCAGTAGCAAATTCGTTAATATGATCAAATCTATTTATTCGTCTGTCCAGCTACGCGTGAGATCTGGTGGTTTACTTTCGGACGCAATTAACAATTTAATTGGTGTGAAACAAGGGGATCCATTGTCTCCCTTATTATTTTTGTTCTTCATCAATGATATTATAGAAGATATGTCCGTAAATGCTAGTGATGACGTTGTACAACTGAATGGTTTTCTAATTTACTTAATTCTTTTCGCTGATGACACTGTATTGTTTAGTAAGTCTCCTGAAATGTTACAAAAATTACTAGATAAACTATCAATCTATTGTAAGAAATGGAACATCGAGGTAAATACAGACAAAACCAAAGTTGTTGTTTTTAGAAATGGATGGCAGCCAGCTAACTTCAGTTTCGTGTATGAAGGTAAAGAACTACAGATAGTGGACTCTTACGTGTATTTGGGTATGCTACTTCATTACAATGGAAAATTTTTACATACCCAAAAAAGATTATCTCAACAGGGATCAAGAGCGCTATCGTCACTTCTGAACTCTTTAAAACATGTATTTTTATCCACAAGTCAAGAATGTGTACTGTTCGATAGTATGGTTGGTTCCGTATTGAACTATGCATCTGAAATATGGGGTTTTCACCGTGCAAATGATATAGAGCAAATACACAACCGTTTCTGTAGATTTGTTTTAAAACTAGGTAAAAATGTTCCTTTAAGTTTTTTATGTGGTGAACTTGGTCATTTGCCTATGTATGTCTCAAGAAAACAAATTATTTTGAAATATTGGCTTCATATTATTGTAAATAAGCCACCTATTGTTTATGATGTTTACCAACTTTTATTAGAAGATGCAAACAAGGGTAAAAAGAACTGGGCGTCTAGTGTTCGTGATTTGTTGTTTAATCTTGGTTTGAACTATGTTTGGACTGCACAGAATTATGTAAATATACAGTTAGATGTTATAAAAACTCGTATAAAGGACCAGTATTTACAAACTTGGTATGCATCAATAAATGATTGTGAAAAACTATGTATTTATAAAAACCTCAAAACAGACTTTGTAATAGAGAATTATTTAGATTTTTTTATTAATAGTAACTTTCTTACAAAATTGAGAAGTGGTACTTTGAAACTGAATTTAGAATTAGGGCGATATAAAAATATTCCTAGACATATGCGTCTATGTATATGCTGCAATATGGCTTGTATTGAAAATGAATACCACTTTATACTTGTATGTCCAGCTTACAGAACTGTGAGAAAAGAACATTTGCCAAAATATTATTGTTCTTGGCCAAATAATTTTAAACTTTTTCATTTACTTCAAGCAAAATCAAAATCAATCACAACTAAACTGTGTAACTATCTGAAATATGCTTGGAAAATTAGATCATGTATTGTGAATTAATTGTACCTTTATTATATTATGTATTGTTCTCTGCTATCTGTTGTTTTGTCACATTGTATATACTTGTTTATGTATTGCCATAGCATATTATTTATGCTTTCGCAAATAAAATATTCATTCATTCATTCATAGTGACGCTAATGAGAATGCATTAATTTGTAATGTTATAAATAACTTGAAAGATGATTACTATTCTATATATAAAAATATTAATTTTCGCGAACCATCTAGGTCAATTAATCTTTAGCTAAAAGTATTCATCATTTTCTATTTTATATGTACTAACAATATTCCATTTTTCTATAGTTTCAATTAAAATGTGCCAAAATCTGAGTTAAAATAGGTCGAATGCCCAAAATAAACATTCCCTGATTGGTTGAAGTACTGTGGCGTCGATTTAAAGCATAACAAGCCTCGATGTAAAGCACACGCTTCACAGGAATAAGGAGAGTTTTACAAATAATGTGAATACACAGACCCTCAATCCAATTTATGTATTGCTGAAAATAATCAAGTGTTCATCATTTTCTGGTTTGATTCTGCTAACAACATTCCATTTTTCTATAATCCGATTTAAATATGTGAAACCCTGCAAAACAAATAGATGGCCTCAATGATGTAAACGCAATGCAAAAAAAATCCGTTAATATGTTAACATCTTGAACTTTGACCCATTGGTTCAAATGGGTTAATAAACCGATTCGCAAATAGAGATCTCCTTGCGCTCAAATGTAATCCTTAGTGAAGTATACAGGCAACTTCGTTTTCAGAAATATATACACACTTTATCAGAAGTATATTGTCATGCATCTGCATATTCACGTTTTTTCAATGCTGAACTTTAAACAGTCTCCCGGACAAGTTTGCAATTCCGCTGAGTGCAAAAGTTGTCACCTTAATTTTTGGAGTTAAGTCAAAACAAAGTTGATAACTTGGTAGGTATTGGTTCCCTGATATTTGTCCTAAAAAATTTTGGCTCTAGCACCACTGTTGAAAAAGTTATGCCCCTTTTTTCAACAATTTCCTCAGAGGAAAAGTACTTTTCCTCAAGGGAAATCAAATTTCCCTGAAGGAAAAAGATTTTTCCTCAAGGGAAATTGTTTTTTCCTCAAGGGAAAAAGATTTCCCTTAGGGAATTTGCTGCATAATTATTTCCTTTGAGGAAATTCTATTTCCTTAGAGGAAATTCTTTTTCCTTAGAGGAAATTCTTTTTCCTTTGAGGAAAAACTTTTTCCTGTGAGGAAATTTGTAGCTTCAAATTTTCCTTGGAGGAAATACTTTTTCCTGTGAGGAAATTTTTGACAAACACTTTTCCTTGGAGGAAAATTCAAGACAACAAATTTCCTGTGAGGAAATCATTGTTCTTCTAATTTCCTCTAGGGAAATTTCTGAACATCAAATTTCCATTAAGGAAATGTTTTTCCTCTATGGAAATTTCATACAAACAGTATTAATATATTTTCTCCTAGACTGAACTATTGATACAAAAGATAATTAAAACTTTAATACTGTAATACAAATTTCTATGGTGAGTATTAAACATACAGAAACAAAAGGCTGACTATTTAGCATGTTTAAGACAATACAATAATAAGCAAAACGCTATGAATATCATACCATTTGTGATGTTATTAATATTGTGCTCATATTTGAATATAAAATAAAATAAACACTTTTCATGTCAAATTAACTTGTCTTCTGTTTCAGCTGCTGTGTATTCGACCCCCTACATAACAGTTCAGTGCATAAATAATTCAATCCACATGACATCTTCCTTCAATTTGTTGAATAAATTTTGGCAACATGTTCTTCAAACATCTTCTTTGTATATTTGATATGATGGAGCCATGTACATGAATGGATAAAGCAGGTGTTTATTTCGACAACAAACATGACAAAGATACTATTATTTTTCTTAATTTCTCCATAATCCATCAGTGAATGAATGTAGGTTGTTACATTTTACACAATTGTGTTCTTTGATAGTACTCCATTTTGTTTATAGCAATTTTGTAGGATTTTTTCTATTTCTTTTTCCAGAAAAACACACAGTTGAGTTCATTTCACATTAATAATCCAATTAGCACATTATGTAGAAAGTATTAACAATTAAAATTCCTCTTCAGTATAGACCTCCAGGACCTGTTGATGATCATAAAAACCAAGATATCTGACCTATAAATACACAAAATTGAAAAAAAATGTTATAAATTGAGAAAAAAACAGCAATATAAATAAGCTTATTTTATCATGTTTTAATGAACTTTTTGAGAAACTTTCATTTGATATTCTTACTTGTCATGATTATGAGTTCTCTTATTTCAGTGCTTTGTGTCCAAGATTTATTATTCTTTGTTTAGTGCCTTGCAGTGATATTTAAAGTTGAGCCACTTGCAATAGTTGTTATAGAATGTTCATATGTTGTGTTAATATTTGAACCACTGTCCTATATTATGGTCAGGTTGAATGCTCACAGACATGAGGCCTAAATTAATATATTGTTTGTTTCCCTAATCCCTATTCTGACAAGGCAGGTGTGGGTAGGTAGGTTGGTAAATAATTTAATTTTTCCCAAAAGCCTGAATATTATCTGATGATCCAGTAAGCCCGAAAATCAGAAATGAATATAATAATATTTGGCTTAGTTTTGACAATAAAATTTTATGAGTAGCACCATTTTCATGATTTTTGCAGGGTCAGTCGGGATTGGAGGAACAAACAATATTTTATATTAGGCCTGATTTTTTTTTTATTAATTGTTATTGCCTTTGAACATGTTGAACTAAATTGGATTGTTTAAATCTTTATATGTTGAGATCTTTAATGAATGACCTATAAAGGAAGTGTTTTCTCATTATTGAAGGCAGGCCCATGATTGGCCTTTAATTTCTTGCATCCGCTTCATTGAACTCTGGTGGATAAGTCACTCATTTACTATACCACATTTTCTTATTTTTTTATGAGTCATCATTCAAAGGCAATTTCTTTTATTACTGTCATTTAGAAATTATCCAAACTTTTTAGTAATGCGAATAATGTGACTGGGTGAGTATCGCAGAAATAAGAAATCATATTTTGATAACAGAAACATATATATATATATCATGTAACTATATAGATCTTTATGCAGATTTTTTTTGTAATCACAATAAGTTGTCCATTCCCTGAAAAATCTGAATTTACAGTATATAGAAGTGATCTTACCATTTAGGCCTTGTTGTATTCTGTTTATCTTGTTTTGCGCTCATTTCTATTGTAACTGTTTATATTTTATATTATTTTTCTATATTTCTTGTCCTATAAAACATAAAAAGGGTAAAAATTGTTATTAAACATCAGTTTGTGTTTTTCTTTATATGCAGTTATATTTAAAAAGAATGGAATATTTGTGCTATTTCATTTCACAAACTTTTTGCCAGTCATGACTTTCAAAGACTTTCACCCTGGTCAATAGTTTAAAAAACAAACATTCCCATACTTTTTCTTTGTGTTCGTACTAATTTTTCATTTGACAAAAAAGACATGATTCAACTATTCTTCTATAATTTGTTTCGCTTGACTATGTTAAACTCTGAAATATTGTTAACAGTATAATCTGTATGTGTCTCACTCGTCAAAATTTCAAATTAATATATAACATGTATAAATAACCAATAAAAATGCTATGCATGGCTCAGCTTGATACAAACGTATAGGTTGAACCCAGAACAGTTTGGGCAAGTATGGACACAACATTCAAGCTCGATACAACTCTGAATTTTAAATTTTTATTGTGATTCAATAGTTGATGCAGCATAGGTTTCTGACACAGAATGAATGTGGTCCAAGTACTTAAAAAAATTTAAATTGACAATTAACCTCAAAAATGGTCCAATATTCAAAATCTCAATACATGGTTAGATGCAGCATATCAACATGATCAAAGAATCCCATTAATTCATTTTTTGATGAAATCAAATAAAGTTAAATTTTGGACCCTTTAGAACTCAATGTAGACCAATTTGATAATGGGCCAAAATATAAAAAATCTTAACGAATGGTTAGATTCAGCATATCAAAGAGCCTCATATAATCAATTTTTGTTGAAATCAAACAAAGTAAAATGTTGGACCCCGATTTGGACCAACTTGAAATTTGGGCCCATAATAAAAAAATCTAAGTAAATATTCAGATTCAGCATATATTAATTTGAACACCAAGAATTTAAATATTGTTAAAATCAAAATAGTTTATTTTTGGACCCTTTGGACCTTAAGGTAGACCAATGTAAACAAGACCAAAAAACTAGGAATCTAAATGCACTGTTAGATTTGGCATATATATTTCAAAGAACTCCAATAATTCAATTTTATATAAAATCAAACAAAGTTTAATATTGGCCCCTTTTGGCCCCTAATTCATAAACTCTGAACAAAAACTCTGGTCACAAACCTTGTGTTTGAATTTCACAGATTTCTATCAACTTGTACTAAAGTAATTAAGAGGAAACTAAATGTCCTGGGACAACGACGACTACATGATAAAATTGAGAATGGAAAAAGGGAATGTGTCAAAGAGACAACAACCTGACCATAGATTAGAGGGTTGGAATACTTTTCTTTTACTGATCAATGCATTTGAATGGGAGATATTATAGTTGAAACCCCTCTTTACTCATGGTTGGGACCCTCCTTTGAAAATGGCTGGATCCGCCCCTGAGAAGCATTATAGAAAAATCTATAACATGTATAAGCTTTAACTCAAAATAAGGATCACTTTATTTTTAAAGGGCAGGCACAGATCAAGAGGGGGGTTCAAGGAATTGGAACCCCCCTTTTTTGGATTATCAATGCATTTGAATGGGGACATGTAATTGGACCCCCCTTCCCCTTTTGTCCTGGGTTAGAATCCCACCCCACCCCTTTTTAAAATGACTGGATCCGCCCCTTAAGGGTCTACAATTAAGTTTGACAACATCAGACATACTACTTTAATAAAAATAAATGCCACATTTCATCCAATTTAATTTCATCTCTTACTTGCTATTTCATCCATAATATTTAAAGAAATATAAATTTGGGAGTAGTATGATTTTAATTTGCAAGTTATTAACTATCCAAACTAGAGACCTAATCATGCTAATAGAGTAGATATATATACTTGACTAATTTAAATCAAACTTGGGGTGACTGGGAACAAAGATTTAAGGGAATAGATGACAGTTTACCTACAATGACCTAGTTTCATAACAATAGCATACATTAATAAAGACTACATGGTCACTCTTATGTTAAAGTTTTGGGTGTTCATTTTTTAATGTTTAATGCTAACAATTTCAACTACATACAAGTATCAAGATTTAATCCTACATTATTTAAATATTGAAAAAAATAGCTTTTTAAATTTGGATCTAATCTAATTATATATAATTGTGTATGTCACATGGATATATTTTAATGTAAATCATCTCAAAAATCATTAGCCGTCTCATATTAATTTCAGTTCTTCAAAAGGCAAATTTATATGACATGTATGAGCTTATGCTGAAAATAGAGATTTCTTATAAAGGAGAAATCCCTGCCCCCCTTTTTGTGTGAAAATTTTTGTTGATTATAGGCCTATAGGGAATCACAGAAACATGACTGAGGCAAGCATCCCCCATCTGAACCCCCCCCCCCCCCCCCCCCCAATGAAAAGTTCTGGATCCGCCCGTCAACCTTTCACTCAGGTCATTGGTGAAGAGTTGTCACACAAAATAAATGATACCAAATGTTCATATGAATATGTTTTTAGCTAGTGAGTAGTGTAGGTGTAAGTCAGTCAGGAGGCAACCGGGTGAAAAATGTGATTAATCTTGTTTGGTAAACTTGTGCTATAAATAAAAATTACCAATCCATTAAAAAATCCGTGAGCCCAATCTCATCCAATGAAATAGATTGTTGTCTGTTTTCGAAGTTATATGGAAGAAAGTTAGTAGTCCAGATAATTATGACGCATTGCAAGGCATTTTTTCTGAGGAGAAGTGTAGAACGGGGGAATGGAACCAATAAATTGATCGGATCCGAAATGTCCTTCCCAGTAAAGGAGCACCTATTATTTTGAAGGTAATTTTTATTAGTGTCGGTGGTATCACAAGTAAATCATAGTGAATATTGCATGCACATTAAAATTAGCAGAGAAGAGACAATTATCAACTTGTGTTTTATTCACGTTCTCGCAGTTATTTACGGTAAATCAGCTATATAGACCTGAGATACATGTATAGACATAGGAAGATGTGGTGTATGTATATATAACCCAAAACAGATGTTCGGTTCTAGTACTATATTATATATATAGTGGCTATGTGGCTATAGTATAGTTTATGACTTTAAAATAACAATTATCAATTATATCTGTATTCTGTGGCGGGTCGAAGGGGATGGAATCCGGGGTTGGACTCCCCTAGCTTTTTGTGAGCAATCATTGCATACATGATAATCTCGGGAATCCTCTCAAGTTCCTATATACAATAGAATCAACGGTACTAATTTTGTTGCACCAGATGCGCATTTCGACAATACATGTCTCTTCAGTGATGCTCGTGGCCAAAATATTTGAAATCCAAAGCATATATAAAAGATATACAAGGTGATAGGACGTTCCGTTGGAATAGGTTACCTGTGCATCAGGAAAAGTTTTAATATAGGAACCTTAAAAATATGTGAACAGGTCGTGAAAAACTCTCTTTTGACACTTAGGTATTGCACTGTTGCATTACACACCAATCAAAACGCAAACAATATGGGAAAAGATAACATTTTAACCTACACAATATATGAATAAGGTATACACTTTTGAAATGTAAATTATATGAAAAGGGTGGGGTAACAGAAACCCAGCGTCAATGACACCCCTTATTTAATGGAGACATGTAGTTGGAACCCCCTTTATCATGGCTAGATCCGACCATGATTTTTACATGTAAATCAAGCCTCGGGTATTTGTTGGCATAACGGTAACCACGAAAGGGGGGGGGGGCTAATTAAAAGGGGTGCGTCTAAACACTGCTAAGGAGTCCGTAGTGCACTAAGGACTTATAACATGCCACTAAGGACTAGATGGGGTGCTGTTACATGTAATTTCTTTTCATATTATGGTAGAGAATGATATTTAATGCAAAAATTTCAATTTTTGTAGAAAAATAATCATAGATGAATAAGATATTCAACATTATTTAGACACGTGCCCGTATTCCTTTGATGTGCCGAAAATCAATGAACCGTTTGACACGTGTCAAATTACATAACTTATTACACGGGAATCATGCTATTTGTTGAGTTTAATGGACAACATTGGTAAAGTTGGATACTTTAAAAAAAATAATTGTTGTTTAAATTCTATAAATATGGGTTTTTTTCAGAATGAAGAAGTATTTTTTCTCAAGTGTATTTTGTAATTTGTTCTTGTAAATAATAAATATGTCTCTAGAACAATATATTATATCTAATGAAGGTTTTTTAATTTGATGTTCATATTAATAAAAGACAGAATACGGGCGACGACAGACATGCGTTCGAACAGGTATGGAGCCGAAACACATTATTTTGTTTCTTGTGGTGCACTTTTCAAAATTTATTTTCTTATATGGAGACGTTAAGCAATGTATTACTGGACAATACGTAATCAATAAGATAATAAACTTTTTACTACATGCAACCACCCTTGTGCGTTTGCTATGGTACTTTTTTCAATTTTTTTTAATTTACAGTACATATGAAGACGCTTTTTTTTTTTTTTTACAGTACATATGAAGACGTTTGAGCAATGTATTTGAGGACCAAAAAAATCCATCTGATGAAAAATATTTACTACATGTAACCAAACTTATTTAATGCAAGCTACAAGTAAACAGACGGATTTAGACAGAAATTATTTTTTTGTGCGTATGCTATGATTCATTTTCAAAATTTATTATCATATGAAGAACACGTTTGAGCAATATATTTCTGGACAAAAACGAGTTCAATACGATAATAAATTTTTGCAACCAATATAAAAAATGATGTGGTAGGGTTGGTGATGAGACAACTATTCACTAGAGACAAAATGACACAGAAATTAATAACTTTAAGTTACCCATACGGCCTTCAACAGTGAGTAATTTTACAAAGCGCTCTCTTTTTCTGTCAACATTATATCTTTAACCTTAAATTAACAAATGCAGGAAATAATTCGTAAATAATGTACTAAACACTGTGGAACATTTTGAAAAAAACATTTATCTCTTTCATACATTTGAAATAAAACCTAATCTGACTAAAATTCGTTAAATGATTATTTTAAACTTCTTTTACTTTTAGACGAAAAAATAAAATGTCAAACAATTTCAAATTAATAAGTACCGCCTTTGTAAACTGATATCAAACTGGTTGAAAACTAGTGGTTTTGATAAATCCCATGGACGCCACATGATTTTTATCAATTCAATAATTTTTCGTACTAGTACATATAAAGCAGTAATAGAAAGTGGACAAATAAAAATCATGATTTATAGGGTTTTTTTCGGAATTTACTCATGTTTTAGTGAAGCCATTTGTAACGCATCTTTGCCGGAATTAAAATAAAAACAAAAAAGTTATAAATATATATATATTCATTTTGTCTTCATGTCTCTTACATAAACATTTTACCAAGCTGACTACACTCTTACTTATTAGTTGGCGCACATCAACATTAAAACCTATGGCAAATAACTATGTCGGGAAATAAATGAAACAAAAGCAAAATTATTTGTCCTTTTAATCATTTTAACTTTTAAATAAGAACAACAAATTTTATTATAATAATCAAGTATTAATCTTTTCGATACAATTGTTAATTGCTTAAATTAAAGAATATATGATTGTTTAATCAGTTGTTATATTATTTGGCACGTGTCAATCGGTTCATTGATTTTCGGTATATCAAAGAAAAATGGGCACGTGCCTAGAAAATGTTGAATATCTTTTTTATTTATGATTATTTTTCTGTTAAATTTGAAATTTATGCATTAAATATCAATCTTTAACATAATATTTAAAATTAACACGTATAACAGTACTCTTTCTAGTCCTTAGTGGCATTGTATAGTCCTTAGTGCACTAAGGAGTCCTTAGCAGTGTTTAGAAGTACCGAATTAAAAGCACGAGGAATTATAAATATACAATTCAACAGGGGTAGAGTGCATGGAGGAGTGGGAATTAAAATTGTCTCTTCACGATAATCGAAAAAAGTATCTTGCACGTTATTTTCATCGTCTTGTCTGAAACCCTCTGAATAATCGGAGCTTCAAGGCGAAAACAAGGCATGTGAAATACTAATAACATACACTTCTTTTTTTATACGTTGTATGGACGAATGTAGGACAGAAAGTCACAGGACAAAAAGTCACAGGACAAAAAGTCACAGACAAAAAGTCACGGACAAAAAGTCACAATTTAGTTTTTAGAATATTTTTCTTTAAGCAAGAAAAAATAATTTAAATAATAAAAGTTTTGTTTTTTTCTTGAAGTGTTAAACTTAAAGCAACTTTGTAATTAAAAATTATTCAATAAATATCAATAATGATCAAATAATTGTTATGAAAACAAGATGTCATCATGACATGGTACTTAAATGGCTTCATGGTGCCAAGAAATATCATTTTTGAATGATTAAAATTTACTATTTTTTTATTTAACAAAGCTTATGAACAATTTCCTACACTTCAAAATGAATAGATGTAATAAAAAGATAATATTTCATGATCTTTCTTTTATATATTCAAACAATTGTCGAAGGATTAATTGTGACTTTTTGTCCTGTGACTTTCTGTCCGTTTACCGTATGGACAAACCCATAAATCCCTAAAAAATGCTTGATTCATGTCATATCAAATAAATTACAGCGCGGAAAGGTAACTTTAATTTAATATCAAACCTAAATTTTTGTTATATATTTTTTCAATAAATTTAAAAATCTTAATTAGGCATGCGTGAGACCTACACAGATTTCTATAAAGCAAATTAAAAATTATAAATACAGTTTTTCAATTCTTTCCGGCATAGATTAAAAAAATATGTATATAATCTTTATACGAGTTTGGTTGAATTATTTCACTTCATTATAATGATAAATCTTTTAGTTCTTAAATTTTTAATTAAAAATGAATTTATCATTTTGATATTTAACGATAAACTTTTTAAATTAAAGTGACATGGTCAGTAACCCAATTAGTTGCATGGCTGATTATCATCTTACAGGTGACCCAGTAATTTTCCATATGACAGTAGCGTGTGCCCTCGGGGTTATACCGGGGTGTGTATTACTTATTTTCTGGGGAACATCCTGTCCACGTGTAGTAATTAGCATATATTGCAACAGATGACATTAAACAAATTTTCTTTGTAGCATCTGAGGCAATTTCATGTTCGACCACACAAAATATTTCACAAAAAAGATATGATAAAATCAAAAGAAAGAGATAAAGAAATAATATTAACAAATAAAGGTGAAATTGAGTAAACGGGGATTCGTGTTTTTATGAGCTTATTTTAAGTGGACAACAACAAAATAATAATGCAGTTTTTAACGACCTTGTGTGACCTATAGATGTTGATGTTTGTGTCATTTTGGTCTGTTGTGGATAGTTGTCTCATTGGCAATCATACCACACCTTTTTTTTTAATATTGACTGGCTATATACATGATATAATATATATAGCACTTGCACGGTCGGTCCAGTGGACATATTTCATACTAGATAACTTATACAGTAATTCTTTTTATATGTATGACAATAATTGTCCGATCTGATACACGTACCTATAATGTACAGAATTTTGAACAGCTTCAAATATATGCGGTTCGTAGAAACACCGCAAAGGACCTCCTTAGTGCACTTAGAACAAAAATGTGCACTAAGGACCTGATGGAATGATACAACTGTCACAAAGGATATGGCATATAGAAATAGACTTTGTAAAAGGAGAAGGTCCGGTAAGACACCTTCTTGGCCCCAAAATATAGCAGTTTTACAAAATTGTTAAAAGTAAACTTTTAGTTATTTTTTGGACAGTAGAATGCTTCAGCTTCATTAATATGGGCTTTTTTTGACAATACATGGCACATATATCGGGTACTGGCACCATTAAGTCATGCTAAAGGGCAAAAACCATCTGAAAAGTGACATTTTCCGGCATATTTGGTGGATTTTTCTTATTTGAGCTTGCATTGGATCGTTTTTAATGACAAAATCAGTGAAAATCTTCCACATACACTAATAGAATCAAATAAAATAGACACTTAAGTGTTTCAAAAGTGGTCAAAATCTTTCGTCAGATGAACCTGAAATTTGAGGCCAAAATCGGTCCTAACCGGACCTACTCCTTTATATCTCTTCTATAATGTTTTCTCGACACGTGCCTCAAAAAGTTGATTGTCACCGTTAGTATAATCGGTAGAAATTCATGTTCGCTCAACCTTGAACCGTGAATAATCTGCTAGTATACTGATTAAACATGTACTAGTATATGGTATTTCAAATTGTTCTCTATTTTTTTTCATTTGTTTGTTTCTGCAGTATTTATTCTGTCTGCTATATTTTTACTTCTAAAGTAATAGCGTATTTTCAACTCTTTTCAGTTTGGGATTTTTTCATCCTTTTAATTTTAAAAATACAAATAATTGTGAACACTTCAAGGAAAAGTGAGGATTGATATTTGGTTGCTTAACGTCCAGTTGCCAATACTTCATTCATTTTTCTAATGTCAGGAACTATGCCATTTATCAATATTTCGATTAAATGATTAAACTTATAGAATTTATACTTAAAGGTTTATTTATAGTAACCATATGCCGGATGAACAAAAAGTGAGCCATTTATTGAAAAACATATGGTTTTATATAACAAGAAAACTTCTCTAGTGTTCTAAACATTTCTCACATAACCCCTCCCCCCAAACCCCCACTTCAAGCTCTGGATCCGCGCCTGCCCAAAGTGCTTATTACATTATAAAATAAAATGGTATTCATCTTCAATTGTTGAAATAAAGATGAATTGTAAAAAAAAAAGCATTGACACCAGTTTAAAGTTATCTTTCATAGAAGACAGTTATGATTTATTCTATAATTCTCTTTTTAAAACGTAAAATAATTTTACCTCTTGGAGTTTTTCTATATTACTTCTGTAATCGGATTTTAAAGAACACCATGGACACCACATACTCTCAAATGTCTTTCAAGGAATAATGATAGTATGTGAACTCTTGTGTTGTTTGTAAGGAAATGAAATATCAAAAGCCTTTATTTCTCAATTTGTATCTCAAAATAGAGTTCGATAATTAAAAAAAAAGCTTGCATAGCAATTTCCTTAAAAACTAAATATATATAACAAAGGCAAAGTTTTAAAACACAAAATTTATTTTTTATTTTTCTTTCATAAACTTGAAATTATACCACGCTAATCCGTTAGGTTAACAACCATTGATTAATCAATAAGTAACGATCAAAAGACAATTGTTTATTGGATTAGGTTGATTGAACATGATAATTCGGGAATCTGCAATAAACCTTTTGTCACGTGGGGAGTGGCACGCGTTTATTAAAAAGTCATTTAACTTCAAAATTACAAAATCTATTGATACCTAACTTTATAGATATGAGGTTTTTAATCATATCCTCTTATATTCATGCTCGCTGTGATCTTAAATTTAAAACATCGTTTTAGTGTCCTTAATGCAAAAACTTTCTTCTTAGTGCACTAAGAAGTCTTTTGCGGTATTTCTACACACCGAAATATATGGCCTTATTATTGGTAATATACCATATTTGTGTCACTAATGGCTGAACGTGTTACCAAATTAAAAAGAAGAAATAGGCTCAAAACCGCATTTTTAACTTTAGATTTTTTTCAATCCCACAATAGAGAAGAGGTCCGGTATACAGACTAATTAAAAAGTCCAGATGAGAAGTTTAACTTTTAACTGTTTCTTGACGCATGCAAAAAAATGCAGTACCTGGTTACAGTTGCTCATTGACAAACTATCATCTTTCGATTAAATGATCTTAAATCTATTTGGTCTTAATTTTAAAAGTTATTAAATCTAAATGTGAAGTGCTCTAAAATGTTCAATATTAATGAGTATTTTCGCTGTGAAATGAATCTAAGGTCGTCTAAAAGTATATACATGTGTATTTGACCCGACTACTGACTACATAGTAAACTATTCATTGTGTATGTAATAGTATAAGGGGGTCTGAGCGGGACTCGGGATTGTTGAGGCATATTTTTTGTAAACGTGACACATGAAAGTAAAATTATGACACAAAATCCCGAAATCCCGGGCTTAAAAACACGAAATCCCGAGGTCCCGAAATTCGAAAAAAGAATTATCGGATCCCGAAAGGATCAATCCCGAAATCCAGAGCTTAAAAACACCCGATCCCGGAGTTCCGATAAAGGTCCTATATCCTCCCTGAAATTATTGTGCCGTGAAAATGCGAAATGAAGTTTAGCGGGACATGGGAAATTACAAAAATATCAGAATTGTTCACTTATATAGTGTAAGCGTAATGGCATCATGCGGGAATCTAAAAAAATAAATAGTAACTAAGCGGGATCCGTGAACAGAACCCCCAATGAGACCCCCATTAGTTGTGGCTTATTTTGGTCTTTTTAGTTCGTTTCTTTCCCCTGTACATTACTTGACCGTTTTTGTAAAACAACAGCACTCGAGGTCTGACAGTATTTTACCAAGAAATGCACAAAATATTCAAAAAGAAGGCCTAGAAAATTTAAATATTGGTATGCACACATACTCCCCTGTCAGCACAGACAATTATATTTTTGTAAACGCGCCAAACTCGTTTCTAATATTTATAATAGAACTGAAAAGAAAATTGAAATGGAAATGGGGAATGTATCAAAGAGAACAACATGACCAAAGAGCAGATAACAGTCATAGGTCACCAATGGGTCTTCATTGCAACGAGAAGATCCCAAAACCTGAGACTGGGGTGGATCCTGAGTCATATAAAGGGGTTCCTAACGCAGGACAATTTTTTTTTTTTTTTTTGGGGGGGGGGTTCAAACTACATGTCCCCATTCAAATGCATTGATCGTCCATTAAAGAAAGGGGGGCTTCCAACATGTCCAACCCTCAGCCCCCTGGATCCGTGCCTGTGAGTCATGCTTAAAAAAATAAAAATCATACAAAGGTCACAAAGGCCATAACTTCTGGCTCCTAAATAAGAAAAAGTGCAAAATGCAGTGGGGATAAAAGCCTTTACTGTAAATTCCTGAAATTACAATTAAATAAATCATCTCACATCACTGTGCATTTCTTGAAATTGGTCGTATTAATAAATGCATGCAATATTTTCAGAAAATTTCAATATATAGGCTTTTAAAAGTCAATCTTGTGCATGATTATCAATGATTATACTCGCACAATTAACACATGTGGTTCTCAAAACTCAAAGGTGTCTATGCTATTTATGACAACTTTTCATACCCCCGCTTTCAAAAAAGGGGGGTATACTGTTTTACCTCTGTCTGTCAGTCCGTCCGTCCGTCAGTCAGTCTGTCCCATGAATATTTTTCGTCGCATTTTTCTCAGGAACTACAATACAAGGATTTCTGAAATTTGGTTTCAGGGTTTATCTAAGTCATTTATACCGTGTGATGCGTTTTCAGATTGATCACTTGTCAACTTCCTGTTAACCGAACACTTGTATGATTTTACACATGATAGCCAAGTTGAAAATTTTCGTCACATTTTTCTCAGGAACTACAATACAAGGATTTGTGAAATTTGGTTTCAGGATTTATATAAGTCAGCTATACCGTGTGATGCGTTTTCAGATTCATCACTCGACAACTTCCTGTTTACCGTACACTTGCATATTTTTACACTATTTATATTATCCACTTGCGTCAGGGGTATCATCAGTGAGCAGTAGCTCGCAGTTTCACTTATTAATCAAGTATAAATTTACAAAATATGTTTAGAACTATATGATTTTTAGGTTTTTAAGCATAGATATAGTAGGTCAGGATCTGCGAACTCTCACTGACCGACTGAGCACATAAATTCAACACTTGTTTTTTGGTGATGTTGGTGTTGCTAAGTGTTTTGTTTTGTTTTTCTTTTCTGCATCTTATGTTTTGCCTTGGCATTGTCAGTTTCATTTTCATTGCCTTTGTTTTTTTTTGTTATGTTAAATAACAAGTCACATATAATCATAATTAAGGTCCTTTTTAATTTTTAGGGATTTAAAATTTTTAATTTAAAGTTAGGGATTTTATTCATAAAAGGGGGGATTTTCCAGTACGTATACTATTAATAATGCTTTGAGCAATTTTCATGAAACTTGGTGAATTATTTTTGTATAACATAAACATGATAATTTTCCTTTTAATTTAAAAAAAAAATCTGATTTATGTCATTGTACTATTATGACTTGGGATTAGGATAGTCTCAAGAATGCTTTCACGAATTTTTATGAAACTTTGGTGAATTGTTTTTATATCTTGACATAAACACCCTTTTTATTATTATGACCCAAAGTGGAGGGGGCATAATGTTTAACACTTGATCGTTTGTCCGTCTGTCCCAAAGTTGTTTTTTGTTCTCTTACATTACTTTAGTTTGCCTCAACCAAATTCAATTAAACTTTTACAAAAGCTTGTTATCACAATACTCAGATCAAGTTTGAATTTTGGTGATGTCAGTGTTACTGTACTAGAGTATCAGAGTTATGCCCCTTTAGAAATGGGGAAAATATGCTGAATTTTTGGTTTCCTGTTTTCTAAACTTAAGTTTGTCTCAACCAAATGTTATGAAATCAATACACAATGCTTATCACCACAAAATACAGATTAAGTTTGAATTTTGGTAGTGTCTCTTTTACTAAATTCTATAGTTATGTTCTTTAAAAATGAAATTTTTTTTTCGGCCTTCTAACTTAAGTTTCCCTCAACCAAATTTTATTAAACTTTAAAACAATACTTTTTATCACAATTTTAATCAGATCAATTTCAAATTTTGGTAGTAAAACTTTTACCGTTCTTCAGTTATGTTCCTTTAAAACTTTGAATAATATTCAAGCTGGAGTATCATTCCCTATTTATCATGTATATTTTTTTATAAGATGCAGAGTTAAGGAACTTTAGTTGTTGCAAAGTTATTTAAAATTTGTCCATTTTCAAAATCTTTGAAAGGTTTTAGAAATGTATTTGTTAAAAAAATCGCAGCCTTAAACTTATAGTCACTTGAGAGATCTATAAATTGAGCCAAATTATATACATGTTTTATGTCAATGAATACCACTGTTTGTGCATGTTTTTTTTTTTATGGAGGGCAGGGGTCTTATTTGCGCAGTGCTCATAGTTTTTTAGTCGATCAATAAAATTCATTTAAAGCTTACAGACCAGCTATAAGGGCAAGAAGCTTATCAAGCACTCATGGTTTAGATTTTTATTAAACACACATTAATATACATATAAATGTACATTAAACAGAAAAAAATATTGATGCAAGATGTCATTCAACTTTTACTCTTTTATGTATAGGACAAGAACTATAGAAGATACAGAGAAATAATATACAGCAGAAATGATAGGCAATGTAAAATTTGCAGAAGCCAACTAAACCTAAATGGTAAGGCACCTTTTAATTTTAAAAAGTTATTGAACTTGAAAGATGATTACTAAATCATGATTACTATAAAAATTCAAAGTAGTGGTATATATTAAATATGAAAACTATCATGGCTTTGAGAAAGCAATTGTAGGCCTGTTACGACCTTCAATAATGAGAAAATCCATACCCTATACTATAGTCAAAGTAGGCAGCTATAAAAGACCTAAAGATGAAACATTGAATCAATCCAAACTGTAAAACTAATCATGCTAATTGTCTAGTTTATAACAAAATAAATTACAAAAAATAAATATGACCGGTATGAAACAACAACAACAACAACCACTAAATTTTAGTGTCAGACTAAACTGACAAAAGCTACAGGCTCTGAACTTTGGACAGGCACAATAGGAATATGGCAAGGTTATATCAAAATAAGATGTGGTATGATTGCCAATAAGACAACTCTCCACCAGACAACCAATGATGTAAATTTCCTGCAAACATGGACTTGACTACTGTAAATCAACTAATTTTCGTGAATACTTTATTTGGCATTTTATACTTTCTAGTCTACATCGCAGTTATTTATTTTTCTTGAGTTCAAGTTTACTTAATGTATTTTAATAAGGAAAGATACACATGAAAAACATTTATTGCTGTTTCTCTCTCCATTTATAACATTTTATTTGTTTATTTTGTGTATTTATAGGTGATCAGACATCTTGGTTTTCATGATCAATAGGTCATTACTGAAGAGGAAACTTAAAGTTGAAATTTATTTACATAGTGCATAATTGGATTAATTTGAAATGGAATGTGTGCTTTCCTGCAAAAAAGAAATAGGAAATTTCAACACTATCACATGATAATGACCATATAAAACAAAATGGAGTTCTATCATAGATACACAAAAACACTATTGCATAGAAGCAACAACATATCTTAATCAAAAGAAAGGAGAATGCAGAACAAATACTATTTTGTTGTTGAAAAAAGGAACACCAGTTTTATCCACTCATTTACATCACTCCATCATATCAAATATACAGAAGAAGATCATTGAAGAACAATTTGCAAACATGATTTCTCTTAGAATTGAAGGGAATTGTTTAGTGAATGGAATAATGTATTCACTGAATTCTTACATAGTGGATTGAATAACTGTACACAAGCTGAAACAGAAGAAATTCTAATTTAAAATAACACGAAAAGTGTTTATTTTATTATTTAATCTGCAAATATATAAACAAATTCTTTAGAACACCACAAATGATATAATGACATTCAAATTGGTTGCTTATTAATGTATCGCATTGAAACAATTACAAAGAAAACAGAAGCATTTGCTCCAAAAAAATTATAAATCAAAGTTAAATTTATATAAAAAGTATAAACAATACCTAGATCTAAACAGTCAGACTGTATTATTTTCAATGTCATTAAAATGTTGAGTCAAACATTTATTAAAGTTTTAAATATCATTTGCATCAATTATACAGTCTTTTAATAATTATATTCATACTGTTTGTATACATGGTGTAGGGAAGAAATGTTTAACAAGTAAAAATAATGAAAAACATTTCCTTAAGGGAAATTTGATGTTCAGAAATTTCCTTGGAGGAAATTTGAAGAACAATGATTTCCTTAGAGGAAATTTGTTGTCTTGAACTTTCCTCCAAGGAAAAGTGTTTGTCAAAAATTTCCTCACAGGAAAAAGTATTTCCTCCAAGGAAAATGTGAAGCTACAAATTTCCTCACAGGAAAAAGTATTTCCTCAAAGGAAAATTTGAAGCTGCAAATTTCCTCAAAGGAAAAAGAATTTCCTCTAAGGAAAAAGAATTTCCTCTAAGGAAAAAGAATTTCCTCTAAGGAAAAAGAATTTCCTTTAAGGAAATAGAATTTCCTCAAAGGAAATAATTATGCAGCAAATTCCCTAAGGGAAATCTTTTTCCCTTGAGGAAAAAAACAATTTCCCTTGAGGAAAAATCTTTTTCCTTCAGGGAAATTTGATTTCCCTTGAGGAAAAGTACTTTTCCTCTGAGGAAATTGTTGAAAAAAGGGGCATAACTTTTTCAACAGTGGTGCTAGAGCCAAAAAATTTTAGGACAAATATCAGGGAACCAATACCAACCAAGTTATCAACTTTGTTTTGACTTAACTCCAAAAATTAAGGTGACAACTTTTGCACTCAGCGGAATTGCAAACTTGTCCCGGAGACTGTTTTTAGTCAAAGTAGTAGGTCCGGTAAGGACCGATTTTGGCCTCAAATTTCAGGTTCATCTGACGAAAGAGTTTGACCACTTTTTAAACACTTAAGTGTCAATTTCATTTAAATCAATTAGTTTATGTGAAAGATTTAAACTGATTTAGTCATTAAAAACGACCCGATTCAAGCTCAAATATGAAAAAAACTACCAAATATGCCGAAAAATGTCACTTTTCAGATGGTTTTTGTCAAAAATGAAAGTGGCCGCATCCGTGTTCATCCTCAATCTTTATATATGTTATTTATTATCATAAAATACAACTTACATTTTAATATTAAGGATGAACACGAATGCGGCCACTTTCGTTTCACACGAAAATCGTCTAAAATTTAACAAAAATGCTAGACTTGTGAGGATTTCAGTAATTTAGTATGACCATGGAAGTAATATTGAATATTACTTCCATGGTATGAATTAATGGTGCTAATACCCGATATATGTGCATTGTATTGTAAAAAATAGCCCATATTTATGTAGCAGAAGCATGCTACTGTACAAGAGATAACTAAAAGTTTACATTTTAACAATTTTAAACTGCTATATTGTGGGGCCAAAAAGGGGTATTACTGGACCTACTCCTTAAATTCCCTACAAATTGTATTACGTAAAGCAATAGGAGTAAGAATATTTTTAGCGCCAATTTAACCAGCATTGATCATTGCCATCGTCAAAACTATTTATCGTAATCATTGTGAAATTTAATTTACATAGAGTTTATTAATATAGAGTAATTTTGGTAAGTATGGCTTATTAATGTTAAGGTTCTCGAGATGTGCTTCTCTAGACATTTTTGACGGTCAGTTTAATCCCATTTATCTGAATATTATCCCCGATGACAGAAATGTCAACCCGACCTATTCGTGTCAAAAGTGAAAATCTAATCTATTTGATGAACTAATTTCTTCTAAAACTGTACATGCATTATTTCTGTCTTATTTTATAATCAATCACATTCACGTTATATGTTTGCAAGAAAATTGGTTCTGTATGAGTGAACTGTGTAGTGAATTGCTAGATCGATGCAAATTGTGACGTCAGTGCGCGAGCACGTGACATTATTATTTGTTAACAAACTGGCTCATGTAACACGTGTCTGCAGTATATATTCAAAGTGCAATCAATCTTTCAATCACTATTTTATGATATTTTTGTGTCTGTTTTTAGGTTTGCATATCAGTAGTCGAAGTAAATTAGACATAGTGTCATATTGTTCCTGTTTTTAGTTGTGATTTTTTATATAGAATTAGAAGGTAAGTCTGAATAAGTCATTATTTAAGAAGGGGGTGGGGACGTCGGAGGGGTCCTGATCCCGAAATCCCCGGCTTAAAAACGTGAAATCTTGAGGTCTCTAATTAAAAAAATATCAAATCCTGACATCCCAAATTCAAGAAAGTGATCCCTGACACCGAAAGTGTCAATCCCGAAATCCCGAACTTAAGAACACCTGATCCAGACGTCCCGAAAAAGGACCTGCCCCCTCTCATTTAACTTGCGTCTAAAAAGATGACTCAACTTTAAAATTTCCCTCTAATTTGCTCCCCTTGAACTCTATTTGGCCCCTTCCCCGTCATTTTCCTCTACATTTGTTTAAGAGTCATATATACTCTTTATAGATATAGGAAGATGTGGTGTGAGTGCCAATGAGACAACTCTCCATCCAAATAACAATTTAAAAATTAAACCATTATAGGTTAAAGTACGGCCTTCAACACGGAGCCTTGGCTCACACCGAACAACAAGCTATAAAGGGCCCCAAAATTACTAGTGTAAAACCATTCAAACGGGAAAACCAACGGTCTAATCTATATAAACAAAACGAGAAACGAGAAACACGTATATATTACATAAACAAACGACAACTACTGTACATCAGATTCCTGACTTAGGACAGGTGCAAACATTTGCAGCGGGATTAAACGTTTTAATGGGCCCAAACCTTCTCCCTTTTTCTGAAACAATAGCATAACATCACAACATATAAAAACATACGATAAAATATCAATTAGCAGACTTAACTCAATCAAAAAAAAAAAAAAAAAAAATTTAGTCCATTTACAGTTACAGCTGTTTTGTGATTTTGATTCGGTTTCCATGTATTTGTGTCTTATATGAAGGAGGTTTTATGTCATGTTTTCCTAAACATCGTATTGCTATTTGTCTGCCATGACGGGACATCACCCAGGTTCCTGTAAACTTTTGCCTTCATAATACAAAATAACTGATGCCACAATAGAAACGGGATTGTTGTGACATCAATAGTTAAAGTGGAACAGATTATCTGGTCAGCCGACAATAGTAAGTGATATAGGTGACTTGAATCAAAGGGTCATTTTGGTTAAATCAGTTCCAATAATGCATTGGACATAAACAAAATGTAAGGTTTTTCTGTCGGTCAAGTGACAATTTTTATACATCACCAAATAAATTTTGCGTTGTATAATGGTATGATGTTGTCTTCGTCTCTTCGTCCAAAGACACATTTAGTTTCCAGACAATAACTTTAGTCCTATAACATATCACCTCGGGGGCATTATTTACAATTTCTATTTGCTGTTCTGATATTTTTTTTTTACTATCAATGTGCTAAAAATATTCAAGGTCATATCGCGATAGGCAAAATTCGCGTAGCAAAAAAAAAAATCTCAATTCAACATGTGTACCTGGTTTTTAAGTATGTCCAACTATACTTAGAAGTGAAATATCATCTAATATTGCTTTAAATCCAATGAAAATGTGTCATAAATAAAAAAAAAAAATCAACATTCATCAACATTCATCAGCATCACGTTCAAAATTTCAAAACGGCTAATGGAAAAACGGATTCTTTCGTAAAACGAAACAAAATTTTATTCTTCTGTGTGTAAACCTCCTTTGAACAGGAGCACATGATGTTAAACCGTTACTATAAGATTACGTATAGATATAACAGATATTATTATGTTATATGATAAGTTTACAGGAAGATTTTCTTTTTTTTTCTAAAACAAAAACTAGATAGAATATAAAAAACCCTCTAAATGATCTATATACTTGATTAATATTTAATTAACGGTCTTCCTGTACAGCGGAACTATCTCAGTCATTTTCTTCTATGTCAGGAATGATTTTATATATACAGTTTGATAACTTTGCATGGGTTCAATTGAATGTAATTATCGTTTATGCTTGGGTTTTAAAAATGTTAAATAAAAATGCCAATAATAGTATCAATATTTAATATACAGTCTAGTTTGAACCGAACAACTACTTGGCGTGAGAAGCAATCTTCATTCACCCATAAGTCGGAATTACAGTATACAGTTCAGTTTTAACCGGTCAAGTCTCTCTGTACAACTCCATGGGCGAGCGAAGTAATCTTCATTCACCCATTATAAAAACGGAGATGTAGTATGATTGCCAATCACAAGACAACCGCATTAAAAAAAAATAAAAAATGAAAATATCAGTATAAAAACGTTAAAAATTGAATAAGAATGCGAAGTCATATGTTATAGGACTACGATGTAAAGATATTTTAAAATCATTTCAGTCGTTGATATTACAATTAAAAGTCGACTGAACATGAATTATATTGCATATTATACAATTTAAAGCATCTCTGTACGTGAAGCCGTATGCCTTTATAGTTATTTCGATCTCAGTTATATAAAGTATGAAATTATCGTTCCTGAAGAAGCGTCAAAAAGTGATAAGAAGCGACAATAAAATTAATTTAGCGATAAGAAGCGTCAAGAAGACTATTTAGCGACGATACGTAAATAAAAAAACATCATTGCAAAAACTTATTCCTAATAGATATTTAAAAAAATGCATTATTTTTATTAAAGGGGCGGTTATAAAACATTTTTTTATATATATTACATTGATAAATAATTTTTTTTTTATAAACAAGAAAGGGATTGTCTAGTTTTTATAAGATATAAAGAATATGTTTTATGCAAACGCTAAAAATTGGAATTCAAACAAAGATTTTCCAACTTGCTTTTAAAGTTTTTTTTGAATCAAAACCATGCAATATCATTTTCTTTCTATTAAACAGTGAAATTCTTCGTTCTTCATAGGGACATATTTAATAGGTGTGGCTTCACACTATCACACCAACTGAGAATAGCCTCGTGAGAGAATAGCGATTCGCTTGTCCCTTGTTTGTTATTGTCGCTTCGTCACTAAATTATTCTTCTTGTCTCTTATTAGTGAGACCGGTCAGTTCCTTCCTTACCTTCCGTTTCTGCACTGCAAAACAACCACACAATTTACGATGCCTAGTCCTTGTTGTTGTGTACCTGGGTGTCATTTAAGAGGAGGACATGCATTTCCAAATGACTTAATAAGAAGGAAAAGTTGGACCAACGCCATGGCTCATACGTAGATTGTCACGATGAAATCGTAGAGTCCATCTTAATCAGCTGTTGTTTGCAAGGCAAATTTTAGGTGTCAGACCACCAATTACTCCCTCCAATTTAGAACGAATGTAAAAGTAGCCCTACTCTGACACAACATAGTGCTTTTGATGTCCTTGTTTACTTAAACTAACCAACAAGTTTGCAGACATGAAACTTTTGATGAAAGAGAAATATATCTAGACCATTTTGAGCCAGAATTTACTTGTCTATGAGTTTGCATTAAAAATTGAGGATTAATGCGCTCCATAGTATACTAATTTTAGATTTCCAGAAAACCAGGTTTTTGTTTTGGAGTACCTCTGTTTGAAGGTCAGTTATTTTGTTAGAAGGCTTTAAAGGTATGGTGAAAATTGGCATGTAGAAAGCTGATACATGTACAATTAAGGATATACCTGGTTTCTATGAAGTTAAACTTAAGGTAAAATATTTGGAAAGCTGTGAAAATTGCAAAATTTGATTGAACAGATAGGGATTTTTAATTGGTGGTCTGACACCTTTTACCAAAAACGACTACGTTCAGGAAACTTTTCATGGTAAAACTTTATTTTCTTTATGAAATATATACTGTTATTTATATAATCGCCATGCAATTAAACCAAAGTCTGTTTGCAACCGCTTTTAGAATAAAAAAAAGGGGGGTTAAGGCAGCAACCATTTGATTTTCGGGGGGGGGGGGGCTATGGGTTTTTTCGCCTTCGACGAAAAAACAATCTATTTTTTTAGCGACAAACCGAACACAATTTTTTCCTTTCAATTTTAGCATTACATATAGTGGAACAAATAATTTTTTTTTCTCAGGGTCCAAAACAAATTATTTCTTTCTCCAAAAACTGGAAACAAACTTTTTTTTTCCAAAAAAAAACATAGCCCCCACCCCCACCCCCCAGAAAATCAAATGGTTGCTGCCTAATTTAAGACGTCATAATTTTTGGGATTACGATTCAATGTCATCTGTTTGAGATTTTTGGTGAATGCTACAATAATAAGGTTTGCCTACAAACTTCAAACTTCAAACTTTATTAATCAAACTCAGACGCAGTAACTGCGCTACAGGGACATCAAATATGTATAGACAAGTATATTATAATTACAGATGACAGAATGAGTATAGAAATTATCTTACATGTATATATTAAACTTTATGATTTCAAGTTATTTGAACTTATAAAAATGTATTATATATACAAAGTAAATATAAGTAGTAGCATTACCGTATATATATATATATATAAGTGCCTATAAATAGCAGCACATGACATACAAATCTATGGGAGTGTGGATTAATCAGTACAGAGATTAATTCAATTACACAAATAAAATTATAGATTGCCTAACAATGTAATTTTAACACACTATTTAATATGTAAATATAAGAATGTTTAAAATATTTACAAAATGATGAAAATAAACGCAATATTTCGCTAGACCAACTAGCTTTATCAAGCGTGCATCTATCCAGGTGAAATCGGATGTAGATGATAAGAAACTTTTGCAGCTCAATGTATATGTTGAACTTAGCTGCCTTGAAAATAAGAAAAAAATTTAAGAAAGTTTTGCAGCTCAATGTCTATGTTGAATTTGGATTGAGCTGCCTTAAAAATAAAAAAATAAATAAATTTTTGCAGCTCCATGTATATGTTGCTCTTGGATTTAGCTGCCTTAAAAATACATAATTGGAAGTTGAAATTAGCAACGTCCATTGGCCGATATTACGGGATAAAAAGGACGATGCTTTGTTTTTAAATTATTCTTTATCTTTCCTGTATCTTTTCTCGTCTTTTTCGTTAAGACCATCAGGTTCTAAAGTGTGGAGTTGGTGGATCCAAAAGTTTTCTCTTCTCCTTCTCGCCGTGGTGTCCCACTCGGTGTTGACTTCTATAATTTGGAAAGTGACATTTTCAAAAGGATGTTTCGTAGAACGAAGATGTCTTGTGAGAGGACAGTTTTTATTGGTTTTGTACGATGAACGATGGTTATTAAGCCGAATATTAAATTTGTCCATTGTTTCTCCCACATACTGAATGCCACAAGTGTCACATGTTAATATATAAATTGAGTTCTCCGTTTTGCAGTTGGAATTTGAGTAGATGGTATAATTTTGTTACAAACAGTTCTTTCATCAGCTCCGTTACTAAACAAAATTATATTACACCACGGCGAGAAGGAGAAGAGAAAACTTTTGGATCCACCAACTCCACACTTTAGAACCTGATGGTCTTAACGAAAAAGACGAGAAAAGATACAGGAAAGATAAAGAATAATTTAAAAACAAAGCATCGTCCTTTTTATCCCGTAATATCGGCCAATGGACGTTGCTAATTTCAACTTCCAATTATGTATTTTTAAGGCAGCTAAATCCAAGAGCAACATATACATGGAGCTGCAAAAATTTATTTATTTTTTTATTTTTAAGGCAGCTCAATCCAAATTCAACATAGACATTGAGCTGCAAAACTTTCTTAAATTTTTTTCTTATTTTCAAGGCAGCTAAGTTCAACATATACATTGAGCTGCAAAAGTTTCTTATCATCTACATCCGATTTCACCTGGATAGATGCACGCTTGATAAAGCTAGTTGGTCTAGCGAAATATTGCGTTTATTTTCATCATTTTGTAAATATTTTAAACATTCTTATATTTACATATTAAATAGTGTGTTAAAATTACATTGTTAGGCAATCTATATATATTGATGGCGATCCGATGGATACATCTGTTGTAGGGTTGTCACTGACTCAGACGTACTTATGAATATAATTATTTTCTGTGACTGTATCTTACATTAATTTGTAGGATCCTTTACTATAGATAATTTAGCTGATCTGTAACAATAACATCTCCATGCCTTTTATATCATGTACTGTAGTACGCCGCTAGATTAAAACTGACGTGGAAAGGTAACACATGCCCACCGAAAGCTCTTTTTTTGAGAGCCAAGGTGGTCGTGAGGTCTAGCGGGACGGCTGCAGTGCAGGCGATTTGGTGTCACAGATATCACAGTAGCATGGGTTCGAATACCGGCGAGGGAAGAACCAAAAATTTGCGAAAGCAAATTTACAGATCTAACATTGTTGGGTTGATGTTTAGACGAGTTGTATATACATTATGTACACAGCCATGTATCACCATCATTGATGGCGATCCGATGGATAAATCTGTTGTAGGGTTGTCACTGACTCAGACGTACTTATATATATATATATATATATATATATATTATAATTATTAACACATATTTCAAAGGTAATACACACGTTCATGCTTCAACTATGTTTTGAGTGTACTCGATTCGGTTACAGTACGTCACGCCACCACGTGAAGATTGTTGTGTAAATAAATATGTCATCCGAGTACTAGATCATGAGAGTACAAGATCATGAGAGTACTAGATCGTGAAGTATTGTGACTTTTCAGTTTAACTCTATAAGAGTTTTGCAATCTTTTGGAGGAACCATGATAGGTGAGTAAGAACTTGTGTATTACCTATATTCAACATTTTATTCATTTTTGACTCACTGGGTACATTAACAAAGTAACCCGTTATATATTTAGTTCGAATATCTTTCAATTCACAGGCCTCGACAATAACGCTTGTCCGATTGTCCGGTACCAGAGGTAAAAAAAGGTCGGACAAGTAAAAGCTATACTAAGCTTGTCCGATGGGACAAGTAGAATCATTCTGCACTGAAAATAAATTCTAATCCAACTTTGATGAACAAAGTATAATTAATAACAAAAAAACAAGAAAAGACGATTTGTTTGACATCTTTCCTTTTTAAACTGAAGCTAATTGAAACTTTTTATTTCTCAAGACCCCTCAGACTTGAAACTTTGAAACTTTTTATTTCTCAAGACCCCATCAGGGGTATGTGAATATAAACAATAATAACAAACAATAACATATATACAAAATAATGAGATCATAGAATGACATGGTTACATATTCAATGGTATACATAAAGTACATGATTTAAGGAATTTGCAGTGGAAGGCAAATCTAATTTATAACAGACAGAACAATTTTACAAAATTTGGCAAGTTTGACAATTAAATTGTAGTCATCAGAACAAAAAAGTTCACAATATTTTATAGCATTTGGCTTTTTATACACATTACAGGGCAAAAGCCTTTTTCTTACATTTAAATAGATAATGAAATTCATCACCAATTTCACATAAATTGCATAAATCACAAATGCGATCATCACGATCAACACCCCAAAAACGACCTTGTTCTATTGGCAATTTATGGTTCATACATCTAAAATTACAATATGCCTTTCGAAGATCATATGGTAGATCAACAGTATATCTTTCAAAATTATGAATGGTTTTGAAAATTCTATAATTTAAACATTTAGCTGAATCATAAACAGTAGTAACCCATGTTTGTTTGAACTGATCACAGAGACATTGTTTGACTAGATTTGATATGACTACATTTTTTGGTACACTCTGTGACAGCCAGTACTCTGAGAGACCACAATTATTAAGGGTTTTTTCAATACAAACAATCCATTTAGAATGGAAAAAATTCTTGATATGCATGTTATATAATAACTTGTACAAAGTAGCAGCAATTTTATCTTGCTTATTACAAATAATTCTTTTCCAGAATGCAACCATTCTACTTTTGATAAAAATATCAATAGGAAATCTTCCTAGTTCACCATACATGATACAATTTGGTGTACATTTCTTCAGACTTAGTATATATTTATAAAATTGCAGACAAAATGATTCTAGTATACTGTTATTAGTAGAACCCCAAATCTCACAACCATACATTAATATAGGTAAAACCATTACATCAAACATCTCAAGCTGTATATCAATAGGTAAATTTAGTTTTCTACTTTTTTTCATTATACTAAACATAGCCTTTCTAGCTTGACAAACTAATCTTTCTTTATTTTTACAAAATGAACCATTTGAAGCAAAAATTATTCCAAGATATGTAAAATCATCAACAATATCTATATTTTGACCATCATAAGTGAAAGCAAGGTTATTATTCAGTTCAAAAGTACGTTTTCTAAAAATTACTATCTTAGTCTTAGCAACATTTACTTCTAATTTCCAACATTTGCAATACAAATACATGGCATTCAAGGCAGCTTGCAATTCAGATTCAGACTCTGCTAGAATTACAGTGTCATCAGCATAAAGTAATAGATACAATCTAAAGTATACAGCAATTTCATCATTATCAAGAAAAATATGAGCAGCATTGTAAACATTTGACAAACCTTCATAAGAATGTGACAAAAATTCAACTAGATCATTTAAAAACAATGAAAATAGTACAGGAGACAAATTTTCTCCTTGGCGTACGCCAACATTGCTAAAAAAGAAACTTGAGGTGTTACAACCTAATCGTACACAAGATTTGGCATTTTTATACATACTGTGAATAACTTTAAACATTTTACCATCAATACATTGTTGTAGTAACTTGTGCCATAATGCACATCTATCCATCGAGTCAAAGGCTTTCCGGTAGTCAACAAAAGCACAACATAAAGGTTTGTTACATCGCAAGTAAAGATCAATCAGACAGTTCATATTAAAAATGTGATCAGTAGTACCATAATGCTTTCTAAAGCCTGCTTGCTCTTCGCAGAGAACATTAAAATTATCTAAATAACAATTAAGCCTATTATTCAGCACACATGTGAATAATTTACCAAAACAGCTAAGAACCGTAATGCCCCTGTAGTTATCAGGATTTGCAGGGTCTCCTTTACATTTATATATTGGTACAATAATACCTTCAGACCATGAGTCTGGTATACAACCAGATTCAAAAACAATATTAAACAAAGCAATAAAAACTGGTAACATTTTATCAGCAGAATGCTTCAAAAATTCATTAATAATCAAATCATTTCCACAGGCTTTATTATTTTTCAACCCTTTAATAGCCTGTCTCACCTCATTTTCTGAAATAGCTCTATTCACTTCAGTATTTAAACTAGTAATATTATCAACATCAATATTTTCAAATGTATCATCATTTTCATCTTGAGCAGAGTTCAATTTCTTAAAATGTTTATAAAAACAATCAAGAGACACTTTATTGACAATATTCTGTTTAGTCTGAGAGCTACATGCTCTGTTCAGTAAGTTCCAGTATGATTTACAATCATTTTGTCTAAGATTTTTTAACTTCTTAATGAAATTCTTATTATACAATCTATATTGATTACATAAAACCTTTTTGTACTCTTTACTACACACTGTTAAATTTGTCTTGCTTTCAGCAGTTTTAACTCTCCAGTTATAACTTTTTGCTCTATGATACAATTTGCGTTTTTCAGCACATTCTCTATTGAACCATGGTTTCTTAACCTTTCTTTTTTTTAAAGAATTATCAACCTTTCTAATGACCTTTTTTTCCAATAACAAATCACATTTTGAGGCAGCTTGTAAAATTAAAGAATTACATTCATCAACTATTGAATTAACAACAATATTATCTATCAGATCAGTATCTATTTCTTCAAGTTTAACAACAATTGAGTGAATAACAGCTTCATCAATACAATCATTAAATTCATGATATTTGTCATTTTCCCACTTACATTTAGTAACAACAGAGGAATCATCAATATCAACATTTATATTTTCAACAACAGGCATACATGTATCTTTACTTGACATTTCAATATAAATTGCATTATGCACATCACTTAGCATTGGATCATAAGGAAGAATTTCAAAATCTAAAATATTTGTAAACAATTCAGGAGACATAATACAATAGTCAACAACAGTCGATTCTTTACAAGTAAGTGCCCCAATATTTTTATCTTTGAACAATCTGCACTTGCAATCGATAATTTCAAACTGGTTCTTTGTCAACTACTTTTAACAGGTAAAAAGCACACTTTTCTCGGAAACCAGTCTTACCGATCCCATTCAACCATGCGCTTTTTAGATAAGGTAACTTTAAAAGACAGTTCGTCACCAGATCGGAAATGATTCGGCTCCAAGTGTAATAGACAGTTGGGCACCAAAGGATACATATTTCATAGACGTGATTAATAGACAGTTTGGCAAGGCAGTAGACATTTCTAGACCAAGACAAATCAGAACCTCTTTTCCTACCTTATTTTGTTGCTTTATAATAATTAATACCAATGTCCATACCGTATTTTTTTAAATAAGAATGAGGAAATTATTTACCATACAAATCATCAAATCATGTTTGATCTTTATGTAGAAAAAACAATACTTGCAATGCAGTGACCTATAGTTGTTAATTTTTGTGTCATTTGGTCTTTTGTCATTTCATTACAGCAGAAAATATAATGGAATTCGTTTCCAACAACTTGTTTACAAAGATTGCACAATCTTTCATTCCTTGGTATACCAGCCCAACGTCCCGTCTCTTTCGGAAAGAGATTGCATGTTCTCAGTTTACATATATATAGTTTCTATTTACAGGATTTAACCGTAAAAGATAATCTTCTAATTCAAACTGTGTCTTAAATTTAGAATAATATTCCCCTCGTGAAGAATTAGACACATTTGAAAACCACTTTTGTATAAATTGATCGTGCAATCTCTGTCTTACAACACTTTTTATAAATTCAGGATTTACGTATTCTTGATTATTCCATATTTCACTATAACCCGTTTTATCAAAGATGGATTTAATATAATTAATCCAGAACTAGTTAATCCAGAGCATATTTTTATTGCCATTTTCATTTAATTTGAAAAGTAATTTGTACATTTTATCAGATAATCTGTCTGTATTTCCAACTAGTTTGTTCCAGAAACACAGCATTTTAAATTTTATCTGTATTTCTAAAGGGTATCGCCCAAGTTCTCCATACACCATACAAGTAGGTTTACTTGATCTAATTCCTAAAATTTTCTTACAAAACTGTAAGTGTATTTTTTCTATAATGTTCTTATTTTCAAAACCCCAAATCTCAGATGAATATGTCAATATAGGAGACACCAATACATCAAAATGTTTTAGTTGCAAATCTATAGGTATACTAATATTTCGAATTTTCGTGTACAATGAGTATAGTGATGTCTGTGCTTGTTCCACAAGTTTTTTCCTTGCTTTACAAAAACTACCATTATAATTGAACAAAATACCTAAATAGTTATAATCATCCTGCTGATATATTTTTTCACCAAATATTTCAAAATCATAGTCGACAGTACACTTTCTCTTAGAGAAAATTACAACTTTTGTTTTTAATACATCAACTTTGAGTTTCCATAAGTTACAATAATTTTCAAACACATTAAGTGCCTGTTTTAATTCCTGTGGTGATTCTGCAAATGTAACAGTATCGTCTGCATATAGTAATACAAATAGTTTCATATATATACCAAGGTTCTCAAAACTTAAAGAGCTTATAGAGTGTCAAGACCGATTTCACAATTTTCAGACAGATATTCTTCTAAGTCGTTTAAATAAACAGCGAAAAGAAATGGAGATAAATTCTCCCCTTGTCTAACACCAACATCACATGTAAAGAAATCAGAGGATCTATTACCATCTTTGACCCACAAGATTTAATGTTATTATATAATGAGTGGATCACTTTAAACATCTTCCATTGGATGTTACTTTTAATTAATTTCTGCCACAATCCTGCCCTTCAAATTGTATCAAATGCTTTTTTTAAATCTATAAATGTGCAGAATAACTTTTTTTTCTTTGATGGAAATAGTGTAGCCAAACAATAAATAATGAAAATATTATCCTGCGTAGAGTATCCAGTTCGAAAACCTGCTTGTGATCCAGATATAAGACCCTCATCATCTGAGTTGGCACTTTGGGCGCTCTGTAAACATGAAAGACAGTAGGTGTACCCACATTTCTTTTAGTCACGTTTGTATCTACCTATTGACTAAATGTCTGCTTAATATTAGGCAGATATGGAGATAAGGGGGTTATCACCATTGTCCTGTGCCCTTTGTCCTAAAATGTTGATGATTTTTAGCTGAAAAGTGACAATATAAGCCCTCCATAGATATATAATATGACATTTTGGGAAATCCTTCTAATACAACCTTTATATATACAGAGTCTAGGATTAACTTGAATGTTATGGACATTGAAAGACCAGGGGGGTCTCACCCTCATTTAAGCGGTATCAGGTAGGTTTTTACGATATATTTTGAATATCCAACTGGCACTTTGGGCACTCCGTAAACATGAAAGACAGGAAGTGAACCCAAATTCCTTTTAATCACGTTTGACTAAATGTCTGCTTAATATGACTAGGCAGATTGGGAGATCAGGGGACTATCACCATTGTCCTGTGCCCTTTGTCCTAAAATTTTGATGATTTTTAGCTGAAAAGTGACAATATAAGCCCTCCATAGATATCGAATATGACATTTTTCTAGGAAATCCTTCAAATACAACCTTTATTTATACAGAGTATATGATTTACTTAAATTTCATGGACATTGAAAGACCAGGGGGGTCTCACCCTCATTTAACAATCGGTAAACATGAAAGACAGGAAGTGTACCCAAATTTCTTTTAGTCACGTTTGTATCTACCTATTGACTCAATTTCTGTTTAATATTAGGCAGATATGGAGATTAGCGGGCTATCACCATTATCCTGTGCCCTTTGTCCTAAAATTTTGATGATTTTTAGCTGAAAAGTGTCAATATAAGCCCTCCATAGATATATAATATGACATTATTCTTGGAAATCCTTCTAACACAACCTTTATATATACAGAGTCTAGGATTAACTTAAGTGTTATGGACATTGAAAAACCAGGGGGTCTCACCCTCATTAAAGCGGTGTAAGGTAGGTTTTCACTATATATTTTGAATATCCAACTGGCCCTTTGGGCGCTCCGTAAACATGAAAGACAGTAAGTGTACCCAAATTTCTTTTAGTCACGTTTTTATCTACCTATGTTTACATAATATTAAAAAGATTGAGAGATCAGGGGCTCTCACCATTGCCCTGTGCCCTTTGTCCTAAAATTTTGATGATTTTAGCTGAAAAGTGACAATATAAGCCCTCCATAGATATCGAATATGACATAATTCTGGGAAATCCTTCTAATACAACCTGTATATATACAGAGTCTATGATTTACTTTAATGTTATGGACATTAAAAGACCAGGGGGGTCTCACCCTCATTAAAGCGGTCTAAGGTAGGTTTTCACGATATATTTTGAATATCCAACTGGCACTTTGGTCGCTCCGTAAACATGAAAAACAGGAAGTTTACCCAAATTCCTTTTAGTCACGTTTGTATCTATCTATTGACTAAATGTCTGCTTAATATTAGGCAGATATGGAGATAAGGGGTTATCACCATTGTCCTGTGCCCTTTGTCCTAAACTTTTGATGATTTTTAGCTGAAAAGTGATAAAATAAGCCCTCCATAGATATATGATATGACATCATTCTGGGAAATCCTTCTAATACAACCTTTATATACAGAGTCTATGATTTACTTAAATGTTATGGACATTGAAAGATCAGGGGGGTCTCACACTTATTCAAGCGGTATCAGGTAGGTTTTTACTATATATTTTGAATATCCAACTGGCACTTTGGGCGCTCCGTAAACATGATAGACATGAAGTGAACCCAAATTCCTTTTAGTCACGTTTGTATCTACCTATTGACTAAATGTTTGCATAATATTAAAAAGATTGAGAGATCAGGGGGCTCTCACCATTGCCCTGTGCCCTTTGTCCTAAAATTTGATGATTTTAGCTGAAAAGTGACAATATAAGCCCTCCATAGATATCGAATATGACATAATTCTGGGAAATCCTTCTAATACAACCTTTATATATACAGAGTCTATGATTTACTTAAACTTTATGGATATTAAAAGACCAAGGGGGTCTCGACCTCATTTAAGCGGTCTCAGGTAGGTTTTCACGATATATTTTGAATATCCTACTGGCACCTTGGGCGCTCCGTAAACATGAAAGACAGGAAGTGTACCCAAATTCCCTTTAGTCACGTTTGTATCTACCTATTGACCTAATGTCTGCTTAATATAAAGAAGATTGGGAGATCAGGGGGCTATCACCATTGTCCTGTGCCCTTTGTCCTCAAATTTTGATAATTTTTAGCTGAAAAGTTACAGCTGCCTTATGTGAGCACCCTAGATTTGTGTTCTACCCAATAAATGCTGAAATATGTGCCATTGTTATTATCTAGCTGGATGTTATGTTATTTATAACTAATAGGACAGTTTTTTTCATACTTTTAATTCTTGATTACAAAAAATATGTTCAGAAAAACCTTAAATGATCGTCGATTTATCCAAAAGTTTTGAAGTTGCACATAGGAAGTAGGGCACATTAGGAATCTTTATGTAGTTTATTATCCCCTGAGATTTTAGCTAAGCTGTCAAAGAACAAATGTATGAAATGTTTAATCGCAGAAAATATCTAAAGACAAGTAGTTTATATTTCCCAAATGGCAAAAGTCGTAGGAATATTGTTGTCAATACGTAGTCAACTACGTCAGTAGTCTTAAAATAAGTTCCACTGTTCATGCCGTTGGCGGCAATTTTAAATTATAAGACGAATTTTTTGTATCTTTTCAATTTTGAAGCAAGGGTTCAAATTAGCGGTTGTCCGAGGTCTGCGACCGTCCATTTTTGCAGTCAGACTTTCGATTTGGTTACTAGCTACGCTTTCCGCTCGACATGCCCAACTTGAGAGGAAATAAACAAATAACTTTGCAAACCTTTTTACCAAAGTCTCCTAATAAACGATATTAAAACTTGTTTTTAGCATTATTATTCATGACAGCGATGTTCATTTTGTTCAACCGCTAGCTTTATACAGAAAATCGCCGACAATTAATGTGTAAATTCGAGTAAAATCGTATCTGACAAAAACAACATTGAAAACAAAATGGCTGACATGAGAAGAAAATTACAATATCGGTTCCGATTCCGAAGCGGATATGGGTAATTCCGGGTTTTGGCGATCTTTGAACTGTTAAAAAAATCTGACAGATGACAAAATACATCTTTGCATTGTAAATAAATATAAACACTAGAATCGAAAGCCAAAAGATATATGCAAAAGAATGAAAAAACAGAAAATATTTTGTACTGAAACTCAAAATTACTTTTTGACAAAATTTTAATGTCAAAATCCAATACAATGCGAGTCTTTGTGACAGCTGGGAACAGTATATCTAACAATGTATATGGTCCTGGTGACAGTATAAATTTTCTTTATCAGTAATAAATGTTGGTAAAGCAAGTTAGATGCTTATGCTTTTAAAGTGTAAACATATTACTGCAATTTCAATGGGTATTTTTTTCTCAATTTTGATGGGTCAGTTAAAATAGCTGGAAGTTTCTTATTTTACACATATAGTGCAACTAGATTATATGATACCTGAATGTAAGCAAATCATATGATATGTATGTGGAGTCCTTTGGGGCACTCTACCCCCTCCTGTTTGATAACTTTGAAACGGATGAGATCCCTACCTCTCAACCATATATACTAGTCAACAAAAGAAACGATACACGACTTTGAAATAAAATTTATCTAAAAGTATTAAATTTAAAACAAAAAGAGATACACTATTTTTAAAAGCTTTCATTTGCAATGTATGCACATGTGATAATGAAAATCAAAACTTGTCGGAAAGTATCTAAATTCCGTGTAAACGATCATAGGGTGCAAATTAGTTTTGCGGAAAGTTGAATAAAAAATCGACCCATAACTTTTTAACTACTGAATAAAATTTCAAATGTGTTTAAAAATATTCAATATGCTGATCCAGTTATGTTCATGTTGTAACTAATGGGTTGAAATATTGTTGTTTCAATTTTTTTGGGATAAAAAGTGTTTTTTGAAATCTCAAAAATAGCAAAAAAAAATCTCAAATTAATGCTTTAGATTTGAAAACAACACACAGTAAATTTGAAACCTTTCGGATTAGTTTTAAGATTGTTACCGCTTTTTGGATATCACTCTACACATACTGTCTATGGTAAATCAGTTGATAATGTATACATTTTAACGATTTCTCGTGGGGCCGAACTTTGCTTCACAAATAAACGAAGAAACTGTATGATTTTTAAAAACAAATTGATGGCAAACATTGTCTTTACCTTTAAATGAGAGATTGGCATCATTAGTTGCAACTTCTGTTTTTAAAATTGTCGTTTTATGTAAATTTGTTAAAAAAAAACCAAATTCGCGAAAAAACGTAAGAAAAGCAAAAAAAAATTGTTTTTAATGGATTTATATTTTCATAATGATTAAGTATAACTTCCTTCAATATTGGTCCAATGAACGGAAAACTTTATCTTTAATTTAAAAAAAAAGAGTCTTGTATCGTTTCTTTTGTTGACTAGTATACATTCATGTATGGGACTATATAACTAATCAAATGAAATATAGGTGAAGTCCCTAGGGTCACCCACCACCTCTAAACCATATATATTCATGTATTGGACAATATAACAAATCATATGAAATATAGGTGGAGTTCGTGGGGCCACTCTACCCCTTCCTGTTTGAGAATTTAACAAGAATGTGTCCAAAGTACACGGCTGCCCCACTGGCACTATCATTTTCCATGTTCCATGGACCGTGAAATTGGGTCAAAAGTTAAAATTAGAAAGATCATATCATAAGCAGCAAGTGTACTAAGTTTCAAATTGATTGGACTTCAGCTTCATCAAAAGCTACCTTGACCAAAAACTTTAACCTGAGGACGAACGAACGGACGGACGGACGGCGTGACGGACGAACGAACGAACGGAGCCACAGACCAGAAAACATAATGCCCCTCTACTATCGTAGGTGGGGCATAAAAACGGTTGAGATCCCCATACATAAACCATATATATTCATGTATTGGACAATATAACAAATCAAATGAATTATAGGGGGAGTCCCTAGGGTCACTGCACCCTCATGTTAGAGAAATTGGAAACAGTCTAGATCCTCACCCCTTAACCATATATACTCATGTATGGGACTAAATAACAAATAAAATAAAATATAGGGGGAGTCCCTGCGGTCACCACACCCCTCCTGTTGTTTGAGAACTTGGAAACAGTCGAGATCCCCACCTTTAATTTAAACCATATATTTTAATGTATGGGACAAAAGAACTAATCAAATGAAATATAGGGAGAGTCCTAAGGGTCACCCTACCCAATCTTGTTTGATAACTTGGAAACAGATGAGATCCCCACCCCTCAACCATATATATTCATGTATTGGACAATAACAAATCAAATGAAATATAGGGGAAGTCGCTGGGGTCCCCAACCCCCTCCTGTTTGAAAACTTGATAACGGTCGAGATCCCCACCCCTAAACCATATATATTCATGTATGGGACAATATAAAAAATCAAATGAAACATAGGGGTAGTCTCTAGGGTCACCCACACCCTCTTGTCTGTGTTTTGAGTTTTGAGAACTTGAATAAGATTGAGATACCAACTCCTAAACCATATTCATTCCTGTTTGTCATTTCAAAAAGATTGAATGACATACAAGGTCAATCTCATAGGCGTCACATATGTATATCACTTTGCTAGACCTAACACCTGTCATTTTATTCCAAACTTAGACATACTTGACTTGGGGCGAAGGTGGGAGTCATTAACATTTACTATGGACAGGTCAGTCAGACCTCACCATTGATCCCTGTAGTAGTAAACATTTGTCTGATTTGTGTCTCATAACTTCTGTACTATAGAACACAATCTCAGTTTTCTTTCCAGGGAAGCAAGTCCATTCATACTTTTACAAGCTCGTACTAAAGTCAACTTGAACTACTAACAGTCAACTAATACGAAGAATTACGATCAACTAAAAGAACTGCAATCATTGCGAATTTGTACCACTGCTGACTCAAGACTCATGACCATGAAAAAAAATATACTTGATATATACGTTGCTATTGAAAACCTTGATAAAATATGAATTATTTGCATTAATGATTAATTCATTAAATGAACATAAATGTACAATTATATATGAATGTTTAATGTTTGTTCTTTTAAATTTAAAAAAAAAATTGAAGAAACATTGCCACAGTTTTCATAATTATGTTTGCCTTGGTTTTTGGTTAACTGCCTACAGTGCTTACAGCGCTTTGATTCAAACAAGTTACCATAAGTATGATTTAGGCCAAGTTTGGTTCAGTTTGGCAAAGGTGTTTCAGAGGAGAATATTTTTTCTAAAAGTTAACGGACGACGACGGACGACGGATTCCAAGAAATTATAAAAGCTCAATTGGCCCTTTCGGGCCAGGTGAGCTAAAAAGAACATTTGCCAATACTAGTATCATGGTATAGCTGAAATATGGTCTTGACTTGGGTTTATTTACCTGTTATAATCTTATCTAATTCTTCTTTCACTAGTTTAACTGCCTTTTTGGTCGATTCCAATTCTATTTGCACTTGTTTAACTTCCTTTTTCGTCGATTTCAATTCCACTTTTACTTGTTTTACTTCCCTTTTCGTCGATTCCAATTCTACTTTCACTTGTTGAAGTTCATTTCTCGTCGATTTTAATTCTACTTGCGCTTCTTTTACTTCCGTTTTCGTCGATTCCAATTCGACTTGTGCTTGTTTAAGTTCCTTTTTCGTAGATTCAGATTCTACTTGCACTTGTTTAAGGTCCTTTCTCGTAGATTCCAATACGACTTTTTCTTCTTTAAGTGCCTTGTTGGTCGAGTCTAATCCTTCTTTTCCTTTCCTTATTCCATGTCCGTGTTGAAGTAACTCGTCTTTTATTTTGATTATTTTTTGTTCCACTATAGTTACATATAATGCACCAAGCAAAACAAATACAGACAGTATTAAAACAACTAAATAATTCTCCATTACTGTTATGTTTATATTACAACATACAATGTCCTTATTAGTATTTTCGCGGATGACTGACATGTTTAAATATTGTTTCAATAAAGAAGTTTAAAGTCCATTAGGTCTGGCTTGTTGGGTCTTCAGTTCGTTATTCTTTAAATGTTAACTACTTTTACTCTTTTCTTTATTTTTACCATTATTTATTTTATGTTTGAGCAAACTATTACTCTCTATTCATTATTTATATTGTACTATTTTTCTATATTCTTTTATTTTTAATTCATTATTCTTTATTCTGTAAACTGCATCCACACATTTTCGTGGTATGGCTAATACACCTGATTTTTTCTTTAAATACTGGGTGAAGGTGTGTCACATGTTTAATGATTTTGAAAAAAAAACCATGAATTTAAAATAATTGGAGTCACCGACTTCGTAATGTCACTATAGCAACCTCAATTTCGTGTTTTCCCCAAAATTAACAATTTTAACATAATTTTTGCTGTAAATCTATTTCGCATATTTTGGCGGATAAATGAAATTTGCAAAAAATAAATTCTTCGACAATTTATGCATACGTTCGGTGCATAGGCTATTATACTATCTAATAGCTCTCGCGTTTTGTGAACGATATATTTCTTTTTACAGCTGACAGGTATATGTTAGTTTCAACAAAACTGTATATCCTTATTCATTAATGTCAAATTATATAACATGCACAGGGGTTGTACGTCACTCTTGATTTTATGATATAATTACTAAATCAATTTATTAACTAATCCACCTTAACATTTATAAAAAGTATGTGCTCATGTGACAAATATCGAAATTACCGGTATTCTATTGATCACCTATCACAGAACATAGTCGATATACATGTATTAAACGTTATTCAGATAAAAATAACCATTAGAAAATACCAATTGACACTTGTTTGAGACGCTTTTGACAATTCAAAACATGTGTTTTACATTGTTTTACCTCAAATTGCTTTTAATTATTCGTATGCATTTCTTTTTAAAGTTTGGTCTTTGTATAGAGCTTCTGCAAATATTTGTTGTAATGTTTTCTTTCTGTCAAATGTTTTATACTTTTTAAATGCAACTATTTTGTAGCCGCCAAAATAGGATCGTTAAATTTTTTCGTATACTTTTTTGTCCCTTAATCGCGAAATTGTACACCCATTTCAAACAAAACCAGGTATACGGTGATTTTAAATAGATATAAGAAGATGTGGTATGTGTGTCAATGAGACAATTAAGTCACATTTGTAAAAGTAAACCATTATAGGTCAAAGTACGGTCTTCAACACGGGGTCTGGTCCACACCTATCAGCCAGCTACAAAAATGTATAAACGGCCCCAAAAGTGTCTAGTGTAAATCCATTCAAACAGGAACATCAACGGTCTTGTCTATATTAAAAGCGAACAGTTTTTGATACCATAAACCATACTAAGGCAAGAATCTTGAATACCATACAATTTAAACAACACACGATTAGTTATGCTAGTACGAAGTGTACAATGAGCTACACAAATGTCTTATCAACATCCGATTTCACCTGGATCTTGTGAAACAGAAGGTCTAGGAAATATAGATTGAAGCTTATATATGTATCAATTAGTGTTATTATATTCACTAATATGTCAAAGGTATATTCTTGGGCATTGATATAATTAAATTTTGTTTCTGCATCTGTTTACTTTTAAACTGATACACGTCTATATAGATTGAATGTTAATTGATGCTATTTTTAGATCTTAGATATGTATGATGGGATGCTATGTACTAGTGTGTATATATGTCTTAACCCTTTAACCCCCAATCCCGCCTGTAGGCGTGATGGCGACAACCATTCTTTGATGGTCCGTATGACCCTCCATACATTTTTTGAACAGCACCACCTGTACTGTCATGATAACAGGGACTTCAACCAAGCAGTGCATGGTCCATAAACTCTTGTCAGACGTCTGTTTATAAAGATATGGCACTTTTAAAGCCTTTTGAAAATTAAAAATCGGAAAAAAGTGAAAAGTAGCCAAAATCAGGTGGGGGTGGGCATCTTGTAATTGCCACTGCGTAACTGGTAGTCACTGTAGGTATAAACTATTATCGTAAATGCATGCATAGGTGGTATAGGAACACAAAGAGGCATAATATGGCCAATAGGGAACTAGTCTGTAAAATATAGGTCACCGTTTTGTCAAAAATCCGTAAAAACACACATTTAGACAGACCTGACTTGACAATAATAATTCGCCAGCAAGACACTTAAGTCCCATATACTCCCAGTTACCATGAATGGACTGCAGTAACTATAGGGTAAAACTTAAATGACAAAGAAACACAGTCTGGTCAATGTTCACCTCTCAAGGTCGTTTTAAAATCGGAAAAAAGACGGAAAATGGCCACTTTTCAGTGGGGGTGGGTTTAAACCACGAGAAAGATAAGATATGTAAGTTGTCGGCATCTATGAATAGGGATCATTCACGACTTTTCACGCGTGGCGGCGCTACGGTTCCATAGGTGGTTACTTGAACGCTTGAATGACGTTAAACGCTTGACTCTGTAGTTACAACGTTAACAACGGCATCCGATGATTACATCACATTGCGGTCTGTTCCAGCCTTGAAGAAAGAACCAAAGTTAGGTGGGGCTGCAACAAGCGACAGAAATATAGATCTTATGAAAAGGAATACGATGTTTATAAAAACATATTGAGATTTCTTCTCTTACAGCATGTACAAAGCGGAATCGCCGCTACCGTATCAGTGGGAAAAAATCCTATCATTTCGACTAAAGAACTACACAACTTGTTTATATAAAATAAATACTGTAAGATCTAGAAATGTTTGAAGTTTTTATGTTTATTTGGCCATGCTATTATTCAGGCTCACTTTAATTTTCTGACAAGGTGAACGCAAAGAAAAATATTTCTCGAAAAATTTGCTATGCATTTTATCCAAATTAGAACCGCTAAAATAAGCGTTTATGTTTAACCCATCTGAAAAGGAAAACTTCCTTCTCAAAAATTAAGACCAAATAAACAATAAAACTTTAAACATTTCTTCATCTTATGGTACCTATTTTATAAAAATCGCTCAAAAAGTCACTAGGTAATATTTTTTTGAAAAATATTGATTTAAGTTGTAATGATCAGATGGGACATTTTTTTGAGTGGAAACTCACTTTTGTCCACTGACTGTGGGGCGGATCCAGCCATTAAAGTGGGTGTCCCAATCCAGGATAAAGGGGGGGGGTCCAACCACATGTCCCCATCCAAATGCATTGATCGTCAAAAAAAGGGGGTTCCAACCCACGGAATCCCTCCCCTGAATCCGCAAATGGTACATGGTCAAAATGTTTCAGTCACCTATATTTTTTGGCTATATATTTCGGTGATATAAAAACAAGTTTATTAGAGGCATTTGTGGTTGCATTTATACAAATAATGTGTCGAAAACACAGAATAGTATATAAAGAATAATTATTTGATTTGTCAGAGTTCTGTCTTTTTTTTTTTTTTTTTTTTTTTCTTCTGAAGTGAACACATTCTTTTTTAACAATTTAATTTGGTTGAAATAAATATATATATATATATATATAGCAAATTTGTCAAAAGAAAAAGTATTTATGTTTTTTTCAGAAAATGAAAAATGCTCAAAAAACAAAATAAACAAACAATTAGTCTGATATTGGTACCAATGCAAGTTGCGTAAAATCAAATTAGAAATATCCCCAAAATAATCTTTTGTTATGCAATTTTATATAAAATATTAAGAGTGATAAATACAAAGTTACTAATACATAATGCATGTACTGTACCTTCAAGTTAAAAAAAATAAAAATAAAACCACTGTACATACATATACGAGGTGAAAAGGGGGGGGGGGGGGGGGTCGAAGGGGCCCTGATCCTGAAATCCCGAGGTCCCGAATTTAAAGAAATTTAAAGACCGACATCCCGAAATTCGAATTTGAAAAAGGAATTCCCTGTTCCCGAAAGGACCAATCCCGAAATCCCAAGCTTAAAAACACCCGAACTTTTTACATATATAACATGAATGGGGTATTTTTTTTAAATTTCAAAAGACTGTACACTGTACTGAAATTTTATTTGCGATTATAGGAATTATTTAAATCTGGAATAATTTCAATATCTGAATAATTGATTAGCAAAAAAACTATGAAAACTAACCCAACTAAATATTTTTGAAACTTAGAAATGTCAGATATAGTTTTACACATTTTTTTTAATTCTGTCTGTTCTTGGTGTATACACTTATTAGACTCTAAATAATTTTCCAAACTTCAATATACTCTAGAGGAAAAGGTATCTTAAGTACTAAAAAGGGTAATATCTCTGTAGTTTGAATGGCTATTAAAATATACACCTTTATGTTTGATAAAAAAAAATCTTTATAATGATCATCAGAACTTCCCATGCCAATAGGGAGAAAAATTTCATAACTTTTAAGAAAAAAGTAATAAATTTCATAATTTTACATACATTCACATACCTGCATGTTTAAAAAAAAAAAATTCTTTATATATATAGCTTGTTCATTAATCTTGACCGGAACATGCATTAAATATTTGTCACTGCAAAGACATTAAGCTTCAAGCAAATAATCTATTTGAACTTGGATCATAGATTTCTTTCTTTATTGTTTTGCCTTGACATAGTCTTAAAGTAAGACAAGCATTGTCATGATTGTAGCATATATTAAGTATGCTGTGTTTAGCGTTGTGACCTTTGTAGCTGACTAGTACAATGGGATTTTTCCTACCTGTATTTGATTTAATATTTTGATTTTTTTTTTCTTTGGTAAAATCAATTAGAAGAGCAAAAATGTATAAGGATACTAGATTCATGATATACAGAAGTAAATAAATAATTCAAAACGAAATATGATGAACTCTATCGTTATAGACTCATGATAATAATGCACCCGTAACACCACATATGTACATGTATATATATAATACATGTAGCAACAACTATTGCTTCTGAATCTAGCCACACTGATTAGATTAAGCTTTTCGATTTACACTTTTATGAAACCAATGTATCAAATTGAAAAAAATCCTTTGAAAACAAATAATGAATCTCCATTAGTTTACTAACTAGACAACAGGGCTATTTTGTTTTAACATTTTCTGTACAGTAATCAGAAAAAAGTCAAGATACTAACTGGGTGATAAGTTCTATTCAGACAAGTTTAATAATTAATCATTAACTGCAAGACGGGTATTTCCATTTTTGCGTCGGTAGACGAAAAAACCTTTAAAATTGACGTACTTGGCAATGGTGGATCCAGGGTTAGGGTTCCGGGGGTTGGACACCCCCTCCTGTTTTTGGACGATCAATGCATTTAAATAGGGACATATAGGTGGAAACCCCCTTTTTCCAGGGTGGGGATCCTCTTTCAAAATGTCTAGGTCCGTCCCCGCTTGGGTAGGATTGCTACGGATGATTCTGACAACAAGAGTAGGTTGCTTATACACCATTGTGAAGATAAATCAATTTAAATTTACGACATAACAAGTTTCAGTGGGGTTGACAGCCGAGAAATCGGCATATAACGGAATTTCGTCATAAGATTTTTTTCAAAGACAGGTAGCTGTGACTTGAAAGATGATATTAGAAAACATTTAAATGATTTTTGAGAATATCAAGATTGATGAAACGTTTTGTTATTAAATATTTTTTGATAATTTTATTCGGCAGAAATGATTTTTTATGTTTCAATAAAATTGAGAATGAAAATGGGGAATGTGTCAAAGAGACAACAACCCGACCGCAGAAAAAAACAACAGCAGGTCACCAACAGGTCTTCAATGTAGCGAGAAATTCCCGCACTGGAGGCGTCCTTCAGCTGGCCCCTCAACAAATATATACTAGTTCAGTGATAATGAACGCCATACTAATTTCCAAATTGTACACTTATGAAATATTTTTCATCATTTGTTTTGTCAAGGTAATATATATTTCACTTGCAAATTAAGTGCAAAACATAACTATTATGGTCTAGAAATATTATTATTTACATTGCAAACAAAAGTAAAGTGTTGAAAAAAGTTAAGACTAGGGAAAAACTAAGGAGTGTGAGGGAACATTTGAAGACAAAAATAAATCCGTGTGTCACCCCCCTCTTTTTAATATCAAAACTGTCAATTGAGCTGTTTACTCGAGAATAAATCAAACAAAAGGTTAAATAATTTACTATTTAAGAAAAGAAAATATAAATAAAATATAGCATAACCCTGTAATATCCTGGCATGACATGGTCATCAGATGGTTTAATACGGCAAACTTGTTCGTATTTTCCGCCCGGTTTTCCTTTATTTTTTATTGATGGTTCAACTCTCTTGATGTCCTTGATGACTTTCCATTTCAAAAGACTTTCATTGTCTTTTTGGGGAATATGTGGCACTCCTTCAGAATAATTGCAGCCGATAAAAAACAATTTTAAAGCAAAGTTTGGTAGTATTGGCGAGTGTCGGTTATGGTTACTAATGTAAACATGTGCAACGTAATGCGATTCAAGCGTCAAAGTGATTAACACGTTTCCGACAACCACTTATGGAACACCAGCGACGTCTTCAGGAAGAAATATTACGAATGATCCCTATAGAATGTACATCTTTGTCTACATTATCGTCTGCAGCTGGTTGAAATCAAAGTAAATGAAGATCCTGAATCAAATCCTCGATCAAATCAAATACAGTGTATATTTATAAGAAAAAATGCTCATTAAAAACTGTCGTTATGTGTACTGGATTTGATGTAGTGTAGCATCTTTCTTTTGGACAGAAAGTCACAGGACCAAAAGTCACAGGACATAAAGTCACAAATTTGATAGGACAAAAAGTCACAAATTTGGTAGGACAAAAAGTAACAAATTATATGCTGACAATTGTTTGAATATGTACGAGAAATATCTTGAAATATATCCTTGTTAATACATATATTCATATTAAAGTTTAGGAAGTGTGTCATTATACTTGAAAAATAAAGATTTATTTAGTTTTAATCGTGCAAAAGAAAGATTTCTTGGCACCATGAAGCCATTTAAGTGCCAAGCCACTTTGACATTTTGTTTTTTTAACAATTATTTAATCATCTTTGATATTTTTTTGATACATTTTGTTTACAAAGTTGGTTTATATACAATAGTTCAAGATAAATATAAAAATATTTTTGTAGAAATAAGCGTTTTTATTCAAAGAAAATAATCAGAAAAAATGAATTGTGACTTTTTGTCCTGTGACTTTTTGTCCGTGACTTTTTGTCTGTGACTTTTTGTCAGTGACTTTCTGTCCTACATTCTTTCTTATACATGCTTAGTGTTTGGTCGTCGAAAGATGCAAAAAAAAAAAGTTTGTTAGCTCTTGTATCGGGAAATGATTTAAAAATCGAATCAGTGTTAACACATGCAGTTGCGTTTGGTATTGTGACTTTGTTCTGTTTGTCTATTAGGTCAATATATATATATATATATAATTGAGTTAAAAGATATTGCCATTAATTCTGAAAGTGTTTAGAGAGATATAATGTTAAGAACTCTGTAAATAATGATGAGAACACTAGACAGACAACATTTTTTTAAATGTGTTCCAGAACGTTTAGCAAAAAAAGGTTGATCATACATTTTAAATCATAATGATTGCTGTTAGCAGAGCGAATTGAGTATTTCTTATACTAATAACTTTCTATCGTATTTCAATAACCTTAAATTGATATAAAGTTAAAACAATGTATGTATTGCTTTGACATATGTCATATTTTCAAAACATTTATCTCCTCTTCATGGCATCCTTCAAGCTTAAACATTTTAAATTAGATTCAATATTTCCTGATCGTATTCCTTCTTTGCTTTGTCTAGTTTTGACGAGTGTTCTTGTAATAAATTGATGTCTATTTTTTCCATGTCATGAATGTCTTCCGAAGTAGCGGATCAATATTATCAGTTGTAAACTGATGGTTTAATTACCAGTAGAGGTGTTGTTTTCCATTTTTTTCCTAAAAGTACGAAAAATTCAATTTCATTCTCTTGTCTATTAATTATATATGCAGGTAGAATCCTCCTTGATATATATCGAAAATGTTGTGCATGTTCATCAATTATACTGTTCATAAGCAGAGTTACTATAGACTTTTGATGAATAAACAAATCAATTTTCCATTTGCTTAACCATTGGAGAAAGAAATAATTTGTAACGTCTCATGTACAAAAAAATGACTTTTGAGATATAATGAAATTTGACAAAAATTTGTACAATGTTTTTCATTATTCAAAATTGGCTATTTCTTAATTTTCACGCGTATTTCGACATTTAAGTCCTCAAATATGCGTTGCTGAACATGTTGACTATATACATTTTGTTCCTCTCGTTATAAGATTTCGAATTTGGTATAAAGTTTATCTATAATCAGGGGCTAAAGGTTCGCAGCAGTCCATTCCATTATTCAAAATATCCATTTCATTATTCAAAATTGGCTAACATTTTTAACCCCATCGAATAATTTAGCGGTTGTCGTTTGTCTATGTGTTACATATTTGTTTTTCGTTCATTTTTTAAAATAAATAAAGCTGTTAGTTGTCTTGTTTAAATTGTTTTACATTGTCTTTTTGGGGCCTTTTATAGCTGACTATGCGGTATGGGCTTTGCTCATTTTTGTAGGCTGTACGGTGAGCTATAGTTGTTGATGTCTGTGTCATTTTGGTCTTTTGTGGATGTTTGTCTCATTGACAATAATACCACATCTTCTTTTTTATTTTTCCTCATTTTTATGCCTATTGTGGCATTTCGGTCGTCCGTAAACCCTCTTATTGTCATAAATATTGCGAATCAAAATATAGCTATAGTGTCACGGTCAATTTTTTTTATATTTTTTTCACTATTCACCGCTTCAATTTGAATAATGAAACATAAACCATTTCATTATTCATTATTCATTTTTCAATATTGAATAGTGAATAATAGACTATTTCATTATTCATTATTGAATAATGAATAATGAACTATGAATAATGGACGTACTTCAGCCCGGTACGTATAACGGACAAAACGGATGTTGAACAAATCTGAAACGGATAAATACCCATTGAAAATTTCAATTATTCAAATAGGACTGCCAATTATTGGTATGTCAGATTTTTTGAGGTTCATGATTTTTTTGTCATTCATAATCGATCTTAGAGTAAGAGCACGTTTTTACTATCAATCAGCTCTTATTCAGGCCAGACACTGCCCTTTGGTGGTATTTTGAAGAACAAATCACAACCAGTTACACAGAAATATTTTGAATATTTATGCGATTTACATGTATTGTTATGGTCGCCTTTAGTTTTTCTGTACATCTTGCTCATCCGTTTTATCCAGTACGCCTCCGTTAGGTGTCCGTTTAATGCGGTACTCGTCCGTTGGCTGTACGTTTGATATCTGTTCTGTCCGTTACGTTTCCGTTTCTCGTACGTTTCATATGCAGTGTGTGTCCGTTATGCATTCGTTAGGCGTCCGTTTTTTTCGCTATATCAAGGGACTCCCAATTTTGGATAACATTTTGTCAACGGACTTTTATTTTCATCCGTTAGGCGTCCGTTCGTGCTATCCGGTAAGGTGTGACCGAGGCTTTATCTAAAGGTAATTGAAAATACTTATGAAACCGACAATTTATATTACAATTTCTATACAAGAATTTGTTTTTGTTTTTCGGCATACTTAAATTTAAATTTTTCAGTTGCGAAAATGTGCCAAACAACAAAAGCGATGGAGGATGACGAAGATGGCAATGATAATTTTGACAGTGTAACTCTTTCTCTTACGGAACAGAAAAATAATTGTTCGTGTTAATTGTCAGTGAAGAACGTAACGTCATCTTCAAGTTCTCTGTATATAAAACAGTACAATTTCGTTGGACGGCAGCCTTCTTTTGGGATGGAAAAAGATATTGATCAACACCGTAGTAACCCACATGAAATTGTTCCTCTTCCTGATCCCATTCCTTCCAGATGCAATAGTACAGTCGGACAAAAAAAAAATTCTCTTTTAAAAAATGAGACTTTACAGTTTATATCCAGAATAGTAGACGGACATTTCAATACCGGATACTGTATACAGATTATAAGAGGTTTGGAAGAATTTAACATTTGTTTTATAATTTTTATTACACTAAGTACACTTAGGTAAATATCAAAATAAATGAAAATAATGGTTGTTAGTTGAAAAGAACACTTTAATAGTAGTATGCATTTATCTATAAAAAATGTGTTTCCCATTTAAGGGTCGTTTAATGACAGAATTGAAAATAACAAAACAAAAGTTCAAATGATTATCCTACGGATAATGAGAAAAAAGAAAATTACAAATATTTTGACCAACAAAGGTATTTATAAATTTCAGTCATCCTGTCTGTCCTTCTATGTTATGGAATTTTCAGTGCCCCTTTATATCTGTCTTTTTTCTATCCATATTTCTTTTTTTTTCAATTTAAACATGCAGTTCACCGCGAACCTGCAGATGGCAGTTTTCTGGAGCTATCGTGTGGTGATCAGGAAATAAAGACACCGACAACTACGTATACATCAGCCTATCCTCGGACAACTCTCAACGATGCCATAACTTCTTCAGGACTCCTTACATCTCCTACATCCATGATAGACAAATCTCATATACATGATCAAACTGATTCTGGACGTAAATAATAACTGTAGTTATGTTTGAATTCATTTGTTATGTTTTTGGTACAAATCCATTGTACAACTTTGATATTTAACAACTTTAGACACGGCTATTAAAACCGACATCGTAACGGTTTCTTTCAAAAAAAAAAAAAAGATACACAAAGAGGCAACGCCAAATTTTGAAAACAGGAAGCAAAAATTCAAAAACAAAAATCAAGAGTGTACAAAATAGAGGCGAAAGATACCAAACGAACAAGTTGAAAATGAACTGACAACGCCTTGGCTAAAACAGAAAAGTCCAACAGACACCAATTACTATATAAATCACAAAGCACAACAAAGAGAAGTAATTATAAACTAAAGACTGAGCAACACGAACCCTACTAACCGTGGAGTTACTCGTGTTATTAAAAACCCCGTGATGAGTCTAATTCGATAGGTCACATTCGGGAAAAGGAAACGCCGGATTGTACTAGAGGTAACCGGTGAGATCACGAATCACGTACGAATCACGAACGTATCACCTAATTTGCCGTATGACACGAAGCGGGATCATTAATTTCAAGTTAGGATGTCTCATGCATGTGTTCATGAATATCTCGCTACTGTCTGTTTTATTCTTTTATTTTGTATGTCGTCGTCAGTCACACAGCATTTTCTGATGGGTTTTGAAAGCGGGGGGGGGGGGGGGGGGGGGGGGGGGGGGAGCCTTACATCTTCAGAAAAAAACATATTTTGATTTTGATTTTGGTAAAATAAGAATTCGGGCCAGCACCTAGAGTAGGGAACAGCCTTCTGCGTGTAACAGGTTTTTTTTTCTAAAATAAATGATCTGAATGACCAAATCTGCCATGCCGGCCCCTTCAGAATCAAATGGTTGCCTCCTTATACCCTTCTCAAAGATAGATGATCGATACCCGCTATAACTGAGATATCAAAATAATATTTAGGAAAAGGATGTGAAAAATGGGAAGGGGGGGGGGGGGGGTCAATTGATTTTTTGACAGTCCCTTGCAAGAAATTTGCAACAAATAATAAAAAAAAATCATTTGTCCCTGACCAACCATTAACATGAAGAGGGGCCATATTTCTTTCGGAAATAATAGTCATGTATTTAACAAGTTGAAAAATGACCAATTCTAGCGGGACGTCTATAAATATACTTGTGTATGGGAAGTGACCCCTCCTTGGGTGTATACATGCAAAGCTTAAGAAAGAATTGACTGATTGTTTTAATTTATCCGGATCATTATTTAGAATGATCTAAATAAAAAACAACAAAAAGGGGGAGGGGAGATTCCTTATACTCTTTGTAATAAAGGAAAAAAGAAAAAAAAAGAATTCCGAATACTGTACAGAAAACGTCATATATACTATGTTTTCTTTTGCAAAATAAACGATAACTAACCCAATAAAATATACTGATATAGTTTTATAATCCCAACGTATAAAATTCCAGTTTTTTTTACGGCGTACTTTTCTTTTTACCGCACCAAATATGAAATGAAAACAGCAATACCGCATACTCAATGGGGACAAGGGGACGAATCTTTGAATCTAGGATCGTAGCTTGCAGATTTTAGAAATAAATTTTATGGCTAGAAAAAAAAATAGCAATGAGTATGCTGGCTTCCTGCCAAAAATCTTTGCCTTCAAATTCTATTATACAATAAAATAATACATGTGTTATAGATAATCTTGCGTATAGCAGTTGATTTTTTTTGTAAAATAAATAATCTGACTGCCCAAATCTGCCGTGCCGTCGCCTTCAGAATCACATAGTTGACTCTGTATACCCTGCTCAAAGATAGATGATCGATACCCGCTATATCTGCGATATAAAATAATATATAGGAAAAAAACGGGTTCGGGGGGGGGGGCGGATTTGGGGATGTAAAATGATTTTTTTTTTAATATTTGTTGCAAATTTGTTGTTAGGGGCAGTTTCTTAAAATGTCCCTTGCAAGAAATGTGCAACAAGTAATTTAAAAAAAAACATTTGTCCCGGGCCGACCATTTAACATGACGAGGGGGCGGGGGCATGTTTTTTTTTTTTTCAGAAATAATAAAGTTGATTCTGAATTTTGAGAAAACAATTGATCTGGCCAGATAAGGAAGAAAAAATCTTATCTTGGATAATTACCATAAAAAATAATGTTAAATTTGAAAAAAGTACTTGTCGCGCAGGATAAAAAAAACTTTAAAAAAAAGTTAAACGGTCGGTCTCTTAATTTAATCATTGTCCCCATGATTAAATCATGCTATCATTTCACGTGACTTTAAAACCACAGGTATTCATTTATACGTACTGTATATATATATATATATATAAGGCACTTCCGGTATTCAAGTTAAAAATGCATAGTCTTATATCCATCCTTATACTTGAAAGCTCGTATTTTATCATTGTTTTCTAATAAAAGAAACTTTGTGAGGTGTCCAGGGGTTTTTAAGTCGATTATTCGAATATACTGAGCTTTACCAAATATGAAAATCACTGCTCCCAATACGTTCGTTCGTCATTATTCGTCGGTTCGTGATCTCACCGGTTACCTCTATTATAACATTAGGAACACCTATAACTGCTTATGTTTGTTTCATTTTGGCCTTTGTGGATAGTTGTCTCATTGGAAATCATACCACATCTTCTTTTTTATAACATCCGTTATTATCTGATATCCCATAAGGGTCAACCAACTCATGAGGCGTCCGTAAAACTTACAAAGGGATGACTTCAGCCGATACCATCAAATATGTTTCGTAATATAAATGACCTAAACTTTTTCTTCTAAATTCAATTAACCGTAAATTTTAACTCTCTGTACTAGAAACTATATATATGTTATTTGCTTACAATAAAGTAAATTTTATCCGAGATTCCATACTGTTTTTGTGCAAATCCGATCATAAGCTCCAAGCATAAAAGGGGTTCGAATTACATAAAAGGAGCAATAGCTCAGTCATTTAAAAAAATGTACATTTTTCGGTTATTGTCTATTGTCTGTTTTATTTGTAAGTTTGACATACCTTTTTAATTTAACATAAGAGTTTACATATATTGTGCAAGATAGTACATGCAAATATTAGTGTGCAAAATGTTTCATATTTTTTTATATTCGTTGAAGTATGAAAATTCGCCAATTTCCATGCGTTCATTTTTGATAAATAACATTTGCATTCAAATTATCTGTACATAAAACTGCATTTAAAGGTAAACAGAATGATTTTTCTTCATTTAGTAACATCATAATTAAAAAAAAATAACTTTCCATGTTTCAAATCATGACAAATTTTATTCCACAGTCACTGGAATGTCTGTTCATCAATATTTGTCCTTCCTGTTACTATTTATTTGTTAAGGGAATAAAACTATTTCCATGCGTTCATTTTTGATAAATAACATTTGCATTCAAATTATCTGTACATAAAACTGCATTTAAGGTAAACATCAAATAACGGCGTTTTTTTATGGTGAACTCGTAGGCGTGGATACAGGACGTAACGACATGGTGAATTTTTTTATGTGGAAAGATTTTGATCATCAGAATCAAAAGATCGTTAGGTATTGATGTATGCGTACCTTTTTATAATGTCTTTAATACTACCAGTTGATAGATAATTTTTAATTGCATAAGACTAATGAAACGCTTGTTATCGTAACTTAGGCATGGGACGGAAGTATATAAACCCTACATCAATTATTAGGGAGCGACTATTTTAAAACCAATATAAGTTATGTACTAATTTTTCCATCCTGTTACTGTCCTTCCTGTTACAAAAACAGTGGTAACAGGAGGAACAAACAGGATAGACATACTCTGTAAGATAACTCAAAATACCTCTTACATTATCGCAAATACACTGTTACACATATTTATAACCGTACGGTATATTAATTCATAAAATGTACATTTGTATTGAGGTATTTCTAGAACAAGTCAAGTGCTACCTTGACTGGTAACAGGATAGACAAAATTATTAATTGTGCAACTATTATTCAGAATTCTGTTGCCGATATTACTGTACAGCTATTATTCAAGCGTGTCATATACAATACTCATTGTTTCTTTTCAATACTCTTTGAATGTTTTACCCTTTGCGATTTGTACTTAAAGGTTTTCTTTAGTACCTGAACCTAATTTGGTTCATTTTGTTCCTTGATGTGTTATTTTGTTCTGCTTGGGTTGTAAAACTATCATCATATTTTGCCAACTTTTGTACTGGTTTCTTAGAGACATGATACTTTCTCGCTAGAGGCAAAAAGAGATACAGACCTTGCGAGACGACAGCAACACTTATTAAATACAAAATAATGTCTTTTATTCCAAATAAAGGGGGGTTGCATAACATATAAATGTGGGTATAATATACCTCCGGTTGTGGTTTGAACTCCCTGCCCTTTTCATAAAATAACAATGTGAAAATCCCTTCTCCGTCACATATATATTTCACAGCTACCTCTATCATACTTAAATGAGATGATATTAGGAGATACAAATATTAGAACACCAATTTTAGTCTACAGTAGGTGCACATCATGTACGTATGGGCCGACCCATTAATTGATATAAGAATTTCTACCTATTAATTTATTGCCTTCTTAAAGTTGCAGGTCATTGATATATTTGCCATTCCAAATATAAATACGCACACTAGCGGCAAATCTGTGTGTATTATTCATTTTTTATAATTTTTATAATGAAATCCCCCCTTTTTTGACGCCTCCGTGCTTTTTTTGCCAAAATAATTGAGAAACGCTGCTACGACTTCCAGAATATTGGCTATCATTCCGATTCCAAATAAAATCAGAACCTCTTCGTGAACTTATAGAGATGATCCAAAAATCCAAAAATGGCAAGCGTTCAGTGTCAAAAAGTGTCAGAAACTAGATACATGTATATCAGAATCATTGACAATAACAAAAAATATTTTGAATTTCCGTTCAGTTGTATTGTTGTGTTTTTTAACATGTCCTTAGTTTATAACACATGAAATTAGTTTTGCTTTTTACGCCTAAGTCGTCAACCTTCTCTAAGACGGTACGATGGTGGTTGTTCTTTGATTGGTTAGCCTCAGTGGACACTTAAAGGCATATTCGAATATTCAGGAAGAGAATATATGATAAATGAATAAGAAACAACATGCTGAACTTTGTCTTAAAAGCGGTAGTTCACAGAAAGCCATGTCATCTTATGTACTGATTTTTACGACTTGCGCAACGAAATCTTACTTCATACTGAGCGAAAAGAAAAACAACTTTTCTTATAAATTGTTTTAGTTTTGTTAGTTTACCATTACAGTATATGGGTGTGTTTATGTTTGATGTTGTACTTATATCTGTTTGACCAAAATAAAATCAAATCAGATTTGTACATTTTTTTATTTTTTTCTAGTTTTTTTTGTTAAACCCATTTTGTTTACTTACTGCATTTGTTCGTTCCTGTTACCCCCAAAAAATGTGTAAAATATTTTTTACAATCCACATAACTGATCGATTGACTAAGTTTCCAGTTAGTATAATTGAAAAGGGACATAATAGTAAATTTTCAATGCCATTGTCTCCACAATATTTTTTTAAGAGTGTTTGAAAAATAAGAAATGTGATGATTTTCCTGAACGTACCGACTATCTGCAGATTTTTATGTAGGGGTAATCTACATAAATGATAAATGTAAATGTGATTTCAAATGAACATTGCTATACAAATATGAGCCACACTTTTCAATTGATATTTTCTTTTCTATTATCACTTTTGCTATCAGTTCAAAAAAAGTAACAGGATGGACAAAACCTGACACAAGCTGGAACACAATTTTAAAATAAAATTTTCTCAGGTGTTGGTAAGATTGCATATTTTGAAAAAATATTAACAAATCAATATGCTATTGGTTTTTTAAATTAATTTGCATTTATTTTAACTTTTTTTTTTAAAAGTTCAGATTCCGAATTTGTACTTTATTTTGAAATGACTGAGCTACGAAATATGAAAGAAAACAAATTAGAATAAGATGTTGTTTATAAATAAAGTGGTTCAATTTTGTCTAAATAAACATAGAAACATCGATAAAGAATTATCCACTTCATTTAATTCTTATTTGTATGACCTTTAACCACGTTGGGTATGGTTGTCCTGCGAGAGAACGTACTGTGCTGGTGATTCGGTCATGACGGGTGCTGGTGATCAATGAAAAAGTGTAAACAAAGACGAAAATGATGATTTTTGACGTTTTCACTCATAAAAAATAGAAGAAAACAGTTGAGATTTTTCAATTTCGTTTCTTATGGGTTCATATATAAACTATTTAAAAATTGAGCCTCTAAACTGTTTCAGTAAGCGTAACACATAAATGCTCATTTTCAGAAAATCTCGAACTGAAAAAATAAAACAAAATTGCTCATAGAGTCTGCTTTCTATACCGCAATCCACACGACAAAACAATTTTGTGAAAAAACATTGAAATTTATTAAAATTTAGCATTTTTTCAATTTATTCATGTCCTGATACTGTGCTGGTGGGTCCTGTCATTGTGCTGGTGGGTCCTGTCATTGTGCTGGTGGGTCCTGATACGGTGCTGGTGATTTTGGGTAAGAAGTTGGTCATATTTGAAACAAATGTTACAAAATCAATAAAATTGGGCAGATAATTGTTGCCAACAGGATCTATGACTCCTATTTTAGCTCCTGTGCATCCATTTGGCTGTTTAATATGTGTTTTTAAATGATCTTAACTTGTATTACATATATAACATAAAAGGGCAACATCTTTCGTCCAATATCAGATAACAATATATAGTATCTAAAATAAGTTAAAAATTCCACAATACTATATAATTCATTTTATGTGTCAATTTGTTCGAAAACAGTCGAAAAGAAGAGAGTTTTTTTTTAATGTCATGATTATCTGTCGCTTTCTAGATCTATGCTTAGCATTTATTTCAGATGACATGGACTCCTCACCCTGGTGACTCTGCTGCCTTTCATATGCATATATTAATAGATAAACAAAAGGCTTCAACTGGTATTTTTGTATTTAAAATGATTCGTTGTAACGAAAAAAATTGTGGTGAATGGAAACTGTGAGGGTCAAAATCTTAAATTGCTTATAAATGTTGCTGGACCCAGTTTCGTTATCTGATCTAAATTTTCTGAAATGTGCAAGGTAGATAGACAGTTTGATTTTTTTTACTCGGCAATGAACCCTTGTATTGTGTTGATCCCATGCTAAACATAACAAAAATCTCTGTACAAAGGTCTGTGAATTTTCTACAAAAATAATGATTTTATTTTCACTAAATTCTCTTTTCCTACTAAATACAAAAATGAACTATAAATAATAATGCTTTGCAAGAAGTTTCCCTTGATATATGTACAAAATTATATCTCTATTATTCATTGTCTGTGCTGTTTTGATACTATTGCAGTTTGCACATTTCGTAATTGACAGGCCACATGAGGGATCATAAACCGTACACGAAAAGATAAAATATTGATTTAAGTACTTAATTTGCATCTTTGAACCCCCACCCCGTCTTGTTTTTTTAGGAGCCTGGGGTGTCTAAAAATGGTCGATTACAGACAGCCGAGTACGCATTTTACTTTCCAGGCGTGTTTATGTTGATTGTTAAAGTCCTGAAAACGGATAGATGGTAACAAAAATGTTTGATATATCTGGCTTTCGAAAAAAGAATACCTGATAACCGTTTAGACAAAAAAAAATATGTTGGAAACATCTTACAGCAAGTGATCCTTAATAGCTATTAGAGACATTTCCCTTTTACAATACAACTTTTAAATCTTACGGGAAACTATTCCAAGCTTTCACTGTAACCTCGCTCTCTAACTTATCCCAATCCCTCAACCCCCCCCCCCCCTAAAAAAACCACCAAACAAACAAACCCGCAATACTATTGTCATTCTGATAGTCAGCACTCAATTGGTCACAAACAAATGTGTTTTAAGCTGCTAAAGATATGATTCAAACGCTCAGAAAGTTTTTTGTTCTATATTTTTGCTCTCCATTTTTATGCAAAACCTTTTACATTTTTATTTTATGGGTTATTGAAGAAGGTCGTACGATGACGTATGGTTGTTAACACATACTTCGTTTGGTTTCTTATGGAAATTTGTCCATTGACAACAAACATACAAAATCATCTACTTTTTATAAGTATTGTATAAATTACAACGTATTTTGGTGATCGTGCAAAATGATCGTAATCCCGAAAATCGTAAACATATTTTCTTATCTTAAAAGGGGGCAAGAAGGGTTCTATTAACAGGCCAATACATAAGATTACAGTTAATAAAAAAAATTAAAAAAATAGTGGTATTTTTTCTCTCATAATAACAGTAAACAGATTCACAACAATGTCAATTTCAAGAAAGCAGACAACAGCTAATTAGATCAATGATCTTGAAATATGCCACTTTTAACTAAAATATAAAAGCACAGAACCAGGACATAGGAGCACAGAACCAGGACCGTTTTTCTTATCACCAGCACAGCGTCAGGACAATTCCGTTTAACGAACTTGCACGACTTTTGCAATATAATATTGGTGTAATATACTTTGCATGGTACTTATGACACATCAGAGAAAAATTAAGCAACAAAACAGTCGTTTTATTGCCGTTCTGATACAATGTAAACAAACCACCAGCACAGAATCAGGACCCACCAGCACCCGTCAGGACCAAATCACCAGCACAGTACGTTCTCTCGCAGGACAACCATACCCACCGTGTTTAACAGGTCGGGAACACTACCTTATATGTAAATCCATGAATTAGCATACTTATGTCTTCGCACATGTAATTGTTTATTTACGCGTGACGCAATTTATTTTTGCGACATAGTCGGTATAGTTTCGGTTTATGACCTTTGAACTAAAAGACGCTTCACTGTGGCAACAGAATACGCATGCTCGAAAATCCTTTCTGTGATTGGACAAAAAGCTGTCACGGTGGGTGATTTGGTTGTTTTTGAAAAAACGTCTCGAAAATTATATCCTGATGGAAAGCAAGTGAAAAACTATAAATATTTGAACTAGATCTTACAAAGATTTATATTTTTATTAAAATAATTGTTTCTCCAATTATACCTCTTTGCATCCATGACAGCTGTTTATTCGGGATAATTATATAATTTTTAATGTAAACTTTGGGAACGCACCTACGCATGTGAGGTTTCCGCGGGGTTTTGGGTGGATGTTAACAGAAAGATACTACTTATACTACCAATAGTTTCTAGTTTTGTTAACCATGAATTATGTTTAATGTAAACCGTAGTTAATGTATATTTGTTTCTTTTTGTTTGCACTGGATTTTTTGACAAATAATTTGTTTAGGTATCATCACAATATTCTTATATATAATTGCCTTAATATAACCAGACTTAGTAAAGAATTTCTTGTAGTTACATTCAGATGGAGATTTTAAAGAGGTCCTGCATCATTTAGTCATTGTGCTTCTGAAGGTTATCGAAATGATAGTTTTAAACATAATACTCAAATTTAAATACGTCGGATATCTTTTTTAAAGATAGTTCTTGTTACCTAAGTATTTGACCAATCCAATAAATGAGTAACAATGAAAGATGGACTTCTACGTGATTACAATCAACCAAGAACACGTGTTATAATTTTTATAATGAAATACAACACATTTTATCGTGCAATGCGGGATTAACAATTTCGCTTAGTTTTTAATTTTTTGTATACTCACTTATAGATCGTGATATTAAGTATTCGTTGCATGCTCAGATTAAAGAAGAGTCGTTTCTATTCAAAGAAACAAGTGTTTGATTTACCTGATATAATGCCATTTCAAAATATGTTTGATGATGACACGGAGATTTCAAGTAATCGTTCAAAAGACAGCAACGAAACAACAGTGAAAAACACAATTACTAATATGCATAACAATAACTTACTAGTGTAAAGTTAGCCGTCGATAACAGCCGGTGCTAATATTCATGAGGGTAGTAACTTCATATATGTAGATAAATGTGTGATCCTTCAATATTGTGTTCGTAAAAAGGCGAAGACTCGGTTTTCCATTATAAAATATTTACATACATGACAGTGTTATCAAAATCTATAAGTATTGATTTTTGTCATATTTTTGTATTCAGTATTAGGGGCTTTCAAATTGTTCCCTTTGTTCTAAAGGTAGTGAAGCAAGCAACTGTCGATACATTTTGTTTTCGTCTTTGCGAAGTTTTTTAAGCCGGACTCAGACATTTGTCAACCTTAATATAATAATGAATGATGTTATCCATGTTTATGTCCGACTAGGTGGTAACTTTGATATGTTTTGTAAAAATTGCATGGATCTAAACCTATCATATTTCTTTTATTTATTTGAAATATTCTCCTTTTGTATATAAAATGAGGCCGTTGCTACTTGTTTTGGTTTGGATTGTTTTATACAAATTTTGGTACCTTTACAGCTTACTGTTCAGCATTGAACCTTTGCTTCCTTACTTTACATTTTCATACTCGTAAACGACAATTAACTCATGTTTTTTGTATACACACTTATAGATCGGGACATTTTGTTTTTTGTCCATGGATTTATGAGTTTTAAACAGTGGTATACTACTGTTACCTTTATATGACGTATAACATGAAACAAAACAGACCTAGAAAAATCTTATAACACGAGTTCGTTATATGTTTATATTCATGAATAAGTTTATGTCGGGTTATGTTATCGCCGACAGTCTACGAAAGTCATCTCGATAGTTAATTAGATGGAGTCTAGACTAAAAAACACAGGAAATTCTACTATATTTTATCGAGTACATTCACTGTTAACTGTTTATTACAGACTCACTGTAACACAATAGAATCGATTGATAATGCGATCATGAAAACGAACGCAATGTAAATTAAAAACCAATTGAGAACAATTGAAGGTCTTTCACACAAAAAATTACAAATATTTTGATATGAAAATAGTAAAAATTCTATTTAAAATGTTATTTACAGCATTCATTGTAGCTGATTCCAAAAACGTATGGTTTCTATACAATATTTTTTAAAATAGGGAGATAATTTGTTGCTTCCGATTTGAAAAAAAGGTTGCTTCCGGTATTGTTAAAATTGTTTAATTAACACTGATTCCAAAAATATATGGTTCTATATACTTTTACATTCAAAAAGTTCAAAAACATATACTTCCGGTTTACACATGTTCACTTCCGGTTTCTTTTTCTTGCTAATATAGCTTGCAACTAAATGCAAAAAGTTCCATGGCTTTATCATGTATATATATATATATAGGATTAAGGCAAACGTCAAAATCTAGACCGTCAATTTAACATATGACCATGTGTTCAATTTAAAGGTGATCAACCACCTGGAACCATGAACCTAGAACAAAATTATATCGGTTCATGAGTTATATCACCATATGCATAATTTTAGATAAAGAGGGGAGAAAACTCTAATTTGATGTAAGCACACCATTTAAACCTATATGTATGTGTTACGACATGTCATTATTAACAATAAATAAAAAAAAAACGTTGATATAATAATTTGTGTTTGAAAAGTGGTGAAAATAAGCCAAAATTCGAATTAAGAAATGATCTTGACCTTTGACCTTGACCCTTTATTCTTTTTTTTTGGACCAAGGGGATCTCAAATCAAAAGACCCTAGGTTTTTATCATTTATGGTTTACAAGCAACACGTATGTTTTTATTATTAAAAATATAAAAGGGGAAATAACTCTCATATGTAGTCTCCGGACTCTTCGGTCAAAATTATTTTTAAGATCCTTAATTAAGATATAACTAGCAAATTAGTCGTAATCTTTAACGGTTGAGAAGGAAATTTGTATACAAGAAAAACAGTGTTTGGGGAGATAACTCTTACAAAAATAAGTGTTCGTCTTAACAGGGTCAGATTTCAAAGTCGTAATAACTGTTCAAAAGCATACGCAAAAAATTTAGCCACATCTTGCGACACAAGAAGAAGAAAATAATAATAATAATAATTAAAAGACCATTGATCAGAGAACAATTGAAGGTCCTTTCACCAGTAAGGATCTATTTTGATATGAAAATATAAAATTTGGTTTTAAATGCCAATTTTAGCGTCAAATGACGCTGATTCAAAAATTATATGGTTTCTATACAAAAAGATATAAATGAGGGAGATATTTTTTTACTTCCGGTTTGAAAGATGTTACTTTCGGTATTGTTTGATAGTTTGTTTCCCTGACACTGACATCAAAAATATATGGTTCTAATATATATTCAAATATACTTTTACATTAATTTAGTACAAAAAATATCTACTTCCGGTAACAAAAGGTCACTTCCGGTTGGCTTTTTCATGGTCACAGTGCTTGCAACTTATGCAAAAAGTCTTATGGCTTTATCATGAATACATATGAGGTAAAAGCAAAGGTCAAAATCTAGAATGTTAAAATTTACCAATGACCTTGTGCTCAATTTCAAGGTCATCAACCAAAGACCTGAAATCAAGAGACTCTAGGCGTCTATTTTAAATTGGTAATGAGTTATATCACCATAAGACTATTATCAGATATGAAAAGGGGAAGAACTTGCACAAAATGTCTACGTACCTTTGCGACTTAAATTTTTGTGTTACGACATGTCGCAACAAACATTTATGCGAAATATTTTGTCGATATCTTAAATGATTTCTGAAAATAAGAGATAACAAGCCCAAATCATTATTTTGAACATGACCTTGACCTTTGACCTTTGACCTTATTTTCAATTATTTGGACCAAGGACCTCAAATCAAAAGATCTTAGGCCTCTATAACTTATGGGTTTCAAGTTGAAAGTACATTTCACTTATATCAAATACAAAGGGGGAAATAACTATCAAAAGGAATATCTATACGGCTTAGGCCAAAATTAAACAGAACATCCTAAGGATATAACGAGAAATTTGGAAAAATAAATTTGTCGGTTTCTTATACAGTTGCGAAGCCTCAGAGATCACAAGAAAAACAGTGTTTTCGGGGAGATAACTCTTATATTGGAAAGTATTCGGTTAAGCAGGGTCATTTTCATTAGCCTATAAACTATTCGATATTATATTCCAAATATCTAAACGACACCTTGCGAAACACAAAAACAGCGAATATATATCTCTGTTTTCGTTAAACTATACGAGTATAACGAACTCATAGATCTATATTTTAAGTAGAATGCAGATTTCTGAAGAAAAAAAACCACCACACAGGTGTTGCATAGAAACAACAAAGTAGTACATTATAGATAATTGTCAATGCTACAGCATTGCCGGTTCGGTTTCCCTCTTAGACTAACGATGTACTGTTAGTTTCTGCTTCAAGCGTTACATTATAAAAGTAAAACAAATGACAAGTTTTGATCAAAAGAAATTGCTGTTCATTGTGTGCCTATTGTGCAAGTCCAAACCAATGTAGTACAGCGGCTAACATTAGTTGACATAATTTCTCTCGCGGTGGAATTTATTTTCTCTTTTGAACTGTTTTGAATGTTGTTACTCCAATGTTTTCATAACGTACCCGCACAGTTTGAGTAAATTTGTTTTAGGTCTGTGGTCTGTAGTTGTAATTCAAGTTATTTGTCGTTTTATGTCAGTCATTTCGCAAACTCGCAAAAATATTTATGGTACTGTTCTTTTATTCTGGTGGGAAGCTTCTGGTTTCAAACCACTTTTGTGTCCCTACATGATGAAGTCTTTTTGATTAAATCAATATTTTGATATTTGTAGGTGACAGTACACTTTACATAGCTGTAGGAGCAGGTGGTGGGTTTGTTTTGTGTGTAGCATTGCTCGTTGTGATTTTGGTATGCAAAAGGTATAGATATAAATAACACTGAATAACTTAATATTATAGATTAACACTTAAGTTTCGAAATACTCAGCCTGCTATATTTAATAACAGAGCAATTTTTTAGGGGTTGTGGTCGGGACGGAACGCTAGCTTCTTACCTGCCAAACAATGGATCGGAAAAAGTATTCGGTTGTTATACAAAACTATGATAAAATAACAAAATAATAATTCTAATCAAAATATTAAATTTCACAAATGACATTGTTGTCAATTTTGAATCGTTACTTCAAACAAAAGTGTTCTTAATTCCTAATAACCTTTTTCTGATAAAATGTTGCAAATGTTTTTTTTAAATATTTATCATCAGTCTGTTTAATGACACACAATTAGGAACCTGCAATATCATAGAGACATCTAATAATTTTTACAAACAGAAATTTGGACTTTTTTTTTATTGTACATTTTGTCTATTTTGTCTATTTTGTCGTTTTAATTTGCTAATTTATTGTGTCTTTTCTATAGTGATGTTGAATTTGTCATCATTGTGCTTCAAATGCGTTTTTGTCAACGTAGAATTGAATTCATTTTTGATTGGTTGTACATGTCTGTCCGTATATGCGTGATCTTATCTAGGGCCTGTTAATTGAAACTCTCCGAGGATTTTCCTTAAGACCTATCTAAGAAAGAATTTAAGGATAAACCAATTTACGACATGCCTATGAATGCTCAACGACGATTTCTTAGCTATTGGATGTCCTAAGTGTAAGCGTAAAGAAAAAATATATATTATAAAATTACGACAACCAAATAAGTGTCTTAAGCTGAGGACGATTCATATGACTTTTCCTAGTTAGTTACGACATGTTTGATAAACTCCATCTAGTACAAAAGTGTGTCTTTACACGGCCTTGCCCTTAAAGCTTTGATGACCTCTTCTATAATTTGTTCTTGCTGTTATATATGTGTTATGACACATGCATTGGTACTTTTCTTGAATATGAGTGTTTCATTTGTGTTTATTAGAACCACTTGTCCGAGAAGTCTCTTTGCTAATCGCGTTTAAATGCATAAATCAATTAAAAGAAACATCATCAGGAGCACCACCTTTGTAGCTTCCATCTCTTTAATACCCTGTGTACCCCTTATATAACCCACTCTATATTAATATTGATGATTGATTTTTCAATGTATGACCAAACAATGTTTTTTATTTGATATCTGATTGAGCTTTGTTGTCCTAATATTTGTAGAAGCCAAAGACCAATTAAATAACAACTAATACAATTATTGTGATGATGTTCTTCTGTATTAAGTGTAAATGATTAAATTTGCAGGAGAAACTCGAATCCTTCTAGCAAAGGGGAAACAATTGCAAATGACAAAACTACCACTGCTACTGACGTCGACGATGATAACGATGGCCTAAAATAGAATGTTTTGTATGTCTCGTCAGAACAACATGAAGATATCGATGTAAACTATTCTACTGCAGACGATGCTATGCCTAGACATGCAATCGGTGACGATGAAGGTGGTTATAGTACAGTAGACGACAACAACAAATTTCAAATTTCAAATCTACGTAAATATCAAGCCACGAATGCTGCCGTAGAAATCAATGAGGAAAATAGTGTGAAACACATTAATGCCCCAACAGAAAGTGGTTGTGTTTATGCAGTTGTAGACAAAACTCAAAACTCGAATAATTCTGTCAAAAATGTAGAAACAGGTGCAACTTATGCTGTTGTGAACAAAAAACGATTGAGACATTCTATTGAAGGGGATGAATAACAAGCAAGAAAATAACACTCGTAGTTTAGAATTGCCCTTAAACTTGCAACGAGGTCATAGTTTTTGTCTCCTTGTTGAAGGCCTCACAATGACTTAGAGATTAAGAACAGCCAACAAAAGAACTGTTTCTTTGTTTTTTGAACGTTTTTTGTTTGTTTTGCATGTACTGATTACATGTCGAAATAGCGTTATGTCTCGTAGATTTGTCTCGTAGATTCGGAGAAATATTCACATCCAATGTTATATTACTGATTAAATAGATTAACACACTTGATACTGTACTATTTATTTGATATTAATTACCAAAATATTCACATTTAGTGAATTTGTATATAATTAAGAATACGAGGAATCATTTATTTACCTCTACCTTTCTCTTCAGTTACGTTACTAAAAGATAAATTCCATGGAGACCGATAAGGTTATTAAGCAGAATCACACAACGACGTTAATTATTAACTTTCTTTTAAATATGCGATTCTTTTCTTTTCTTTTTGTAAAATCAGTTTTATCTTGTACTTTTGTTTTTTATTTGATGCTATAGAAAAATTTTATCAAAACAAAACCCATCCAGAGAAAGTTGTTCTCATAAACCTATCACTTCGTACACTTCCCCTCAAACTACCCGAGGAATGCGATCTGGTAAAAACAACATCTCCGGAATTTAGGGTATGCACAATGACCCCTGTCGAACATTCTTCGTCACCTATTGTTTCTGAATCGGCCCAAATTGATCCATGTACTTGGTTGTTTATCAACAGTTCAACTCCTATTTCGCCTTTATCAGTACCCGATGTACACGTTGTCCATGTAGAAGAGTAAGTTCCCTTAATAGGAGCTCGAAATGTCCCAGTGTTGTTATCATAGCCATTTCCAACATTACACTCAATTTTGTCGTATATCATTTCCCGTTTAATCCCAAATGTCGAAGCTCAGAAAGATGCAGATATGTATGCAGAGAACGTCACTCCGGACTCACGGCCTGTTTGTTGCAGCAAAAGTCTTTCCCGTCGATTTTGACCTGGTAAGTAAGAACATTTACAAATTATATAAACACAAATAAGAGTTTGAACATATTCCAAAAAATCAAGCAGTTTTCATGATAAACTATTGTTGAACTTGCATTACCATTAACTGTTGTTTAAAAATACTTTTTTAAAAGTCTATAATTTTGCATTTTATTCTTTTTCAATATATTTTGAATATCCAACTGGCACTTTGGACCCTCCGTAAACATAGAAGACAGGAAGTTTACCCAAATTCCTTTTAGTCGCGTTTTTATCTTCTAATCAAATAACTGTCTGCTAATATTAGAAGACTGAGAGATTAAGGAGGTCACACCACTTCTCCGTGCCCTTTGTCCTAAAATTGTGACAACTTTTAGCTAAAAAGAAGCCCTCCGTAGATATCGAAGACCACTGTCATTTAAGCGATCTCTGGTAGGTATTAACTATACATTTCTTTTTTTGGGGGGCGTTCCATAAATATTTAGGTGGAAACGTGGATATACTTATTGCTTTTGTTCTGGTTATTATTTTTTTTCTTCCGCCTAATTTTTGTTCTTGTGTAGTATTGTTGTATGTGATATTGAACATTGTATAAACGTGTAAACGGAGATCGACGAATTAAAGACTTTACATTGGAAGAGTTATCTCCCCAAATACTCGCTTGCCTGTGTCCACTACTTATTTCTTAACCGTAAAAGATTACAACAAATTTATTTTACCAAATTGCTAGTTATATTTCCAGGATTAATGATATCATTTGAACACAAACTATCCGGAGACTCCATACAACTGTTATTTCCCCTTATGCAATTGATATAAGTAATTTGCATTTGTAAATGAAAAACCAAAAGTGTGAGGAACCTAGGGTCTTTGTATTTTAGGTCCTTGGTCCAAAAAAAGAAAATTAGGTCATGGTAAAATTCTAAGTTTTGATGTTGGCCTATTTTCACTTCTTTTCATAAACCGTACAATACGAGTATATTGACATTATGTTTTTTTTTCATTTTGGACAAGTGGTAACTTCTAAATTATGGTTGAAAGAGTGTTTAAACATTAAATGGGAGTTTTAGCCCTCTTATATTTAGAATTAGCGCAAAATGATATAAATCATAAGCTATTCATTTTAAAGACCTAGGGTCTTTTAATTTGATGTCCTTGGTTTATGACCTTGAAATTGAGGTCAAGGTCATAGATAAATTTGATAATCTCAGTTTTGACTTTTGTTTTAAATTCATATTCATACATAATAAAGTCAAAGGATTTTGTGCATAAGGTAACAAGCCATGTGACCTCGAAAAAGAAAACCGACAATGACCTGTGTAAACCGGAAGTGTCTATTGTTTGTATGCATATAAATTTATTTTTGAAAGCAGTATCAATTGAATAATCAAAAAATGCCGAAAGTGACAATTTTTAGACCGGAATTAACAAATAAATCCCTTATTTTAAACAGAATTGCATAGAAACCAATTATTTTTAGAATCAGCAAACAATGAGCTATCATTTGACACTGGAAATGATATTTTAAACTGATTGCTAATACTTCGTAAGAAGTAGAAAGACATGCAATTGTTCTGAACAATTGGTTTTTAATTTTATTTATATTTTTTTTATGTTTCTAGAGTCATCGCTTCTTGAGTTTGTTTTTAGAAATATTAAACATAATATTACAACTTTGATGTCGTATTAATGATAACAATGTATAGTACATAAAGACAAATATGGAACTTAAATAAAGGGTTTAAATTCGATGACAGTTTGAAGGGGTCGTAAACGATTTCCTACTTATCATTTCACTCCCCTTAACTATGAAATTCATGCTTTTAATGTTGTCACATACATGTTTTATGATGTTCAACTTAATTTGAATATTGTACTAACTGCTAGCAGCGGGTGGGACATTGAAAATCGAATATCGAATAACAAACCGGACGCTTGATTCATATACATGAACGAACTCAGCTGTATAACTGTTTGAAAACGAAACAACGGAAAGATAATAAGAAATTATAAACATGTAGTGATAATATATTGTACTTATTTGATATTTCATAGATATGAGAACTCACCTTTCATTGTTCTCTCAACATTGGACTTCCATAACCTCAAGTCAGACACTTCCACTTCAAGCCTTGCCATTTTCCGTTCATTGGATTCTATTCTTTGAAGTAAAGTTTGTAGATCTTCATCAGTGGAACTGACAAGCACAAGACTTAGTACAAAATTTATACACAGCAAGCAAACTACAACCGTCGACATATTATTGAATAATATTATATCGTTAGTTGATAGATAAGAAACTATGAATTCTATTGCACGGAGATAAGTAAAGTCAGTCACTTCAAAACAATTTTTATTATGCGGAACCTTTCAGGAACCTGATAGTTGTTTGTACGATTCATAAGTGTTTCTCGTGTCTCGTTTTTTTTTTATATAGTTATAACGTTGGTATTTCTGTTTGAATGTTTTTACCCATCTCACTTTTTGGGCCCTTTATAGAATTTCTAATCAATGTTAAAATGACTGTTTTAATACTAAGGCTTTTCTACCTCAGGAATATATTTCCTTTGCTGTATTTGGCAAAATTATTAGGAATATTCTCAATGGGCTTCAACTTCTTACTTTATTTAGCCTTTTTAACTTTTTTTATTCGAGCGCCACTGATGAGTCTTTTGAAGATGAAGGCAAACACTAAATTTTTCAATGCTGGTGCATGTATTTTTTTTGAGTTTATTTACAATTTGTTTGAAAGGAATGATGCTTACTCTAAACATATCATTATTGATTACTACATGTAGTATATTTTTTGGAAATAATTCAAATTATCCCGTGATAATAAGAGATGTATGGAGAGCTGTCTCATTATATCTTCTTATATCTATATGCTGAATGTACCTGTTTTTTTTTTAAAGTATACATCTTCCTATATCTATCTATTCAAAGAAATCGAAAAGGTTAGCTAGTGAGGTAACACCTGACATATAGTCAAACAAATTTCAGAAGTTCGTCCTACAAATTATGTAGAAACAGTTTTGTGAATAAAATACACTCCTTGTAATGATCCGTATAATGTGAACATATTTGTATACGAGCGTGACGTATCAATTTGCATATATATAAACGTCTTTAAATAGAGCAGAGGGTATATACTGTAGAGATATGGGAAGTTGAAAATTATTTTAGTCATACATTTTAGTGTGATGTCGTCAATCTATGAAATTGAAATTGTCTGTTAAAATACCAATCCATCAAAAATAACAAATATGATGTCGATGAACAATTAAATATTTAATGAAATCCTCTACAGTGTTTTCGTTTTATGAATCAGTGCAGTTTTCAACAAAGTAAGATCCTCATGCACTAAAAACATCTACGATTGGAATCACTGGCTTTTACACAGACAAAATGTTCAATTATTTTTGAACTCTCTTAAAAAATAACATGTTCGAAAGAAAGATAGCTCAAATATCAAAAACACTCTTAACGATTTCCATTGTACCCATAATGAAAAATCATCTATGCTAATCTTCTTTGTAAACAGTCCACATTTTACCCATTTAGGCAAGAATCAATGCTATATACTAGCACAGTTTTTTTTTTAAATAAGTCTATGATTTAAAAAAAAACCGACTACACATAAAGATGCCGAATAAGCTTTTTGGTTTGTATAAACCTTATTGTATGTACTGATGTCAGATCATGAGTTGTAAATTGTATATTTCCAAAAGACATACTCGGATCATAAAAATGATTTTCTAAACCAGGAAAGGCACATTTCAATTTGGTAGATGTTATTTTCAACTTACGTTTTGCAATGAAGATTGAAATTATTAAGTAAGTAGATTCAATAGCTTGCATTTTACTAACATGGAATTAAAATTTGTCGTTTTGTGATTTTTTGAAAACGAAAATAGTAGGTCATTAAAAAAAGATCTTTTATTCAATCTTAACATTAAAAGTGTCGAATTCATTGAAAACTAAGTTCTCATGAACTATAATACTGTATGTTCATGCATGTATATCAGTATTAAGGCATGATGTCCAGCAAAAATATAATTCAGATAACAGCAAATTGAACAATTAACAAACGCAAAGTTTCAGTTTGGAATAAAAGACGTTCCAGGTTATTCATGTCGAATATATTTCAAAATAGGGCTGTCCAGGGATCATTTCCTGAGATGAAAAATATAGATGTCGTCGAAAAAGTTCTTTTCAGCAACTAAATAATTAAAGATACTTTAACGGTTTGTTATTTGATTTTGCCATTTGATTATGGACTTTCCGAATTGATTTTTCTCTAAGTTCAGTATTTTTGTGATTTTACTTTTTTTTTCGAGATACATATAATTTGACAACGCAACTCTTCTCATTACAGTGTGTCAAATATCTAAATGCGGAGTATAAAAATACTAAAATGAAATGGAAATACCATTTAACAAAATTATAAACTGGTGCCTATGATAAATATTAACAGTAATAATATCCTTCTAATGTGAACAGATTCAATATTTGATCATGCAAATAAATATTGATATCTCGACATACGTCTTAAGAATACCACTATCGTGAATAGACAATAGACCAGTGCATACATTACATGGTAGCATATTCTTTGCATAGTGATATGACCAACTGCTGTTAAATATATTCTGGATGTACTGGTTAATTGCATTTAATTTTCTACCTCTTTACATAAAATATGTGTAAACAGAAAATATTATTAGATGCAAGATTCAAGATAAAAGATCTAGTTAAAAGATCTCTATACAAGAGACCAAAATAACACAGAAATTAGCATTTATAGGTCACCGTACGGCTTTCAGTACTGATCAAAGCCCATACCGCATATTTAGCTATCAAAGGCCCCGAATGATTCAAACGAGAAAACTAACGGCATAATTTATGTACAAAAAATAACGAAAAAAACAAATATGTAACACATAAAACAATTAACAATCACTAAAGAACAGGCTCCTGACTTGGGACAGGCACATACATAAAGAATGTGGCGGGGGTAAACATGTTAGTGGGAAGACTACTTTACTAACATGAGAATATTACTAAAAAAATACAATATTTTGTGTAACAAATGAGACAGTCGGTTTGACATTCAACTGAAGAATTTAAAAGGAGAATAAAAATCCACACAAGAAGACTACATATTTTATTTTGTTGTTTGTACTAAGAACGTTTGAAGAAAACAGATACATTTAGAACTGATAAAATAAAGTAAACACCATTCACAAGCACTCTTGAGATCAATCACTTTTGATAGATGATTCAAAGATTCTATAATAGGAGGAAATTGTGTTGAATTGCCAATTAGAAAAAAACGATCTACCGTAGTTCAAATGATATGCTAGTAAGTAATTTTAGGTCACCATATGTCCTACATTGCCATAAAAAAACACCAAAACCCTAAAAATATAAAGTGATAAATCGATCCAGACATAAAAGTTAGAGACTAAAAAAAATGAATAGCCTTTTTTTAACCAGTTAATAAAAAAAAAAATATGATAAAAAGACAAGCATTGAAATACTTTGGATAGTTGTTGATTTACACTGGAATATTCATGTAGAATGTGTAAATGGATTTTAAATCAGATTTACAATCAATACTAACCTGGTTTAACAATAATTCACTGTACCAAAATCCTTGCGTCAGAAACTTTTTTATTTGAATTTTGGATCCTCAATGCTCTTCAACTTTGTACTTATTTGGTTTTATAAATATTTCGATTTGAGTGTCACTGATGAGTCTTATGAAACGCACGTCTGGCGTACTTAATTATAAACCTGATACTTTTGAGAATTATTAGATAGAACACTGAGAAGCTATTAGAAAATGCAGATAAAACTTATCGTCACCTTATGCCGGCGTCACACATTGGTGTATAGACCGGCGTGCACCAAACGTACAGAGAAAATTGACAAAAAGTCGATATACGTTATTTGCACGCCAGAGAAACGCTAAGCAATCCTTGAACGCGCGTTGTATAAGTTTGAAGTGCGTCGAAATACAAAGGTATACGCTTGGTGAACGCTACAACTCGATTAAATTGTTATGCAGCTTATACATTTTCACGCACGTAATACATACGCCACAAGCGCGTTGAACGCGCTACAGATAGGTTTGAGACACTTTTGGGACACGTTGTATCTCTTCAAGATAGTTTGACTTTAAAAAAACGTTAATAAAAGAACCCACCCCATAATAGAACGTCCAAGATACGACCGGGACGCGTCTCAAATACGTTCAAGAAACTTTTTTCCTTCGTAGCATGCATTCCATCTATACGTTAGACAAACACCAGGCATACGAAAGGCATACGCCAACATACGTTTCTTGAACGCCCACGTTACTGATATGATTGACAGGTTGAATTCATCCAACAATACTAGCGTATGGCAACGTATATGATTTTTTAAAACACCCAGCGTACGTCTGAGCTTAACGCTGATTTTTGATGCCCCGAACACACGTCGAAAGCACGGATTTTCGTCCCAGATACGTCCGAAACGCGTCTCAAAAACGTTCAATAGACTTTTTTCTTCGTAGTGTGCATTCCATCTACGTTAGACAAACGCCAGATATACGCTTATATACGTTACTTGAACACCTGATAAACGCTTAGGTACGCTTCACATATGTGCAATCACGCTTAAAACTCGTTGTGCAAACGATACAGATATGATTGACAGGTTGAATGCATTCAAAATTGCTATCGTACTATTGGCAGCGTATATGTTTTTTACCGCGCCCGGCGTACGTCAGAGCCATACGCTAATGTGTGACGCCGGTATAAAATACAGTTAAGCACTTTGTAATTGACTTGTCAATCAAAAGTTTCAGTAATACAACTGCGACATAAAAATCAAACCTTACAGGTATTCCTTTTTCTTCAAAATATCACTACATACATTTGTATTTATATATACAAAAAATGGAAGAAGCAAAAAGTTGTCTTGACATTTACAAAAGGAATTAATCAAAGCCAAATAGATAATAAAACAAAAATCACTACATATATGTAGTTTATACATAACTACGCACGATTTTCATACGTAAATTTATTAGATGTATTTCGCACGTAGCTCTTGATCTATACTCATATTTTTCATACGGGAATCATGCAAAACTCATGCTTAAATTTACGTTCAATAATCGGATGTAGATCTAGCGCGATTTGAACGTTTTTTCGTTCGAAAAATACGCATGAAATGCATGATTTTCGCACGATTTTTATGCATGGCACCTTTACTAGTGTAATGCCTGCACATACAATTATTATAAGTGCATTATTAAGACAAAAATTATAGTGAATCAATAATTATTCATTTTGAAAGTTTAAAGCGTAAGAAGAAATACACAACTAAAATGTAAATGTAAATTGCATATTTAATTTTTTATCAAACAGGTAATGAGGTATTCAAACATGTGTACATTTTGTAAACGTATTAACTATGAAGTGTGACATTCTAGTCGATGACGACATCTCTTCTTATATAATGTTTTGAATATGGGAAGTAATGCTGTGTATTTATATTTTGCATTCTGGATTATCTGTAAAGTCAACAGTAAGTAACCATGGTAACATGATGTAATTGTTGACGTGAGGACAAATCGAATAGATAACTGAGCCAAGTCGTGTATATCGTTCTTAAATTTAAAATCACAAGTTTGCTTTCTTTTAAATAATTATGGTTCATGTGGACCCGTTGGTTAAAATGGCCGTATTTTCACCTCCAAATTTACTCCGAGTACAGACAAACCTGCGCATATGTAAATTTTAAATGAAGAGTCCTATTATTTTGAATAATAAAGAAGATATAAGGCCAAGAACATATCAAAATTCTTGGACATGTGTTAACCATATAATACCAGATAGATCATAAGATGTATAGTTGTTTGGCAAAAGTTTCTTCAAATAATATGAATGTGTGCTCATTTGTATTTAAAAAGTGGTTTTTAATGTCCTAACATTGTGGGGGGATCCCTAAGTGGTGTTCCCAACCTGATAAAGGTCCTTCTTTGTGTATAATTTTAAATTGGAAAAGTCAAAAACTATTAAGTATCCTTACACATGAAAAAATTCCTGGTCTTACAGCTACATGTTCATGTTTTCTGCTGATATAATAACTAGAATCATGCAAATAAACTTAAGAAAAAGGCATGTAAGCTCATCTTACAAATATGACACTTTTTCTAGACTACAAAACAGCACGCCCAAAAGAGTCGTCACAAAGAATTGTAACCTTTGAAATTGTTGGCGCGCGCTAAAACCCCCATGGCATGGGCATTTTCAAAAGTTGGCAGGTATGAATTGGTGATTTTTAAAACTTTTCACCTGAGTGGACCATACAAGGGAAACTCAACTGTTTGTTATTTTTATCATCTTCTGCAGGGACGAAAAAAAGTGCACGGTAAAATCCAGTTAAGTTATGAATTTTCTATATCATACATTGCATTTGAATTCTATTTATCTAGGACATGCTAAGCCTTTAAACTTTTCCAGATGCACAGGTTTGTCTGTACTCAGAGTAAATTTTGAGGGGAAAATACGGCCATTTTAACCATAGGGTCCACATGAACCTAAAAATACTCCTTTAACATTGTGCAAATTATGATTGACAATTTTGAGTAATCTGTGTAGAATGGTTTACACTAGGGAATTTGGGGGTTTCTCTATATTGCGATGATGTAGATTACGTAACCCATGTTATTGAAGAAAGCAAACCAATGGATATTATTTATCATTTAAAATATGGTCTGGGAAAATAAAACTATTTTCGATTAGTGATCACTACTGGCAGACACAGAGTCTCGAAGAAACTCCACACCAGGTAGATTGAACTTTGACTCTTCTATGGTTTTACTATTTTACTTGGTGAATTTTTTTCTGTTTAAAAATATTGCAACATTATTCCAATTAACGGTTAATCCTTTTAAACAAAGTGGATTTTGAACTGGGATTAACGATCTGTTGATACATATACCGACTCCGCTAATGTATCCCTGATTCACAAATACATAATGAACCAGAACCTTTGTGTATATACATTATAGTGTTGTTTGATGATGTATGGCATTCATATTTTACTGGTAGTTGTAAGACAGCATACCTATAAAAATAAGAAGATGTGGTATGATTGCCAATGAGATAAATCTTCACAATAGACCAAATGATACACCAATAAGAACTATAGGTCATCGAACGGCTTTCAACAATAAGCGAATTCAATACTGAATAGTCAGCTATTAAAGGCTCCGAAATCAAAACTGTGAAACAATTTTAAACGAGTAAACTAACGGCCTACTTTATGTACAACATAATGAACGAAAAAAAAAATTAATTTCGGCAACAAACAGCACCCACTTTATAAAAGACATGTTTACAAAATATGGCGGGGTTAAACTAGTTTGTTTGTGCTACCCCCCTAAATCAGGGACAGTAGTTTTACGGTACAACAGAAGAATGAACAATAAAAATCAGATGCCAAAAGGTATTTTACAATGACCATAGCTAATACCGCAAAGTCAGCTTTAAAATCCCCGACATTACAAATGTTAAAAAATTCAAACGCATTGTTGAAGGTCATACAGTGACCTGTAGTTGTTTACTTTTTTGTCATAAATTATATGTTTTTTGCTATTTTGTTGACTAGATTTTATTTTTCTTGACTACTCATATCCATTCGATATTTCAGAACAAAATATAATGACAATTTTTAAATAACATATATAGTTTAAATACATTAAAGGAGATAATATAGAAAAAATAAAATATTATGTTGAAGTAATTTCATTCGTATATCACACATAGAGCATCAAGTTAAAAACATTTTCGTATTATTCAAAGGCAACACAAAAGACAAAAATGAACTGGTGATTGTGAGTAGTACATTTTTTGAGATTATTTCATTTATTTATTTTGTAGTTAGTTTGAGCATCTTACCAGACCCTTGCCCAATAACCAAACAAAACACTCAAGGTACATACAATACGTATACAGGGTTTTTCTCGATATTTAAGGTCGTACCATTGTCTATAATGGCTGACATGCAATTAATTTGCACATTGGCGGATATTTGTTCCATCGGCAATAATACAACATTTTCATATATTCACATAAATACATACATCGTTGATTTTTCAAATTATATACTAGTAATAATTTCAAGTTTCAGTAGGTTGTAGTGTCATCTAAAACTTGTGCATCTCCGGGATACAACATACGAATCAATAATATATTGTTGTTGATGAACAAACGTGGTGTTAGTAAATCTATTCATAAAAGAGAAATCAAGTTAATAATAAAATGTGTGTCATGAAGTTAAAAAGGTGCACCCCTGGTGTCGACAGGATATGCGTCTCGATGTATGCATGCTCAGACTGTAGTTATAATAACCATTTTTTTTTAATTACACACAAGTTGTTTCAATATCAAATTATTTTCTTGAGTAAACCTATTTTACCAATTCATGTACTCATTGCAAAGTTGATCAATGAAAAGAACTGTAACCCCTTATTCTTGGGTTTAGCTCTGATTTTGTTTTTGTATTTGTTTGACTAGTTTTCTAAAATAGAATAACCACTGATTGGATATATTTTCATACCACTTCTTAATACAGGGGATATACATTATGATGGGTGAGTCCTTTAGTCATACTTTGTAACTGCTCCTCATCAGAATGCAACTCTTTCAAACTATCGTTATACTTATATAATCATAATGTACATTTGCACCTCATAGTTTATATCTTCATTGCAATAGCAGTTTGGGTTTACTGTGGGATGACAGGAATTTGTTTCTATCTGCATTCTATACGACCCAAATGCATTTCGTCACCATGAATGCCAAAGTCGATCTAATATGTGGTTAGTAATTCCTTTTGGGTCTTCTCATAACACAGCATGGACTGGTGTTGTAGGTTTCACTAAATGGACATTTCTTACAGCACATCTAGTTTATCTAAAAATATTTTTCTTACTTTTTAGTAACTGATATGTGTCAGGGTGGTTATGCAATAGAAAATATTGGTGAATCGAAGGAAGGAGATGTTATTTATCATGTTACACTACGCGTAAGGACACAGGAAGACAAATGCATTTGCCTGGTATTTGTTGAAAATCAAAGTCAAGAACATCTCCAAACAACTATAAAACCATATATAAACAGTACTAATGCATTACCAACGGGGGAAGCGTGTGGATTGGAACTGAAACTTGATTTGTATCAGATGAACAACCAACAAAATGATTTGGACTAAATTGGATGCATATCTGGAAAAAATTCTCGTTCATTGTCGTTTCCAAGAAGTGGTGTGTTGAGATTTACATCGAACGTCATTGGTGGAAATTTAACAAGAGGATACTGTATCGATGTTCAAAGAGGTGAATTTGTTGTAGTGTTGTTATTGTGCCTTTCATTCATTTAAAGTACTTGACAAGTGCTCGCTGCAGTAATAGTCCAAAGATAACTATAATTATTTTTAAAGCTTTTTAATACCTAATGATACTGCGAAACTATCGACTATCATTAGAACTACTCATAACTGTCGCTGGTACTCAAGTTTCTTGTTAACATTTGATATGCAATAAAACCCCAACACATACGAATAAAAACGTGAGAAGCAAATTATGTTAATAAAGCAGCCTCATGAAAAATTAGATGACATATAGATTTCATGAAATAGATACAAAAAAATAGACGACACGTTTCTATTGAATATACTATGCTCTATATCGCCATAGTTTGAGGTAAAATGCATTATTGGTAGTACACGGAAAAATTCCACAAAAAAAATCAGGCGGGAATCAAATACAAATGTAAGGAATTTGCAAAATGTAAAATTGTTTTCTAATATTTTGCAACTCTTCCTTTAATTTCTTATCAATATCATTAACAAGGCAAATTTTACTACATCCGATGCGTGGTTAAAACAAAAATGTCTCGTCAGGTAGGTTTGATGACAAAACATTTGAAACTACAAAGTTATGTAAGTTGATTAACGCATTGATTTATGAATCTATACTATTCATGGACAATTAAAAAACATAATGAACTAACACAATGACACCTAAAGTTACTGACTTGGAAAAGGCACACCACATTTACTCTTTTTAAAGTTTTTTTCACAAAGGTTACATCCTCCAATCGAAACCATAAAATAACATTCACATAATGATTATTATTGAAATGTGTACATTTAATTTAATGAATAGAACATATAACTATACTGCAGCAGAATCAGCATTACATTTTGATTATGTTAGAAAACTTAAACAGTCGTTTTTTGATAAAAATAAATAAACTGTAATTAAAATAGTTTAGCAAACACACAATGATGATCGATAACATATCTTTAGGAAAAATGGTTGATCAAAATGATACTCTGAAGATAGTTTGTGGCGAACCTGGGGTAACTCCATCCCTACAAATGACAACTACACAGTCTCCAGATCATTTGACTGGTCATCCGACAGCTATAGATTCCACAACAAAGGACTACCCAACGTCCACAGGTTCATTAGTAAACAATACTGGTAAATTCGTCAACACACGATTTTGATTTATAAGATCATACCAATTTCACTTCTTATGCCATTACTCTTAACCGAAACGTGAAATAAGACGTATAAAAAAAAACCGTCTAACTATTTATGTTTTTATGTAAATACATTTGTTTTTATTTGTCCGATAGTATCTTAAATTCATCATCCTAAACATATAAATCCAATATACATTAAACTATAGCGACATTTGCCGAAGAAGAAATCTTTGACAATCAGAGGTATGCTACATACATTTCAAAGTGTAGTGATCCAATTAAGAAAGCCTATTTCCGAGTTACTTTTTTTGTTTTAACAAAAATTAACAAGATAATATTGTAACAGTATATAAAGATTCTTTGGTCTGTAACAGTCTGAAAATGGAAAGACATGACTTTCTTTTGGAATGATGAAACATTTTAATCTACTATATCTGCATAACGGGTTATTCATATATAGCTTATTTAAAACAAATAATGACAAGATACCTTTATTGCAATTCATATATGAATGGGTGTCTTTTTGTTTAGATACACTAAATGTAAATAGGTTCTGTTTAGATTGGTTCCGTTTGAAGATTCAGTAAGCTAAAACACATAATAATTTACAAGGCGCCTTAACATAAGTAGTGAAACAAGATTTCTAATATATATATAAAAAAGAAGTGATATGATTGCTAATGAGATAACTCATCACAAATGACAAAATAACACAGAGATAAACAACTATGGATAGAAAATATTTTGTTAGAAGCACCGAGTATATGAAAGTGTTAAAAGTATTAAATGACGATGTTGATGAAAGGTAAGAGATACATAATAAAGAAAACAAATATATAGGGTACACAATGTAAAACGACAAAAATATGAAGAAGAAGAAAAAAGAAGGAGAAGATAAGTAATGTACAAACCTAAAGGACCGACACTAGTCGTCATTAATTAACGTAACAAATTTTACGATTTGATCGATTTAAAAGTAAACTTAAAACATAATAAAATCCACATATAACCAGGAAAATTTTCGTCGCTAATATTAAACACGAATGCATGAGCTGAATGAAACGCAAAGGACGACAAAAACAGGTAAATCGTTTTCTTTAAAACAGATGTGATATATGGCAAAATACCAATAAAACCAATGACTTTAGACATAATCATAATACTTACATATTGTGTTTATTATTTGGCAGATAATTCTACGATATACATAGTAGCTGGAACAAGTGCTGGAATCCTATTAATACTGACATTGGTAGTAGTGATCATATTTTGTAAAAGGTAAAACTCCTTGACCGTCAATTATAATCAAAATATTTCTAGCTAATTCAGTTACTTCTACATAAACACTAAATATTTCAATTAACGCGAATCCTTAGAATATTTATCCAAAAGTGTGTTTTTCATAAAATTTTATGCTTTGTTTTTAAAAATAATATAAAGCACTTAACATTTGTTTTTTATTTGACTATTTGAAACTAATTTTTTTTAAAGTATACTAATTACATGCAAATTTATTTTTAGAAAATCATTTAACAAAATCCGAAAGGCACAGGGGACAAACAAGCCGGCCAAAGCCTTTACCAATGAACAAGATGATTCTGATTACGACGGATTAAAATTCAACATTTTATATGTATCAGCAGAATATGGAGCTGACAATAGTACTGTTGAAAATGAAAACCAACATACAAATTATACAGTCACAGAGCATGATATAAACTATAGCACTATTGGTGATATTGTACCCTGTGCGCCATCAAGAACCGCACCGACGAGTAGAAATCCTGATAATTTAGATTCAGGGTCGAGCTATGAGAGTAACAAGGGAACAGAGGGCTCTAAATTCGATAATGTAATTTCTCAAGCTGGAAATTGTAATGTGTATGCAGCAGTAGACAAACAACGTGTAAAGATTGATAATAATAGTAAACCCGATAATTCTTCTCACATATACGCTGTGGTAGACAAAACAAAACAATTTAAAACGAATAACTAGCAGTGGTTTGGATTTATTGAGGTGAAATTGAAAAGAAAAATAGAGTTTAAAAGAAATACTTTAAATCAGACGAGCATTGTTTAAAGAACAAAATAAGCTACAAATGTTAATACATGAAGGTTATTGAACTAGTTTTTGAGTCATTTTGTTTTCAAAAGGCTGTATCGAACCTTTGAATTGACATTATTTTGCTCACTTTAAAATCTTAAAAAAAACAATTCTATATTCTGCCAATTGTTTTGGGGAAATGACCTCTTTACAAGCTACTAGTGTGTTCTATGAAAGAATAGTTTACCATGTATCGTAGGAAAAAACGGAAAGATAGGAAAATCTGACAAAGATTTCTAACCCTGATCAACATGTACAGTCATGGTATGTTTGACATTAACTTAAAAGAAGACACATATCTGTAAGCTACATACTATTTGTTTTAGAAAACAACATGTCTTTTAAGACCAGAGATGTTGACAATTGCAATACAAAAACTTAGCATAGCCTTTTTTTACCGTCTCTTACCAATAGCTCCGTTTTTTGTTTTTTCAATTCAACTGGATATCATCTTATATCCAAGCAGTACAATGCGAGTTGTTTCACTGTATACCTATTGCATTATGCGATTGCGTCATTTCGGGCTTGTGTATGCACATAAGCATATGGACCAGGGGTGACAGTCACTGATATTGAAACTATACAAGTTTACTGTCCCAATCTTTAATGAGTTGACAGATACAATGTGTTTTTGAGTTAACACGTGATCTAGTATAGAGTCAATAAACGAATCATAGATACCAGGATTGAAATTTTTCATTTACGCCAGACGCGCGTTTCGTCTACAACCGATTCATCAGTGACGCCCGAATAAATACTGTTTAAAAGGCCAAATAAAGTATAAAGTAGAAGAGCATTAAGGACCAACAATTCATAAATGAATTTGCTTGTAATGTATGTAAAGCAAGAGTAACGTATGATAGAGGAGTGAGTATTATCACAAAAATACTGAACTCCGAGAAAAATTCAAAACGAAAGGTTCCTAATATAATGGCAAAATAAAAACCTCAAACACATCAAACAAATATATAACAACTGTCATATTCCTGACTTGGCACAGTCGTTTTCTTATGAAAAAAAATGGTGAATCAACCCTGGTTTTCAAGTTCGTTAAAATTCTCATTCGTATGACGGACGCATCAAATTCCATTACATTGACAACAAATAATGATTTATTATATTTCATCATCATAGAAACTGTAGCTTCTTAAAAACTAATGAATGTGTATGTGTCTCCTTATAGAATGTTCACAGTTAACGAGTTGGATCGCGTTGACAAAAACAACATGTATAATTTAGCTTTTTGTTGAAATTTTCTGTTAAAACACCAGTCTTCCTGAAAACCTGAATATTGAATAATTGTATATCTATGGTCAGCTTCCGTTATTTTATATATTTGAAATTTTCAGCAATAAAGTATACTTGTTCAACAAAATGAATACTATACTTAACTATAAAATATATGAATGAACCTAAATAATAAGAACAAAAAAAAACTAAAACAAGGTCATGTATTTCTCTGACTGTTTAAGACGTCTTTACACTAAATCCATTGAATGTGTACTGATCGATAAATTAGTCTTAGATGCATGTTTTTTTAATTAGGTGTTAGTGGCTTAAAACTAGCTGTCTGTAACTGTATGTTCTCTCAAATCAGTACGTAGTGTCTTTTTGTTGTTGGGATATACAAGTACCCGGTCACGTCCACTCTGTGTTTTTGTTGAATGTATTTCTATTTGTAACACTCTGATGTGTTAAGCCTTTTACAACGGATTTTTATAGTAGGAGGTTGTACTGTAACACCAATGTCCTAGGTTAGGGGAGGGTTGGGGTTTGGAATATTGTCATAAAAACTTAAACGAGAAAAACCCAATCCGTATCATGCCAACAGCAGGTTTATAAAAAAAATTGGTTATTGTTGATGCAAAAACAAAAAACGAATGAGTAAAACCAAAAGTCCTGGGACATTTGACTAAAAATGAAATGTAGCATAAAATTGGGTCACGCAAACCTTAACATATCAGCTAATGTCCCGACACTGATAACCATGTCGACCTCTACACTAGTAAAGGTATTCTAACATATATGAGATAGTCTTGTTTATCATTATAAAAATGAATTGCTATAATGTAAATAAGGCCATGATGACCTCTACCAATGCACTGAGCATGCTACTTTGATGATAAATGCCAACTATTACTTTAGGTAAAGCTTCAACTTATTTTACAAGAATATCATCAGGTTATTGGCAAATGTGTATCAACAGATTGTCTCAAGACCTCTCAACTGTTTTGTACCTTTCGACACCAAGTAACCAAAACAAAACCCAGTGTCTGTTGAAGAAACTTGATTGTATAATTTATTTGCAGTTGGCTGACATTTTTGAATAAACAAATGAGAAATAAAATGTGCAGTAATGACATGAGTAGATAGAAGTAGTATTACTCATGCTTCTTTCAAACATTTTGATACACACTTCGCATTTTATTATATGATGTCACAGTAGCGTCAAACACGGTTAGTAACAAGCTTATCAGTCAAAGATGCAAACATTGAAATGGAAGAGCTACATGTGTTGGAGTTCACCAAGGAGCAATCTGACTAGCTTTACTTTATACAACAGTGCTTTAGTACCTTTGAATCCATTTCATGATATTGTTTCGCAGAGATATGTTTTATTTTCAATTTTAAGTAACATCTGAAATATCTGGTAAAACATAAGCCCATATATAAATAGCTAAGAATCTAAAAAAAGTTTTTTTTATTGTAATTTGTTATTCAATTAACGCTGGTTGGCATTCACCTAAAAATCATTTGCTGTCAGCTCATGTTTTACCCAGCCCCATTTATTAATAGCTTTCTCAAAGTCAGGAGTCTGGAGTTCAGTGGTTGGCGTTGGTGTATGTCTGTCATGTTTGCTTTTCATTAAATTGTTTTGTGAAACAATTATTGCGAAATCACAGCAGTTTATATTTAATTCTTGCTATGCAATGACTCAACTTTTGACCCACAAAAAAGAACATATCAATTAAAACACAAAGAGGTCCAAACACCAATTGAATGAGAGTTCAACACATTCTTTTCCATGGAAAATATATTAAAGAGGCCCCTCATGGGGGGGTCCTAGTAATCACATAATCACCATTTTTTTGCCAATATAATCACATAATCATTAAATATTTGCTTATCTTTAGTAATCAAATAATTATAAACTAAAAATACAGTCCTAGGTAATCAAATAATCATGAAATATTTGGCCTAATAATCAAATAATCATTAAAAAAACGGCCAAGTAATCACATAATCAAAAACCCCATGAGGGCCCTAATTAAAATCTACCTATTTATACAAAGAAGGTTTTTCGCCATAGTTTCATTTGTCTTAACACGGAAATAAAATGTAACAAACATACAATATGTGTATGGAATTTATATAAACAAATTTAAAGGTCTAATTTGTGGAATTGCAAAGCATTACATTAATCTAACACACAATCGAAAATGTATATGACACACATATTACTTCCAGTACAAACAAGTATCTGTGTGAGATTTTATTTCCTTATTCAGACAAAATGAAAGTAATTCAAATTATAATTCTAACTGTATGGATGCATTTTGAATTGATACAAGGTATGATTTGTTCTGCAATACTATTTGTTAACCTTATCTTTCACATCAATCTATGCTAAGTGTTACATGTACGAAAAAAGACAGGAACAACACTGATAAAATTAAAATCCAAAGGTCTTTCCACCCTTAAAGATGTATTTTTAATACGAAAATAGAAAAAATATTTTTGAGCGTCAAATGATAGCTTATTGTATGCTTTTCATACATTTAAAATTAGGGAGATAATTTGTTACTTCCGGTATTATGTGAATGTTTTATTGACACTGATTCCAAAATTATTTGGTTCTATATACTTTTTTATTAACTAAGTTCAAAAATAGCTTCTTTTAGTCTCCATAAGGTCACTTCCGGTTGGATTTTTAAAGGTTTAATGGCTTGAAACCTTATGCAAAAAGTCCCATAGCTTTATACATATAAGATAAAAGCAAAGGTCAAATTGTTGAACGTCAAGTTACCTATGACCTTGAGGTCAATTTCAAGGTCATAAACCAAGGGCCTAAACTCAAAACACCCTAGGTTTTAATTATATTTTGTTAATGCGTTATATCACTATATGCGTTATTTTAAATATAAGAAGGGAGACAACTCTAATTTAATGTACGCGTACCTTTTCAGACAATATGTATGTATAACAATATGTCGCTACTAACAATTTAGTAAACATATGTTGTCGATATCTTAAAGGTTTTTTTTAAAAGAGGTGATAATAAGCCAAAATCAAATATAAAATATTACATCGGACCTTTACCTTTTTTTTAGACCAAGGAACTCAAATCAAAAGACTAGGTCTCTATCATTCATGGGGTACCAGTAACAAAAATGCTAAGCTCTTATATCAAATGCATAGGGGGAAATAAGGGCTTAGCATTTTTGTTACTGGTAACCCATTAATGATAGAGACCTAGAGTCTTTTGATTAGAGTCTACAGTTGACTTCGGTCAAAATTATGTTTAAAATCCTGAGCTTATAAAGATCAAATTGGTAAAATAAATGTTAGTGCTTGGGAAGATAACTCTTACAATAAAAAGTGGTCTATTAATCAGCTTAAAAGCGCAACAGCTGTTCGATATTATATAAAAAAAATCTAAGCGACATACTGAGACAAAGTTGGAACCTAACTGCATGAAAATCGTAAAAGAATAAAATATCCCAAGAGTTGTCTCCAATTTTCGGATGGTTGTTACTTTACGTTACGACCCTTTTTTACGACCATCCGCTTACCACCAGTGATATTTAGGATGAGCACATGTTATATAGTAGTGTTATTTTAAACACTGATAAAATATTATGTACACGACAGACGCGTCTTCGTTTTAGTCTCTTATTTCGAATGCTTAGAGAAGAAGCCGCACAATCGACTTAAATGTATCTTATTTAATCCGGCGGTAGATATAAACAACGACCCCTAACACTCGAGGCAAGCACAGTATCACGAGACAAATATTGCGGTTTCATTTGATAGACATGACCTTTTTGTACATTTATATATTTTGTTTTTAGGTTTGAATGATAAAATACCGAACCCGTGCCCCGTAATGTTAGACAGTCTTGACAATCCAGGTATATACTTTACATCTCTATTGAATATGAATATACGATTTGAATACTAACTTGAGTATAGTCAAAGACCAAAAGATTACATTGGAGTGTATATGTCATGGTTGATTGGAACTATGTAGTCTAGTATATAAATTTGAGAATGGAAGTGGGTAGTTAGTCAAAGCGACAACAACCCGACAATAGAGCAGACACCAGCCGAAGGTCATCAATTGGTCTTTAATGTAGCAAGAAACTCCCGCACCCGGAGGAGTCCTTCAGCTGACCCGTAAACCAATATGTATACTAGTTTAGGGATAATGGACGTCATATTTAACTCCGAATTATACACAAGAAACTAAAATTAAAAATCATACAAGACCAACAAAACCCAGAGGCTCCTGACTTGGGACAAACGCAAAATGTATGTATGTCTATTTCTTCGCCAGTTTACAAGTAAGCATTACTGCCATTATTGCATTCACACACAGACACAAACTAAATAGAAGAAACAGTAGAATGATAACAATCAAAGTTTTTCTGCTTTTTCAAATGAATGATGATAGTTATCAAATGTATCATGATTATAATTTAGTACGCCAGACGCGCGTTACGTCTACATAAGACTAAAAAGTGACGCTTATATCAAAATATTTATAGTGCCAAACAAGTACAAAGTTGAAGAACATTAAAGATCCAAAATTTCAAAAAATTGTGACAAATACGGCTAAGGTAATCTATGCCTGGGATAAGAAAATCCTTAGTTTTCGAAAATTTCAAGGTTTTGTATACAGGGAATTACAAAAAAATGACCATTTTATTGATATTTATGTCAAAACCGAAATGTTGACTACTGGGCGATTGATACCATCGGGGACGAAACGTTCATCAGCAGTGGCACCGACCTAGTGGTGAAAATAGTTATCAAAAGTACCAGGATTATAATCTAGTACGCCAGACGCGCGTTTCGTCTACATAAGACTCAACAGTGACGCTCATATCAAAATATTTATAATGCCAAACAACTAAAAAGTTGAACAGCATTGAGGATCCAAAATTTCATAAAGTTGTACCAAATACGGCTAAAGTAATCTATTCCTGTGATAAGAAAATCCTTAGTTTTCGAATATTGCAAGGTTTTGTATACAGGAAACTTATAAAAAATTACTTTTTTGCACCAAACACATTACACATTCTATCTGCACCATCCGAAATTACCCATAATGCAATTTAATTTTAGGAAAGCGTGCAACTACACAATTATTTGTTTATTTAAAAACGAATTATGATCATTATATTGTAAATAAATGTATAAAATTAATAATCAGTTCTGTTTCATAATTTGCATAGTTTAAACTGTGATAACCACATTTTATGTACATGTTAAACAATCAAACAATTTCTCATATACCATTACACCATTCCCCTTAAACCATACCCCATAGCACCATGCACCTTCTACTATTTATATGATAATGTTGTGTTTAACATTGACTATGCGAAACTAGTAGCCAGGGTGAGAGACAATGGTGCTCGACCAGAAGGGGAGTCAATATTAAACACAAAATTAATATCGTTATTATACTGACTGTTTACTTTTTCAAATGGTATTGCCATGTTTAAAAATGCTTTATATTTTGAAAACAAACCTTTATGTAACTCTGCATAACAATGACCACTGCCCTTTCCTCGATCTTGATATCTATATCATTAACGGGAAGCTTAATACAAAAAAAATATGATAAAAGAGATGATTTTTCATTTCCTATTGTTAATTATCCATTTTTAGATGGTGACGTTCCCTTGTCACCATATTATGGTGTTTATATATCTCAACTTGTACGATTCGCTCGTGTATGTAACAACGTATTAGATTTTAGCGAGAGAAAATTCCACCGGTATAAGGAAATAATTCGTAAACATAACTCAACATGCAGACATCTTATACGTTCAGGTATTTCACATCCAATTTTTTATGGAAATATTCTGTATAAAGAACAAAAATGTCAGTACTCTCCTCAGAAACTAACAAAACTTTTAAATATACTTATTAAAAAGGGATATAGTTACGATACTGCTGTCAGGTCATTAAAGATTGCATATTTTGGCTTTAATATTGATTCACTTATAGGGTCTTTGCATCGGAACTAAACACAGATATTTCTAAAAAAAACAGTTATTGGCATGACACGGGTTATGTTCGTCTCATATATTTTATGATAGTATGATACTAAACCCCTAACGGGAGGGATTGTGCCTGATATTTATATGATGAAGACATAATCTTTCAATCAGTTTAATTGAGGTCTGGAGCTGGCATGTCAGTTAACTGCTAGTTGTCTGTTGTTATTTATGTATTATTGTCATTTTATTTATTTTCTTTTGTTACATCTTTTGACATCGGACTCGGACTTCTCTTGAACTGAATTTTAATGTGCGTATTGTTATGCGTTTACTTTTCTACATTGGCTAGAGGTATAGGGGGAGGGTTGAGATGTCATAAACATGTTTAACCCCGCCGCAATTTTGCGCCTGTCCCAAGTCAGGAGCCTCTGGCCTTTGTTAGTCTTGTATGATTTCAAATTTTAGTTTCTTGTGTATAATTCGGAGTTTAGTATGACGTCCATTATCACTGTACTATTATGCATATTTTGAGGGACCAGCTGAAGGACGCCTACGGGTGCGGGAATTCTCGCTACATTGAAGACCCATTAGTTGCCTTCGGCTGTTGTCTGCTCTATGGTCGGGTGGTTGTCGCTTTGACATATTCACCATTTCCTTTCTCAATTTTATATGTATATGTTGTCTTGAAGAAAGTTGATTTTGTCAACTTGAATGTTAGAAAGAGTCACAAATAAATAGATTGAAAAGAATGTGTTTTGTGGTGAAATTATTGATTTTAAATCTATCTGATTATAAAAAGTTATTGACTAGTTAATCAAGTAATATTCTGCTGAAGCTGGGGCTAGAGGTTGTCCTAAACTTACTATGAAGTACCTATATTTTGCTAATTGTTGAAGACATGAACTCATGTTGAATTCAAGAGTATCAAAGAGGCATCGTGTCATAGCTCTGATTGCCCGGTATTGTCTGGATTTTGTCTTAACCGGGCTTACTCCATACCCCTTCCATTTTCTTCCCATTAACATTTTTTAATAGTACTCAATAGCTTACACAAAGAAGAGTATTGTGGTCATAACTATTTATCTGTCACAAATGACTGCAAAAGTATTCAAATAATGTTGGTTTCAACGGCAGTAAGCAAAAGTAAGCAAGGAACAAAAAAAATAATGATATCTACATGTACTATTTTGTACCTTATTGTTCAATTGTAATAGTTGTAACTAATTGACAGGCTAATCAATCCATCACACTTTTCTGTCAAAGCAACTAAGCTCCACCGGGGCCTTTGTACGTGAAATTGAAAATGATTGACGTGAAAATCAATAGTCTGTGACAACAGCAAGGCATACTATTATCGCATAGTGCAGTTAACGCTATATATTTCATTTAAAACTATGCAAAAAAGAGCAATTCTAATATACAAGGACATTTCTTACAGGAAGTATATAAATATGCATCATATTCCCAAGGATTTGTATAGTGAGATCACTATACAAATCCTTGATATTCCACACACTTTAAACCATACTTGTTTCTGGGAAGTTTTCCCCATTCATGGGCTGTATACGCATTTTAATGTCTATACTTTTCTATAGTCTCTTATAATTCTGTATAGAATGGCTCTCATATAAGTTGCCAATGTTTTGTTTGTTATTGTGTACTTGATTAGAAATGCGACTTTTTTTTTTTTTTTTTTTAATAGAAAAATGAATTGTATAAAACTACGTGTTGTTACTTATATAATTCCACTATTTATCATTTACCAATGTAACATTATTTATGTTAATAGCAAATAAACCTTTCAGTTGCCGATATGTGTATGTCTTCTATTGCAATAGAAAGAGACGGAAACGGATATGAATATCTTGACAGTGTGGTATTACGTGCAATGGTTGATCGCGATGGTTGTACTTGCGACGTATATCTAGAGAATCAAATAGAAACAACAGAAATATTTATAGAAAAGTATAAAAATATGTCAGCAGTAGCACCGGAAAACAATGTATGTGGACTTGCTATAGATATTAAAATGATGAACGCTGTATCTGTGTATAACCCAATTGAATGTACACATGGTGTAGACCGTCGCCCAATCTCAATCGCAAAGAACGGTGCACTAAGATTTACCTCCAGAATAATACAAGGAAATTTTACAAGAGGTTACTGTATAAGTATAATACGAGGTTTGTATACTATTGTATGATATTATTCATGCAAACACATTTACTGTCGATGGTGCTATCCTTAACTTGGAAGTGAACTGATTACGTTAAGCTGAAAATGGTTTAGAAGCAAAGAACTTCCGTTTAAAAGAATCATGAGAAACGTTTTATAGAAAAAGAGGCAAATAAGTGTTACCATCTAAATCGTATTCACGAATTCCTTTACGGTTTAAACAAAACGATTATCACATTCTTACCACTTGCATGTGGAAATAGAAGAAACAATAAGACCGATAATTTTGTTTAGATAGTCCCTATTCATAAGGGTGCTTACCCACAATGCTTAAGGAATAGCTTTCATATCTAGACAAATTATACTAACATTGTGCACCTAATTACTAGATATAAAATCTATGTATTAATTGTTTTCACAGCAAAATAAAGAGACAATCAACCAACTTTAGCATTTATTTTTTTTCAACCATAATTCCTGACCAAATGATTGAGAGAAATATGATTAATGTAATGTTTCACTTTAATTTTACAAGGGATTCAAACACATAAGAACAGATTAGAAACCCTATAGGTACTGAACAGTTATACCCATATAACACTATTGAAACTATATGTTCTTATTTGGTAAACAAGACATCACAGCTGGTATTGACTGCAGTATTGGCTTTTTAATCAACATAATATTGTAATGAAGGTGCTTGTATTCAATCTAGTAGTAATAGTTTTCTTTCAAGACCATCCAATTTTAACGATTTATGTTAAATTTGCCTAATAAAAATATCCTTATTTTCTTATTTTTTATAGATAAGCTCACTAACAGAATACCACAAAGACTGAAGATTGTCTGTAACGAATCTGAAATTTTGCGATTTGATACGTCATCAATAATCCCTACAGATATCATACAAGATACAAACGGTAAACATATTGAAAGTTTTAGCTGAAAATAAATAGTTTGTTCCCACTCTTACATATTTTGTATACCTTCTTGACCAGAAAAGATGATAGTCAATATTTTTTTTTCTGAAATAGAAGAAAAATTTATATTTTTAACATTTCATAAATAAAATAAAAAGGTAAAGAAGAAGAAAAAATGTTTGCACAGTCAAAACGCTTTAATGTTTTATTTTGATAAACAGATAAATAGGTGTTAATAATGATTGTAATTATCAAAATTAAGACTCGGACGATCGGTTAAGGCAAATTCAAGGTGTACATTTTTTTTTTATTCGAGCGTCACTGATGACTCTTTTGTAGACGAAACGCGTGTCTGGCGTATATACTAAATTTAGTCCTGGTATCTATGATGAGTTTATTTGTTATTTGTGTAGGAAATGTTGGTAATTTAGGTTTCAAGAGTTTCAATTTGTAACATCTTTGTCATTCAAACATTTGTTTTCGAGTGTTTCTGGTGACTTTTAATCTAGAAATGTACGTTGGACAAATAAAATTGATAAAGATTAGTTTAGCTGTGTCCCCCAAATGCAACTAGCTACCTTGATTAATGACATGAATTAATCTTTATCATGAATATGTACACGTTTCGTCTGTATGACTTCTATATAATACACAGTTAACGGAACAAGTGATTGGTTTCGTTTGTGTTAATGATTGCCATCATTGCATTTACCTCCAGAAGGTAAATCACTGGAATCATATCATTATAAGTATAATATAAGTATCTTTAATAACCACTATGTAAAATTAAAATGTAAGAGTAGGTAGAAACATTGCTGGAAATGTACGAGATTATTTATGAAAATCCTAACTACGAATGTGTAAATAGTTTATCTTTGTTAAAATGAGACAGAAGATACCAGAGGGTTAATAAGTAGATCGTTATTTACACATAGTGCTAACGGTTCTTTTTCAGATAGCCGCAAAACGATGTTAATGTTCATTGGAGGAAGTGTTGGGTCTCTCGTTATCATTATCGTCTGTATCATTGTCATCCTCTATAGAAGGTATGACATATGTGTCTGATAGATTGTAAGAAAACAACCACAAAGATAAACATCATTAAACAAAAGAACAATATAGAAAACGAAGGACGATGCATCATTAAACAAAAAAACCAACCAAACTGGATGGGATTGCACAACTAGATAGCAATACACAGTCAGGATTAAAAACTTAAAATTGACACTCATAATTTTTAAACACCCTCTTTCTCCTCCTTTCTAACATATAAACCTCAAGATTTGTGTTATGCATGTATATATTTATAGAAAGATAATCTTCCATAGATTTGATTTCTAATGGTCATTTTGGTGAAATATAATCCCTTTTAGGTGTAACCATGGCAACGAACTGCTTTTCTTTTATACAAATTATTGCCAAAAAGGGGGAGGGGGGTGAACATGTCAGAAAAGTCTCAAAAATTTGGTCGCAAAAGATAGAGCGCAAAATCTTTGTTGATAAACACTGCAATAATTTTTGGACCTATGGGCGGTACGGATAGACAACAAAGGGACTGTCAAACACATAAATGGCCTATAAAACAAGCTAAAACAATATAAATGTACAATATAAATCCTCTAAGAAGGCTATATTATTCTTCAATTATCTAAAAATCATTTTTTTTGTACAAAAACTTTCATATTTAAACAATTCACCATGGCCAAAATGCGAAACTAAACCAACTATGTTTTGTGAATATGTGCAATTTGGGTACTCTGTGCAATTTGGGTACTGTGTTATTTAATTAGTTTTGATTTTATCCATGTCTTTTATTTACAGTCCATGGGAATACAAAGTACTTAAATAGGGATTTAGTTGAGTGATCAATATATATATCGACATATGATCTTCGCCCTTTAGTCTATGCATAAAAGCATGTAAAAGAAATACACCACTCTGAATATACAAGATTTATTGTAAAAAAATAAATATTTTATCATTCTTTTCTGAAACTATTTCATTTATTTGAACATATTTATTTCAATATGTTTAATCTGCATATATTACTACTGCATTGGAATTGAACCTCAACTATCTGTAGATATGTTTACTTTCCTGTTGATTTTGCAATACCTTAAACAAGTGTGAAAGCATTATATGGATTTGGATTCTTTTGCAGACAGGGATGCACGATAAAGGAGCCAGTAACAATAGGAAGCGAAAATATGCAGTATGACAACCTATCTGAGTCCATAAATACATCTTCCTATAGCACATTAGACAGATCAACGATCGATGACCTGCAGTATGAAATAGTTCTTTAAGGAATGTTGAATTTTAGAAATCTAGAACAATTACCACAGATGATTCATAAAATCTACGAAACAATTTGTGCCTATAACTAATTAGCTCTTGTGAAATTTGAAAAGACAAGATTCTCTCCTTTTCTTCAATGTGACATTTATTCTGTTTCTTCACTATAACCTTATGGCTTCAATGTTTTCCACTGCAAATTTGTAAACAAATGATATCAGACAGAGGCTATAAATCGACATAGTACTCACTGTAGCTACTTGACAACATTTACATGTGTTAAACTCTCTTTATACATGTTAAAGTAAAGTGGCCAGTCAACAAATGTGATCGATTTATGTTGACGGAATAACACAAGGTTATTTTTTTGAACAATTGTTATACCGGCACTTGTCTCTTTATATAACATATTTGATTTTACGCTTGTAATGTTTAATTTATACTGCAATCAGCTATTTTACTACACAGATAGATCTATACGCATAAATGTTAACTTTATACGTCAATTACCTCAACTAACCTATGTGCCCCGCTTTCGTACCGGAACTACTGTATTTCATCGACAATGTCCTGTCACAACCACGACAACGTTTAGTAACAATGGTCAAACTTTTATTAATTAAAACTTGTTATGTCTTCAAATTGGTAATTTACATTATATATATGTTTATTAAATGTTATTTTTTAAGTTCATTTTTCCCTTACTTATTCCTTAAAATGTCAATGTCTTACCGCCTGGACTGCGCTCATAGGTAAATACCCCAAAATGGTACCCAAAGATACGTACAACCTCGCACTTTCACCGTTTCTAAGCCTCATATAAATAAATTTCATATTTCAAGACACTATATGTGTATTGTCTAAATAAATCTTTTCTCTGCCTCATTTTATACATATACCTCGAATTTGACGTACACGGTCATCACAGTACCAAAATCTATGACAAACGAGACGATTTTAATTTCAAATTATCAATTTTAGTTGCAAAATACCAACTTCACCTGCATAAAACATATACATTTCCAAATTGTGTTGGTATGCAAGACCTTGCAGCTCACTAGTGTCTGAGCAGAAAGTTGATGAACCACGTATGTACAAACAACGTATCGTCAATTTCCCTCCCAAAAATGATCATCGGAAGGTACGCAGACCTATATGCCTTTTTGTGGTTCTTTGTTAAATTAGTTTGTTGTTATATTGATAAAGATTATAACACAATGTTGACTACTGTACCTATTTTTACCTATTATGTCTGTTTGTTTTGTTCACAAATCGTTGTTAATATAATTGAATTTCATGTGACTGTCATGCAAGAAGAAGGTTTAGCTAGCTTTAAAACCAGGTTTTATCCATCATTATCCGTTTTGAATTTTCCTTGGAGTTCAGTATTTTGTGTTATTTTACAAAAATAAAAAAAGTGGAATAAAAAGGGAATATCTTTCTCATCTGTTGAAAAATTCCCTTGCTCAAAGAAATGAGATTATTATTACTAGCCTTTTCAATAAGCATATTAAACTAATGGAGTGAATAATTTTGGAATTTAAAAAATATCTCGATATTATAGTAAAAAAAGGTGTGTTTGATAATCACACAGATTACACTCTGCACTGCCCTTCTTATATGGAATGAATAAAAACCTACATGACAATATTGTTTCGGCATGGCATATTCATTAAAATGTATCACTCTCAAATTATTTCTGATTGTTCCTTGGAAGACAGACTCTATTTTCTAAATAGAGATTCAAACAGTTGTGTACATTAATAAAATCAACGGTACCAATTTTGTTGCACCAGATGCGCATTTCGACAATAAATGTCTCTTCAGTGATGCTCGTGGACAAAATATTTGAAATCCAAAGCATATATAAAAAATGAAGAGCTATAATCCAAAAGGTCCAAAAAGTATAGCCAAATTCGTGAAAGGAATCAGAGCTTTGCATGAGGGAGATACATTCCTTAATTTATAATAATTTCTAATATTTTGTAACAGCAAATTTTAATAACACAACAAATCCGTATTTTCATGCCAGTACCGAAGTACTGGCTACTGGGCTGGTGATACCCTCGGGGACTAATAGTCCACCAGCAGAGGCATTGACCCAGTGGTAGTAATAAAATCAACGGTACCAATTTTGTTGCACCAGATGGGCATTTCGACAATACATGTCTCTTCAGTGATGCTCGTGGCCAATGTGCATGTGCATTGTGCATTGTGCCATCTACAGAAGCGATCACGACAGAACTTATCTTCCTACAATAAAGGTAAAACATCATCTATATAATGATGAAATGTTGTGTTATGATTGCCAATGAGTATGGTACCTCTATTGTTGAGTCAGGTATAAAAGCCCCCGACATGAACAATATGAACCAATTCAATTGAGAAAACTGACGACCTAATAATTTGTTGTTCCTTTACGTTGGTTATCATACAACAACAACAACAACAACAACAACAACAACAACAACAACAACAACAACAACAACAACAACAACAACAACAACAACAACAACAACAACAACAACAACAACAACATTCTGATGAAACGTTATTTCAAAACAACAACAATAATAGTCTATGTTTAACCTTTGCTGCATTCAGACTCAATATTCGGAAAAAAAATGCACATGCAAATAATAAAGCTATGGGACGTCCAAACAACAAAGGAATTAGTACTGCGCAGTCTTTCCAGTTCATAATATATCAAAATCTACCTATTTATACAATTAAGGTGTTTCGCAATAGTTTCGTTTGTCTAAATAAAGGCAACTTTTGTATACCGCTGTTCAAAACTCATAAACCCATGGACAAAAAACAAAATCTAAACACGGCAATGAAATGTGACACATATGAATTGTATATAAACAAATTTAAAGGTATAATTTTTGGTAATGCAAATCAATACATTTATCGAATACACAATGGAAAATTTCTGTGACACAAATTTATAACCTCCCCTACAAATAAATATATGTGTCAGATTTTATTTCCACATTCAGACAAAATGACAGTTATTCATAGTATAATTCTAAATCTATGGATGCATTTTGAAACTATACCAGGTATGATTTGTTCTGCATTACTTACTAGAATATTGATATTGCCTCATTTTTAACATCAATCAAGCTATATAGTAATGTCACTAACAAAATACAGGACAAAAATTATTCTAATATTAAGAACCAATTTGTTGGTGAACAATTGATGGAATTTTGACCCCTATTACACATGACTTAAAAGGAAAATAATAATATCCCATACAAATTTGAATTATGGTGTCAGATGATATATTACTTTACCCAGATTTCTATCTTTTTCTTATTTTTTAGCACTCTTATTCCAAATATTTAGGGTACTATAGACTTTTGCTTGAAACAAGTAGAAAAGATTGTTACTTCCGTTTTTAAGATGTCGCTTCTGGTTTAATATGAAAGATTACTTCCCCCTTGTTCATGGTTTTGAAATGAAACTAACACAATGACTGGCTACTTCTGGTTCAGTCTGATATATTCAAGGTCTTTGTTTTTCAACCTAATTAAAGATCCCGTGTCGTTTTAGACGTACACATATGTTAAACAATGCCAGGGGAGATATTTCCCAGTTAATATCACCGTATAACGCTTCTAAAAGAATCCCTGTTACGACATATTGCAATTAAAAAAATAGTGAATTTAACTTCAATTTCTATCTGGTGGACCCAGTACCTAAATACAATATGATTTATGAGTGACAATAACATTTAACGTATGTCAAATGTATACAGAGAAATATGATCCATTTGGGATCTGCAGATCTCTTCGACCAAAACCGTTTTCTATAACATGACAATAAAACGAGCCATTTGTTAAAATAGTTTTGTATTCTTTTACGGTCGCGAAGAATTGAGAAAAAGAAAATCAGTTTTTAAGGAAATAATTCTTTCATTTAGTTTTTTTTTGTTAATCAGGGTCAGTTTCAAAAGGATATAAACTTTTTGATACATATTCTACCTAAATAACTATAAAACTAACATAGGGCAATGGTGATGATTACAAAATCAACCATTTTAGGCCCTTTCGTTTTCCATATAATTAATATAACCTAAAATAAACACGTTCCGGTCGAATCATATTCCGATACCAATATTCTGTTACCGGTTACCTTATCTTGACATTCTGTCCCCTGTCAGACACTACACCAAACGGTGTATTCGGCATTTTCTATATACACGGGTCATAAATATGCCTGAATTTCGTCATTATACAGGGTTTTACAACACTAAATTCAATTATGATATGAATACTAAACACCGAGACTGAACACATATGCGTAGGGATTTTTATTCAGTCATTGGTTAAAATGAAACGAAGCAGTATAACCATGCATGATAACAGCAATGATTAGGAATATTTGATTTTTTTAAAACGTCGACTTATTGTTGTTGCCAGTGTCTTTTTGTATGCGGCTTGAAATTAGTATTCAAATAAAGTTAAACACCTTTAAGATTTTAAAAGAAAATATTCATGTTTGCCCTTTGAAGATTTAAGCAGTCCAGTTTGACGTACGTATACAACAGACATGCTCATCTTTCTAGTAAGTTGATAATACGCATCTTTATGATCCTCATTAGAAACTCCGGGTTCTGTTGTAATGTTCAGAAGGGTACATTTGACATGTTTGAATAGAAATATAATGTGTTAAAGCTGACGTTTTATGATACCGAAAAGCCGTCGTTATTCATAACTTGATCTTTTCGAATGGCGTTTACATAAATCAAGGGATACGTTATATTCGTCAATTGTCACACTAAACGGACTTCATATACACACGCGTTCTTCTTACGCAGAAAATGCTTCGAATAAGCTATGAGGAGGAAACAAAATGACAATCCGTTGATTTTATGAACAGCATAAGGAATCGCTTGATTTAATAACGACATTTTAACAACATCAGATTGTGGTAAACCATATATCTACTTCTGTTCAGTACCGAACGTGACATTTTCCCGTATTTACTTAATCATCTTATAAATAAGGAAAGCCTTAAACAGTTTTAAGTTATAACAAATTTACACAACATACATGAAGTACATGTGACTATACGTAGATATGCTGCCGCTCCTTATCTTTTATATTCATACTACATGGACACATCAACCATTTTCTACGTTTAGAATGCCTGAACAAAGTCAGGATTATGACAGTTGTTGTCCATTCGTTTGGTGTGTTTTATAATTTGAGTTTACCATTCATTTGAGAAGCGACTTTCCGTTTTGAATTTTTCTGTGAGTTCAGTTTTTTTGTGATTTTACTTTTCATATGATAATTGATTATTATTTAATGTCCAGTATAAAAATGATGCACATCTTGAATTCGAACATATAAATGTGAATTTGACAGCAACAATGATGTTTAATAGACCGTCGCATCTTGATCCTACTTTTAAATGCCAAGATTTAAGCGGAGGAGCAGCAATTTTTAAAAAAAAAAGACTTTTGTTTTTTGTAAAACCCGGTGGTAGGCCAAACTAGGATATCCCGTATTCGAGGTACATGTAAGCACGCTTACACGAGAAAACCAAAATGGTTTCATATAATAGAGATAACCTATATGTTTATTTTATTCTGTTGTTTCAGGTTTAAATAACGAAATACTAAACCCGTGTCCTGTAGGTATGAATAATCCAGGTATGTTCTTTGCACCTATTTTAATTGTCTGATAATGTCCTCGTCACATACAAAATAAAAGTGATTTTCTCAAACATAACAACATCCTTAATGGTGAGGAAGGTAAAAGTTGATGCAAGAAACCGATTTATAATTCAGGTAAGACTGCTTGGTAGGCCATAATCAAAGAAAACAATGATCAGATAATCTTAGGAAGGCGTAGAAGTTCCATATACTGTACACAGTTTTTTTCCTATTGTTTATATATTTCAATAGTCTCATATAAATTTGTAAAAAAATGGATCGCGTTCTATGTGACAATGGTTTACAATCATGGCAATAGTTTACTTGATTACAAATGCACCTTTAATGGAACGTGGACTTTTATAAAACTATATTCCTTACTTTTAGTTGTTATCGTATTGAATTGCACTGTTTATCATGTAGCTATGTGGCATTATTTATGTTTAATAGTATTTTCAAATTTCAGTAGCCGATATGTGTATGACTTCTAGTGCAATCGAAAATATTGGAAACGGTTTCGATTATCTGGACAGTGTGGTACTACGTGCGATGGTCGATCGTGGTGGGTGTACTTGCGATATATTTCTAGAAAATCATATAGTTACAACAGAAATATTTGTAGAAAAATATCAAAATATGTCAGTAGCAGCACCGGATAATAATTTATGTGGACTTGCAATAGATATAAAAATGTTAACAACAGATGGACCTGTGTCTAACCCAATTGAATGTACAAATGGTGTAGATCGTCGACAATTCTCCATCGAAAAGAGCAGTGTACTAAGATTAACATCGAGGACAATACAAGGAAATTTTACACAAGGATATTGTATGCATATTGTTCGAGGTTTGTATAATTTGCTTTCAAATAAAATTGTGAATGAAAATGGGGAATGTGTCAAAGAATAGTTTAAATCAGTGCAAAGATAAAGCAACACATATTAATGTTGCAAAGAATCGTCATCTGACCAATATAACGGATGTCCTCAAATTGCAGTTACAAATCCCCTTAAAACCTTTTTTTAACACCTTGTACATTGTAACTACTGTGCATACCACTGAAATAAAGAAAGAAATCGATTAGGATAATATGTCTTAAATGTATACAACAAAAGAATTCACGGAGAGTTGTCCTATATGCAGTTATATAATACCATTTATTATAATTTCTAATTATTGAAGAACCGTAACTTGGAAATAAATATTACAAAAATTTCATCCTCAGAAAAGTTATCACATGAAAATGTTTATAAACCATTAAAATAATGATAACTACTTGAAACACTTTTTTAATGACTTTTGAAGTGGTTTTTGTCAATGACAAATGAGGAGCTTGTCATGCCAATATACTATAAAATGAGGAGCTTGTCATGCCAATATACTATAAAATGAGGAGCTTATTATGCCAATATATTATAAAATGAGGAGTTTATCATGCCAATTCACTATAAAATGAGGAGCTTATCATGCCAATATACTATAAAATGAGGAGCTTATTATGCCAATATACTATAAAATAAGGAGCTTATCATGCCAATATACTATAAAATGAGGAGCTTATCATGCCAATTCACTATAAAATGAGGAGCTTATCATGCCAATATACTATAAAATGAGGAGCTTATCATGCCAATATACTATAAAATGAGGAGCTTATCATGCCAATATACTATAAAATGAGGAGCTTATCATGCCAATATACTATAAAATGAGGAGTTTATCATGCCAATATACTATAAAATGAGGAGCTTATCATGCTAATGTACTATAAAATGTGGAGCTTATCGTGCCAATATACTATAAAATGAGGAGCTTATATATCATGCCAATATACTATAAAATGAGGAGCTTATCATGCCAATATTCTATAAATTGAGGAGCTTATCATGCCAATATACTATAAAATGAGGAGCTTATCATGCCAATATACTATAAAATGAGGAGCTTATCATGCCAATATACTATAAAATGAGGAGATTATCATGCCAATATTCTATAAATTGAGGAGCTTATCATGCCAATATACTATAAAATGAGGAGCTTATCATGCCAACATACTATAAAATGAGGAGCTTATCATGCCAACATACTATAAAATGAGGAGCTTATCATGCCAATATACTATAAAATGAGGAGCTTATCATGCCAACATACTATAAAATGAGGAGCTTATCATGCCAATGTACTATAAAATGAGGAGCTTATCGTGCCAATATACTATAAAATGAGGAGCTTATCATGCCAATGTACTATAAAATGAGGAGCTTATCGTGCCAATATACTATAAAATGTGGAGCTTATCGTGCCAATGTACTATAAAATGAGGAGCTTATCGTGCCAATATACTATAAAATGAGGAGCTTATCATGCCAATGTACTATAAAATGAGGAGCTTATCGTGCCAATATACTATAAAATGAGGAGCTTATCATGCCAATGTACTATAAAATGAGGAGCTTATCGTGCCAATATACTATAAAATGAGGAGCTTATCATGCCAATATACTATAAAATGTGGAGCTTATCGTGCCAATATACTATAAAATGAGGAGCTTATATATCATGCCAATATACTATAAAATGAGGAGCTTATCATGCCAATATTCTATAAATTGAGGAGCTTATCATGCCAATATACTATAAAATGAGGAGCTTATCATGCCAATATACTATAAAATGAGGAGCTTATCATGCCAATATACTATAAAATGAGGAGCTTATCATGCCAATATTCTATAAATTGAGGAGCTTATCATGCCAATATACTATAAAATGAGGAGCTTATCATGCCAATATACTATAAAATGAGGAGCTTATCATGCCAATTCACTATAAAATGAGGAGCTTATCATGCCAACATACTATAAAATGAGGAGCTTATCATGCCAACATACTATAAAATGAGGAGCTTATCATGCCAATATACTATAAAATGAGGAGCTTATCGTGCCAATGTACTATAAAATGAGGAGCTTATCATGCCAATATACTATAAAATGAGGAGCTTATCATGCCAATATACTATAAAATGAGGAGCTTATCATGCCAACATACTATAAAATGAGGAGCTTATCATGCCAACATACTATAAAATGAGGAGCTTATCATGCCAATATACTATAAAATGAGGAGCTTATCGTGCCAATGTACTATAAAATGAGGAGCTTATCATGCCAACATACTATAAAATGAGGAGCTTATCATGCCAATATACTATAAAATGAGGAGCTTATCATGCCAACATACTATAAAATGAGGAGCTTATCATGCCAATTCACTATAAAATGAGGAGCTTATCATGCCAACATACTATAAAATGAGGAGCTTATCATGCCAATATACTATAAAATGAGGAGCTTATCATGCCAATTCACTATAAAATGAAGAGCTTATCATGCCAACATACTATAAAATGAGGAGCTTATCATGCCAATTCACTATAAAATGAGGAGCTTATCATGCCAACATACTATAAAATGAGAAGCTTATCATGCCAATATACTATAAAATGAGGAGCTTATCATGCCAATATACTATAAAATGAGGAGCTTATCATGCCAATTTACTACTATAAACTGAGGAGCTTATCATGCCAATATACTATAAAATGAAAACAAAACCCACACATTTGAACGCGTATTGGAGAAAAGATCTATGACAAAATATAATGAATTACACATCATAGTCTTTCCCCCCCAAGGGTGACTGAGGAATAGAAATATGGTCACTTGATCTTCTCCCAACCGGCAGTAAAACGCTTGCCGAAGTGGGGCGTCCGTTTGGTTGTGCGGGATGTATTAAGTTCGCAGTCACGTCCGGTCAGAATGGGGACGTAAAATTCGATGCCTCGTGTAAAGAGAGTGCCACGCTCTTTGCACGATAAGAACCCTCACAACAAATCTTTTAGGGCCCGTAGGTGGCCTGTTGTAATTTATAATTTAAAAACACAGTAGGTTTTAACAACTTTTATTTATTGATGATATGGACGAAACAAACACAAAGATAGTTGGCATAACTTCACAAATAATACACAAAGGTCTTGGAGTATAGATTATCCGTACGTTGTGTATCATTCTTACAACGTGTTACATTATTTTCTATTAATATTACTTTTACTGATAAGGCAATTTTTTGTGATATCCATTTGACGTGACTCTGTACTTATGCATCCAGTTATACTTTGAACGACAAAATTATTGTATATCTATCTGTGTGAGGTAAAACGAGCGATTATACGTCTGTGTTAATTTTAATCTAACCACGTGTCTGTCACGTTAAGGATTCATTTCAAGTTAATCTTTCAATCCTTTATGGGTAGTACTTACATAGATTTATTTGTATAGTGATTGAGATGATAACACAATTTTGAAGGCTGTACCCCTATTTTTTAAAATTATAATTTTTCAATTTGTTCACGAATCGTTTTCAGTATGATGGAATTTGATGTGACTGTCATTCAAGTGAGAGGTTTAGCTAGCCATAAAACCAGATTTAACCCACCACTTTCTACATAAGGTAATGCATGTACCAAGTCCGGAATATGATAGTAGTTATTTATTCGTTTAATGTGTTTGAGCTTTTAATTTTGCGATATGATATGGGACTTTACTTTTTGAATTTTCCTCGGAGTTCAGTATTTTTGTACTTTTACTTTTTTGTCCATATATTCTTGTAGTCTAAAACGGGTGTTCTATTGGTAAGACACAATTAACTAACATCAATGTAAATATAACGGATTTTGATGAGACTGTCATTAAAGTGAGAGGGTTAGCGCTATCGAACCAGGTTTAATCCACCATTTTCTACATTTGAAAATGCCAGTACCAAGTCAGGAATATGACAGTTCTTGTCCTTTCGTTTTTGATGCGTTTTGTTATTTGATTTTGCCATGTGATTATGGACTTTCCGAATTGATTTTCTTCTAAGTTCAGTATTTTTGTGATTTTACTTTTATCATTACATTCATTACTTTTTATTTGTACTTTAATTTCCGTGAAGGTTATAGCCACAACTGCATGAATAAATCATTTTATAGTATTTATTCGTTCGCTATATTGGTCACTAAACTGTTGCCTTTGTGCTGATACAATATAGTATAGATTAAATGAATAACTATGATAAATTTCCGTCACTATAATGTATCTTTTCAGATGACGACACACTGTTTATTGCTATTGGAATAATTATTGGGGTTCTTTTCCTGATTATTATTGCCATACTTATTATATTTATCACAAGAAGGTAAGACCTACTTTATTCGGAAAATACTAAAACATTATAGATATGAATTTATGTAACACATTATCAAACAAAATGAAATGCAATGCGATAATTGAAACATGCAAATCAGGATACCCGTACCCATAAGTTCTTGGGCATCTATTACCACTCCAGGTATCTGTTATGAGTTTGTATACACACTCTGTCTGTTAAACACTAACAAATGGTCAAAATACACTAAATTATAAATCCTTATGTAAAATATTAAATTCCCATATGTGTCAACTCTTGTGTTGTCCATTCTGTTCAGAAGAGAGACACACATTTCTGCTGTAAAATTGAATCCCGTCAGTGAGTTATTTCAGTAGAATAGTATAAATGTCAGTAAGTTTGTTCAGTAGAATAGTATGAATAACTAGATATGTAGACATACCACACGAGACAATAAATCGTAAATATAAAAGTTTCTTCATTCTGCTTTCAACATTTGGTACCTACACAATATTTCACGCCTGAAGTATAGATTATTTGTAAAAACATTATATAGATTCAGTATATTGTTTTTTTTTAAATTTTAATTTGGTACTGTAGAATATCAAATAAGAGACTCGACGAATTGCAAAGAAACACTGTACCAGATTCAAATGCAGAACATGATGATCCACAATATGATGGATTGAAAGACAATGTATTGTATGTATCAGCAACACACCAGGACATTGACATCAATTATTCCACTGTTGAATTAGAAAGGTCACAAATTACAGCTCGGGATTCTGAAATCGATAATCACTACAATACTGTGGAGATCAATGCAGAAACCAGGTGTTTACAAACATTGCAAACATTTAATGACAACGAGACCATTACTAACAATGAAACCTCTAAATCCAGCAATCATACTCTCGGTCCATCTAACGCATGTAGTGTTGTGTATGCTGTCGTTGACAAGGGGCTACGAAATCCGATTCACAGTTCACCTACAAAAATACAGAACGATGCAAATCCCCATCAAGCTTATGCTATTGTTGATAAAACACGAAATCAAGATCCTTGATGCATTTACATTTTTTATTTATTTATTAGAAATATGTATATTTCAATTTTGAAAGAGCATAATGATTTATGTTGTATAAATGAGGTATACAATGTGTATTATTTAAAGTGTAAGCAATAATTAAATGTGGATGCACGTGATGAAGCAAGAATATTAGAGCATTAGATGTAAAATCTAAATATTTTTTTTGTAAGTCAAACAACGAAAAAATTTCATGTTTAACTTGTATTATAGAATATATCAATCAATAGAGTATAATAGGATTTATAAAACATCTTATCGGTTTACTTCCCTTTAAAGTTTTGATCATTGCGTGATTATTAGTAAGAATAACAACCACATTGTTATCTGTAAGATAATGTCAAATGTAATAATGAATTGTTAAAATTCGAACATTGGCCTCTAACTATATATTGTAATGTCAACCAAGGGCAAACCATTGTTTTATCTGATATGTTTAAATTGTGTAAGTACTTATTTTATTTACAGTATACAAATGGTCATTGTATATTACACATATTTTTATTTATCAGAGAATATGGAAAATGTGTAATATTTTGAGTATTAAGCTTTAAAGTAAAATATCCATGTGTAATACATGTATTTGCAATCGATCGAATCCTTGAAATTTCACTATAAATGTTGGGTTTTATTTTACTTTTGTTTACCCTTTCATTTATTTTGTTTACCCTTTCATTTATTTTGTTTAATTTTGTCAGTTTAAATGGCATTTGTAATTCAGTGGTTGTCGTTTGTTTATGTGTTACATATTTGTTTTTCGTTCATTTTTTTACATAAATAAGGCCGTTAGTTTTCTCGTTTAAATTGTATTTACAATGTCTTATCGGAGCATTTTATAGCTGACTATGCGGTATGGGCTTTGCTCATTGTTGAAGACCGTACAGTGACCTTTAGTTGTTAATGTCTGTGTCATTTTGGTCTTTTGTGGATATTGTCTCATTGTTGTCAAAGGTACCAGGATTATAATTTAGTACGCAAGACGCTCGTTTCGTCTACATATTAAAGACTCGCCAGTGACGCTCATATCGAAAAATTTATAAAGCAAAACAAGTACAAAGTTGAAAAGCATTGAGAATCCAAAACTCCAAAGAGTTGTGCCAAATATGGCTAAGGTAATCTATTCCTGGATCTGTAGTTTTTCAAATTCAAAGTTTTGTAAACAGGAAATTTATAAAAATGACAACATTATTGATATTCACATCATCGAGGACGAAACGTCCACCAGCAGTGGCATCGACCTAGTGGTTTAAATACCAGGATTATAATTTAGTACGCCATCAGGCGAATCATGCATTATGGCAATCTAGTAATATATTGAAGTATTTCTAATTACGTTTGCATGTATATTTAAATAAAAGACAGACTAACATTTTGGATCGTCTTTGTCTTATATCTTGACTGGAATTTAGTTATTTATAAGACATCTTAAGCCATATTAACTATTATTTTAGGTTAACGGGTTTCTTCTTGTGCAGTTATTCATCATTTTCTCTGAACAATGTTGAATTGAATATTAATCAAACTGTTTTCCTCTTTCAACAAATTCAGTGTTTTTTTCTGGTTCTCTTTAGTTTGGAAATTCTGAAAGTCAACATGAATATTTGAGTTCTTTCTATGCCGAATAAAAGTGTTATATCATGACCTAATTTTTGTTCTTCAGATATTTTTCATACACAGCCTCCAGCACCAGGAAAATGTACGTACAGGTAAAATGAAATGCTTTTTAAACAGCTGGTAAATAAAATAACGCAATTTTTTTATGTTGTGAAGCACATCCATGTCGAGTCAAGAAAGCGATATTTATAGTTCAAAATACGCTCGTTAATGATTGTCGAATATTGATAACAATATTGGTGAATCACACAATATTAAAAACAAATAAGCAACCATCAGCTTACTCTCCTGCTTCTATAATATAAAAATACAATAATAATAATCAACAAGGTCATGATAAATAGTTTGGATTTTCTTATTTTAGACATTCTTTGCAGTACGAATTATCAAATATTATAAATTTAGAAGTTTAGCTTATAGCAACTTGATGCCTCAACCACAATTTGCCGAGTTTTAAGTACTTTATGATTGTATTTTAGGGACCTGAAACAAAAATGCTAATGATTAAAATTTTGATCTTTTGATATGTTACTGACAGATACTAACGCTTATAAGCATCCACTCTGACGACGGCAGAAATGTACATGTTGAATTTACTGCTTTTGGAAAACGTCGAGAATACCATGTATTAAAATCATCACCTCCAATTCTACCCGATGAGCTGCCAGTTATTACTGTAGATAGAGAAAGCACAAAAACCCAATATATTAGTTTGCAAGAGGTATGGAAATATTCTATTAAAACATAACGTTTGAGTTTTGTTCAAATGCTTTTACAGTCAATTTTCAAAAATAAAATACATAAATTGTTATAAACAGAGGTCGCACTTCAAAAAGATCCATAAATTTATATTTATTTAATTTTCCTTTTGTATTGACAGTGGTAGCTGGGAAAACTGTTCAATGTTAGTTGGTGTTAATTAATAATAAACACCATATATAGGAACAACACACAAAACAATATTAGTCAATTGGAAAAACAATATAGTGATTCAACGACAAATGGTGCTGCATTTGGAAATAAAGGGCCACAGTAGAATACATTAATTCACTAGTCATTAATCTATTAAAGAGTAAAAGTTGAACCTGGTTTTATGATTACCACACTTCCCGCTTATATTGTAATGTGAGAAAGATTGCTAAAATAACATTACATGATAGGAATATAGTACAAATATACCAATGAATACTTAAGACAAAAATTAAAATCAATAAAGAATTTAATATTATAAAACAACATGTAAACCACAGAATAACGACTGACACCTCTTATGATTATACGACAGTGCACAAGAGCAACACATTCTAAGTATTCGCTGCTTTTCACACGGATTTATCAATGCCAGAAAAATGCCGTTTTTTAGTTTGTGGAGTATTTAGCAGTGATGCATATTCTGGTTGAAAAATCAAATCTTTGTGCAATATGAATATAAAATAAGAAAATGAAATATGATTGCCTACTAGACGTATTGTCGAAGAAGTTACAACTATAGGCTACCGTGTGGTTTTTAGCAATATAAATGGCCTTGAAATGACAAATGTTAATCAATTCAAACGATCACAGTTTATTGTTATGTATTTTTTTCAGCATGGCATTGAATTTTACAGAGAGACTGAAGGACTTGGTGTCTTTATTCTAAACATGTTGCAGAATTCAAACAACTGTTTTGCACTCGTAAGTACGTCATACACATATACCCTATTTTATAAAGTAATGATTATCAATTACATTTGAATTAAGTTTTTCCCATATTATCATGATAACCAAAAATGTCTTTAATTAAAGAGGATAAATGTTCAAAGGAAGTATTGAATCCTGGCTTTCTACTGGCAAAATTGAGAACATATCTTCGATAGTATTTTCAAAAACGTCATGGTTTGGTTATGAACATTATGTTGCATAAATGATATAATTCCCTTCTCTTTTCAACGAATTTGTGTTTGCAATACATTTAATAAATCAATATTCGTGGTAAATGTGGATCTGAAATCATAGGCAGGTTGAATCACTAAGGTTTTGTTGAAGTTCGTGTTGCTAAGTATGTAGTTGGCTATGTTGTTTGTGTGCAGACTGTTTGTCTGATTGTCGTATTTTGTTTGTTGTCATGTTGTCCAAATTTCCTCTACATATTATGAGGATTATGAGACTTGTCTATCCCAAATTCATGTATTTGGTTTTGATGTTATATTTGTTATTCTCGTGGTATTTTGTCTGATTCTTGGTCCGTTTCTGTGTGTGTTGCGTTTCGGTGTTGTGTCGTTGCTCTCCTCTTATATTTAATGCGTTTCCCTCGGTTTTAGTTTGTTACCCCGATTTTGTTTTTTGTCCATGGATTTATGAGTTTTGAACAGCGGTATACTACTGTTGCCTTTATTTAAGTATGCTATTTCTATCCAAATTATTATTGTTCCTGTAACGATTATTGTAATGATGATAAGGCAACACATTAGTTTAGCTCGAAAATCTGAAATGTTTGCTACATTGTATACGTTTATGAGCGATGATGACACTTTTCACTAATAATTGCAACAACATATGTCTATGCTTCAGAATGGTATTGTCTATGAAGATGGCCATTATCTGGCGATTGAACCCGATGGACACAACGTTAATTGTTCGTCTCTGTCTGGAATACGACATTTGGTACATCGACACCGGTATCATTCAGATGAATGTGAGTATTGTCAACTTAATACACATCTCTAACAGACACTTTTTGAGAAAAAAAATCCCCATGATTTACATGTATATCATTTTATTTGCAAATAAAACAAGTAAAACATGTTGTACACAAATAACAGTACCTATGCCTGATGTGGTGCATCTGTTTTACATATTTGATAAACAGAATAAATGTGTTCAATCAAAGGCCTTGCACACACATATGTCAATCAATCACCTACAATAAGATTTTGATTATCTACAAAATATACGAAATACATGTATATAAAAGTTATATAAGTTTTTAATTATGTATGACTTATGATGTTTTTGCAGATGGCCTCAATTTGAAGACTAAAAGCAAGAACACAACGAAAAGATTTCTTTTAGATGGGATTGCAAGTCATCCGGATTCAGTATTACCAATACCTGGAAATGTTGATGCAAAAGTTGAGATTCTAGCCTGGACAGATATGTCATTCACAGAATCTTTTCAAAAACAACTCAAACAAAAAGATGTTGAGTTGGATATTACAAAATACATAGCAACAGTGGTTCATGCTGTAAGTCATGGGGATATTGAAGATTCATACAATTGTATCATATAATTTAAGAGGAATAATTTTTGCTCTACAAATTTGTAAAACTACAATGGTAAACACAATATATTCTTTTATAAATCGTGAGAACACATATGAATTGTCTGAAGAATATTTGTACATTTGTAAAAGAATATAAAATGTCCATTCATATATGTTATATAATTATTTTATTGAACAAACGTCTAAACGTATTAAGCTGTCATGTTTATGAATTTTATTGTTTAATTAACTAATAGTACATTGTAGGCAAATGTCCTTTACCAGCATGCAATCGTGGACAAGTCTTTGAATGTCTCTCTGTATTTAACAGGTGCTGTAATATGCAAGGTGATTATATCTTTCGGTTAAAGATTACACATTTGCTTTCAATAACCAACAATTGAAATTCTGCCTATATGGAACACTTTTCCTCAATCAAGTTATCAATAGCTTTGATAAAAAGGTAAAAGAGGGACAAAAGATACCAGAGGGACAGTCAAACTCATAAATTGAAAATAAACTAACAAAGCCATGGCTAAAAATGAAAAGGACAACCAGACAATCACTAGTACACACGACACAACATAGAAAACTAGAGAATAAACAACACGAACCCCACCAAAAACTAGGGGTGATCTTAGGTCATCTGGAAGGGTAAGTAAATTCTACTCAACATGTGACACCCGTCTTGTTGCTTATGAGAAACAAATCTGGTAAATAGTCTAATTCGGTAGGTCACATTTATGAAAGGGACGGGAATTGTAGTTACGACGTAAGTAACATATCCGATATCATTTATGAAACGGTTATTCCATAACGGTCAACCAACTCGTGATAGCGTCCGTAAAATTTACGAAGAGATAATTTAAACTTTTGGAACTCTAGAAAAAGTGGTTTTGACTGAAAATGTTGAATGTGCATTTACGCCAGACGCGCAATTCGTTTACAAAAGACTCACCAGTGACGCTCGAATCCAAGATAGTTAAAAAAGCCAAAAAAGTACGAAGTTGAAGAGCATATATGACCATAATTCCTAAAAGTTTTGCCAAATACAGCTAAGATAATCAATTCTTGAGGTTAACCAGGTGAAACATATCGATTTAAAGCGATGGCTTAATTCTTGAGACACCACTTTAGATAGTCTTGCTTCCGAAGCGCCTTTATTATAGATTAACCTTCACCAGGAAAACCAAAGTCGAATACTTGAAATCTCAGGTGTATAAGGCACAGCGCAATTGAAAAACTTTATTAACAAAAGGAACCTATGCTAACGCAACATTCGTTGAAGGTCAACATTGCCATAGTTTCATTCTTAGTTTTCTGAATTTATAATTAAGTAAAGTTTAGAATGCTTGTTATTAGTCATGTCAATATAATGAGCTGACTATACATTCAAAGACTAATAGTCTATCAGCCAACTGAATCGACCAACTACTGTCAAAAATTAAAAAAACACTTAATAGAATGGCATGCTTCTAAATCACTTTACTTTTATCAGGAACGCTAATGATCAAAAGTAAAAACTACCAAACTCCGAGGAATATTCAAACGAAATGTTCGTAATCAAATGTCAACTCCAAAGCGGCAAAACATCAAACGAATTGATGGCAACTGTTATATTGCTAACTTGGTACAGACAAATGCTGATGTATAAAATTATAGATTAAACCTGATTTTATAGCAAACTAAACCGCCCACTTGTATGGCAGTCGTATTGAAATCCATTATATTGACAACGATGTGTGAACAAAACAACCAGACATACAGAGATAAAAATGTGGATTCAGTAGTCAACATTGTATTATAATCTTAATCACTATAAACCCAAACAAAAATGTAACACGGAAACACTAAAGGCCTACTGACGAAGCAAATAGGCAAAAAAAGACAAGAATACTAAAATTTACCATAAGACAATAACAAAATGACGGAATGTATAAGTACAGAGCCGTGTCATATGTAAAAAAGAAACACAAAAAGCAAATAAACAAAGCATATAAGCAAACATGAAAGACAAGAAAACGAAAATGTTTGAAATTAATGGTGTACAGTAACCTAAACATCTGAAAGTTTCCATTTCTATAACTAAAAAGACTCTTACAATATCCAAATCCTTCTAAGATCAAGAGTATTAAAAACACACAATTAACTTAAAATGTTAATTACATTTTCAGGTTCCTGATTGCAGTGGATTTACATCTGATTTACAACATAACAATAGTGTAGACAATCACAAAGCACTCGATAAATTTGCAGAAACGCTCAAAGATGCTTACACTAACTCTATGTTATCCTTTCATTACGATTATGCAGTAGCTTTTACCAGGTAATTTAAGGTGCGGAATGATATTTGCTTCTGATTTGTATCGTCCACGTGTAAAGCGCAGATTTCTTGTGCGGCTTAGCAATACTTTATGTCCTTTTATGTTGATAGCTCTTCATCCCTTTAATAAGCTTTGAATTTTCAAATATGTTCCCCTTTCACAGCACTGTCGAAATGTGCATCTGGTGAAAACAAAAATTGAGAAACGAAATGGGGAATGTTTCAAAGAAACAACAACCCGACCATAGAGCAGACAACAGTCGAAGGCCACTAATGGGTTTTCAATGTATCGAGAAACTCCCGCACCAGGAGGCGTCCTTCAGTTGGCCCCTTAAAAAATATGTATACAAGTTCAGTGATAATGCACGTCATACTCAATTCCGAATTATACACAAAAAACTAAAAGTAAAAATCATACACAAATAACAAAGGCCAGAGGCTCCTGACTTGGGACAGGTGCAAAATTGCGGCGGGGTTAAACATGTTTATGAGATCCCAACCCTCCTCCTATACATCTAGGCAATGTAAAATTCAGTTCAAGAAAAAAGTTAAATTAAAACATAAATAACAACAGACTTCTAGCAGTAAACTGACATGCCAGCTCCATACTTCAAGTATACTGATTCAAAGATTCTGTCTCCATCATATGAATAGCAGGCATAATCCCTCCCATTAGGGGTTTAGTGTCATACTATTATGACATATATGAGAAGAACATAACCAGTGTTTCATTTGCAGAAAAAGGGACTTAAAAAAAGCAAGGACAAACTTTTTGTCAGATTAATGCATTCGTAAAACGTAGGTATCGATGGGTGAAAGGTGATTCTAGATCTACTGAAATAAAATGAATTGTTTCTTCATGAAAAATCTCGGAGATGGTACAGGAATTCAAAATAAGAAATTCCACGTTTTGACATGTGTTCATTAAAACATATTGGTAAATATAAAATATTGGAAATAGCATTGCATTAGTTGACATTGTGAGAAGCTATAAATCTTAAATATTTTGTTTCCTTCCTGTTGAACGAGTTTACCATCATTTGCGAGTGTGTATTTTACGTTTTCGAGAAAATATTCCAAAACATTTATCATGTAAATACTAGTATTTATTTCATTTCGATTTTTGTTTTGTCTCTTGTAAAAAATAATTCGAAAACTACAAATAGGGTGCTAAATATACATATATTATAATGAAACTGTTATTAATTTTTTTTATTTTACAAAAAATCTAATATGGTTTCCCGATCTTTTGTGTTGACAAAAGTATTCACCGGCCTTAAATAAAAAGAGGCGAGGTCCTCATTTTACATCCATGGTTTATTGGTATTAGATTTTAAAAATAACTATGATGCTCGTCTTTGACTTTTATATAAAGCCATGCTGTTATTAAAAAAACATGCGTGTCTTTGCTACGTAAGTTACAAATTTAGTAAGTAAGTTTACACTTCAATTTATGTATAAAAAATGATCTTTGTTTTTGATTCCTTCAGCCAAAGTTAAGCTTCATGTTACTTCTGTATGATAGCTTTTAAATTTTGGGTTTAGAGATTCTGATTAAGGTAATTCAGTCAAAATCATTCGTACGCAATTCTTTGTAAAGTGTTATTTTCATACTAGTTCATCTTTGATCTTTGTTCTCTTTTCTTTATAGAGATGACCTGACCGACCCACATGGAACACCAGTTGGTAGGTGTTGTGTGTCTCAACAGTTGTCTGTCTTTAATTATGAATCCCATGTGTTCTACTCTTTGCATGATTAATGATGTATGAACAATTTGTCGAATCAAAAATTACTCGCCCCTCTTTTGTACCCTTTTGTCAATCGACGAGGGGCTAAAGATACCAAAGGGATAGTCAAACAAACAAATTATAACATCACACACCTTTATGGGAATCTTTAATATATATTGGAGTTTTCATCGAAAATGCATTTCCTGCTACATTTTTGTACCCATTCTGTGCATCAAATTCAGTGTTCATTAACAAATTCTATTTTCAAGATTACAGGATAAATTTCAAATTGATATTGCTTAAGGATGAGCTTTTACAGTTATTTTCAAGCACGTTTTTATAAACATATTCAACAGTAATTGGTTGACATAACGATATTGAAAACCATAAAAAAAACTTAACAAACATCTAACGTGAACATTAAACGAGCAAAAATTACACATATTTACATGTATATTAATATCTGCCTTTATTTTAGGTGTGTCCTTTACTGATGACATTTGCTCCATATCAGATGGGAAATCCTCATCTATTATCGAGGATCAAGGCGGGTATAGCTGTATAGGAACATTTGTACATGAAGTGGCTCACATGTACGTGGATACAATGTTTTGATCAAATAAAAATTATCTTCTGTCTACAGAAAGGTTAAACTTCATATGTACACAGAAGAGAATACATGGTACATTATATTATACCTATAAACGTCAATTAAATGTAATTAGGATTTGTAGTTCAAACTTATTAAGTGATATATGTGTATAATCTAGGTACACATTCCACATTGTTTTATCGTTTTTGTCATTGTTCTTTCATCCATAGAGTCAATGCTTAAGAATTTCAACTATACATGTACAGTGTTAAATAACTATGTCAATTAAATGGCAATTTATTATTTTCAGATTAGGATCTGACCATGATGGATACTTTCGTGGAAAGAAATGTGATCCTTCGAATGGTTTCCTGATGTCATCAATTAATCCACTTGCGAAAACAGCGTTTTATTTCTCTCAGTGTACTGTAAATTCTATAAAGGAAAACTTACTGTAAGTTTTATAATGTATATTTACTGCAAAAACACGTCTCCTGCGTAACTATAATGAGACATCATAAGAATGTGTGTTCATATGATATCATACCCCCTCGCCCTATACTGTTAAGTTGACCATCACATCGAAGTCAAATCCCGCATTTTACATATTAGATATAAAATGAAATGGTATTACTGGTTTGATTATAACATCATTGTATACTACTTTAACAAAGACATTTAAAGGACGAACGGACGAACACATTAAGACAATATCTTCCTAGAGTTGACATGTTTCATTTTCAATAAACTGTTATGAACTGTTAGGGGTTCGTGTTACTTATTCTTTAGTTTTCTATGTTGTGTATATATTTTATTGCTAATCAAAGCGCCCACAAGGAGCAGAACAATCAACAATAATTACATACAAATGATTACAAGTGATTCAAAATGATTAAGACACAATGTTATAAAAACAAAACAAAAAATATTTATTAAGACAAGTACAAGAATACAACAAGCACAGTGTTTAATAATATAAGGGGGTCACTGGGCATTACTATATCTATATATCATTTAAGGTAACTTTCCTATATGAAGATAAATTTTCCAATAATTCTCCGAGTTTCTGGAGTTTGAAAATATCTTCAGAGGACATTAGCCAAATAAATTTTGATTTAATATCTAAACCACTAATTTTTTTAAACCGTTGTTTTATTTCATTTAAAAAGTTGAAACGAATATTTGAAAGTTTGTGGCACTGAAGAACAAAATGAATTTCATCCCCAACCTCAGTACCACACAATTTACAGATACGTTCTGACACTGTCAGATTGTTGTACCTTCCCCTCTCAATCCCTTAATCGTGAGCACTGATACGGAATTTCGTTAAGTAATGTCTATATCTAGACTTTCCTGCAAAAGATAATTTTCTAAGCACAATTTGCTTTTAAAAAGTCTATAAGTTCTAAACTTGTTTTGTCTGTTTGTCTTTTTCATTTTTAGCCATGGCGTTGTCAGTTTATTTTCGATTTATGAGTTTCACTTTGACTGTCCCTCTTGTATCTCTCGTCCCTCTTTTATGTAACTACTTTTGTTCGAAATGTATCGTTTTGATGGTATATCTTATAGAAAACCAAACTCATCCTGCGTATTTGATACACCTCATATCAACCAACGATACCAGTCACTATCAACAGAATTACCTGGGCAAATATACAATGTTACGGAACAATGTCGACAAATATATGGAACAGCATTCTGCTTGGTAATTATTAAATTAGCTGAAATACCTATATATGTAGCTATCGGTAACGTTATTAGAGAGTCACCTTTTTAGGAACGTTAATAGCGGGCGAGTAAATTCTCCATTGGTATCGCCAATGTTGATCTAGCCATTAAGTCTAGACTCCGACCGAAATATTACCGTTGTAATCTTTTAGAAATAATCAAAGTATTCAAAATATATTTATTGAACAACTTGCAGAATATTTTCTGACTCTAAACAGACAAAATAAACATACCGCAAATTCAAGTGATTGCAGTATATGTCACACTTGATTAAAACATTCGAAAAAGGCTTCAGTTTATTTTACACAACGTGATCGTGTAATATTAAACGATTTGTGGAGGGTGCTTACCTTGTTTTGGAGCATTGCAAAGCGTATAAAAGGGCAAACACAATCGCTTTATTAACTTCCTGTGATATGTCTTTTCTTATATGCAAGGGAAAGTTGTGAAAAACCTTTATTTAAGCCAAGTAGTTCTTTATTTCAGACAAAAATAATAAATTCTGAAATTTTGATGAAAAATGCCAATTTGAAAAAGACTTGTAGGGTATCAACAGTAGTGTTATTATCCCTATATAAACTACTGTGATAAAACTTAAGCAGAGTTGTTTTACGTTTTCAGACCTGAACATATCTATTTATAGGAGATATTTTGACATTGTTGTTTTATTGTTTTAGATTATCGGTACTTTACATGAAGATACGTGTTATATCCTAGGATGATTTTATGGAGTAGTTCCTTGTTTCGAGTAATAAATATGAACTATATTTAAAGAAACGTGTTATGAGATGAATAAAGCAGATTTGTTTCCCTTTTTAGAGTATTGGTACTCAACTAGAAGATATATGTTATAAGATGTATTGTTGGGATCCACACTTGTCAAATGTTTGTTCCACGAAATCATCTGCAACGCCTGGTACCTCATGTGGACATAAAAAGGTATGTATAAAGGAAATAGTTAAATAATCGGTGGGGGATATTTATTTCGGCAATTCAACACTTTCCATGTTGTTTTTTTATTCGAAAGAAACTTTCGAGAAGGGTTCTACAGTGATCCAAGGTCCCTAAGATTTCATTTGATACACAAACTACCCAAATCGATCACTTATTGGCAAAATGCGAAGGATATATTTTGATTAAATTACGTGTTACTTTCTTGTATGTTATTTCACATCGGTTCCTCAGTAATGGTCTATGCCAAACGTATCATGGATTTATTATAAAGACAGTCAGAGAAAAACATCACGTTGTTTAATGTCAACATACTGTTATCGACAGATTGTAAAACTGAATATGCAAATGTTTATACATGTGTATACCACAAATATTATTAGTTTGGCTTTAAGTCACTACTTACAAAATCAATAGTTATACCAACACAACAAAGTATTTATGATTTAATTACAGTGTTTGTCTGTTAACAAAGAGACAGAATACATATGGAACATTCAAAACTGATAATTCGAAGATAAACTGACGTTATCTCTACAAAACACCAATCTGATATAGATGAAACATTCACCCTTTAAATTTGAAAATGAAAAGAACAGGATGTTCTTGATCGTTTCTTATTTGGTTTGAAAACAACACTCAATACTGTTGTGTTTCTTGATGGACAAGCTTATTCAATACTAGTAAGACAAATTTCAGCCAGTAATTCAGATACCTCTTGTAACGCTCTTATCACCAATATAACTCTTACAACAACTTTAGATTGGTTCTGGAATGGCTGTTGTAAGGCAAAAGAAACACGCATTTTCAAAGGCAGTCTAAAGCTTCCACACCTAATAACAGCCGAAAATACTTGCAAAACCTCACTATCTATCAAACTGTGAATGCATGAAATAATTGCCACTAAAGGTAAGGCAAGCAATATTCAATCAACGAGTCTGGCATCTGGTCTGGATACAAAAAAAAACATATACACAAAGATGAGAAGGAACATCTGTATAATATCCGTCAAATATCAATTATGTTGATATCATGCGTTTTCGATTCATATTTGTGAATCATACTTATAATGGCAGAGTTCGAGATAAACGATAAAAAAACCTTTTTTTTTATCTAATAAACGGTCTGCAAAAAAATATACAAACTGAGGCAAAAGCAATCAATGAGACCATTGCGTTGACAACATTGCCATATTATTTAAAATGTGAACAAAAAACATAGGTATTTGTTATTCATCATGTTACCTCTATCTATTCAATATGTTTTTTATGTTTACAGTGGTGTTTAAATGGAGAATGCGTTTATGATGCACGCGCACCCTGATACATACATTGCATATGCTCGTGGAATAAAAACTCCACCAGGAGTGGCATCAACCAAGTTGTGGTAAATAAACTCAACATAGATACCAGGATTAAATGTTTGTATTTGCGCCAGACGCGCGTTTCGTCTACAAAAGACGCATCAGTGATGCTCTAATCAGACAGAGTTAAAGTCCAAACAAAGTACGAAGTTGAAGAGAAACATAAAATATGTTTATTCTGCATTTATTAATCATATATTCTTTTTATTGAAACTCAGTCTCTTCACAACAGACACCATCTCCAAAGAGTTCACTTCCCTGGAAACATTCTGGGCATCTTATTTGACCTTCGCTGGTCACTGGACACACCGAAGGGATAGTGCAGCCAATATCTAAAATATAATTCAAATATTCGTAAACATTATAAAAGTGATAAAATTAATCTAAAGATCTTCCTTGCATATTGACATCAGATGTACCACCGATACAAACGATCACGAAAAATTGTTGTCCAACATCTTTACGAAAAAAATGTCTTCAAATTAATCATTCATGTATTGGTAAATATTTTTTATTATTTTCAATTTATTTATTTAGAAGTTTGAGGCACATTGTAAAATAACGTTTATTAACCATACATATAAACATAATTAAAACTATGAACTCACCTGGTAACTGCACTAAAATAAAAGACAATAATAAGTACAGGTTTTAAAATTTCAAACTTCAATTTACATCTCCCTATATATATTGGAATATGATGGAAGGATAAGTATGATTTTACTTTTGAGATTGTAGTTTAGTTAAAAGCTTTGAAATATGACTCATATTCAAAGTTTTTCAATTGTCAGAGATACGCAAAAGTGGAAAATAAGCTATTGTAAGTCATGTATTTCCATCCATATCACATTTATCACATTGCCTACGGCAATGTTTTTGCTACGCAAAATCCCATTGCGCGATGTAAGTAACCTGATCCTATGACCGAACAAAAATATATATCGACTTATGTTAAAAAGGTAGCATTTGATATAATAAAATGATGCAAAAGTATCATGGAAGTTAATTTGTTGGCAGATAATGCGTTTTAATGTATTATAACAGATGACATTCGTTGATCTTTCGTTCATTATATTTTTTTTATAAGATTGTTAACCGGACAAATCTCTACTACATACCAAAGCTACTATAATGGACCATAAGTCCTTCAACAATTAGCAAAATCCATACAGCATAGTGACTGAACGTTAAGATGACAATGCGTTGAACCGATGGTTATACCAATTCATATTCATGAATAATGTTGTAGTATTAGGTAGTCTTAAAATGTTCTAAGATGTAAGGTCGTAAGATAAAGGAAAAAGGATAAAACATATATATACAACAAAAAGGAATGCTAAATAATACCGTTACAACAAATGTTGATACAAATACTTACCGACTTTGCAATCTAAAATAAAACATAGAGATATATACATAGAGCATATCTGTTCACTGTTCCTTTTCTGAATATTTTATAAAAATCTTTTGAATATTCACATGTGAGGATTTATCAGTTTTGCCAGAGTACAAATGGAAAACAATCATAACAAAAACCAGACACATATGAATCCCCCTTTCAATTTGATTCTGATATTATAAAATAATGATCACATGAGATTTCAAAAATGTGGTGTCCTGTCAAAACTGTTTTAACAGGCCTGCTAATTCATCAATATGATTAGGTTCTTTATACCTTCCTTAGAAAAAACTGAAGGCAAGAATTGCTTCGTAAGGATAGCTTACAATCCTAGTCAGTTTAAAAGGTTATAAAAAGAACGCACTTGCAACTTGGTGTCACAAAGATACAAGAGTTTGTTTCTCTAGCAGTTAAAGCTTTATTCCTCCATCGTTCTCATCCATTACAGGTCTTCTCGTTCATCGTTCTGAAGTTTATTCAAGATGCCACTGTGAACAAGGTTAAAATACAGGTCTAAGATTACCTACATGTTTAAAGTTGACAAACAAAAAATTCTACACTAGTGTTTACTTACCAATAACGATGTCTGAAATTTGAAAATATCTGTTTCAAAAATAATTTTACAAAGGTTCTTATATCGAAATTAGATTATAGACTAAAAGATGTACCAATGAAATATATCAAACTCTGTATTATTTTCTCTATAAGGGTTTGTGCATATATTTTGACAGTTTACCAAATTTTCGGCTATTTCTTTACTATTAAGCGCAAGATAAAGACACACGTCTTACAAAAAGCAATGTTCACTGTATTTGGCAAAACTTTTAGGAGTTTTGGTCCTCAATGCTCTTTAACTTCGTACTTTATTTGGCCTCCTAACTTTTTTGGATTCGAGCGTCACTGATGAGTCTTTTGTAGACGAAACGCGCGTCTGGCGTATATACAAAATTTAGTCCTGGTATCTATGATGAGTTAATTAGGTACAAAGATGAAAGATTTAAGTCTGTGATTTGCCAATTTGACCAAATTTGATAAATCATCAATCAGATATGTCTGAATGGCAAACGAAGTAAAATGCACCTCATAGCCACACAAGCAACACCAAGCATATTATATATGGTTGGTTCACCGTAATGGTACAAGCGATCTGGAAAGAAAAGATATTATACAGACTTTGTAGCAGTAAATCAGAAGTTGCTCATGCTAATTACATTTCGTATGTGTGACTTTTTTCACAATAAGTGTCAGTTGTAAGTTCAGGAAAGCTGTACACTTTCACCGCGTTTTTTTTTACGTTAGATTTAGTGTCTATTGAGTAGGTTAACGGGTTTGCGAAATCAATTGTAAATAAGATTTAATAATATACCTTTAACTAACTGTAAAGAAGGAAAATCGCCATCACATACATCACACACAGTTGGAGGACTATCATAAGGCTCTGTAACATATTTAGATTTTAAAGTCTTTGTAAAATATACATTGTAATTAATGTATTCAGAATTACAATATTTGCAACATGATGTTTGACGATTCTACTTGATGTCGTTACATAGTATGTAACGTGTATCATAGTACTGCGAACACAAAGTTTATATGAGTAAAACGAGAAATATATTTTAAAATGTTTTATTTAATTAAAGAATATTTGCAAACGTAAAGTCGCAAACATGGAGCATTTGGAAACATTTAAACATTTCATTATATTTCTCAGTTTTATTCCGAACAGAAACAATTCCTAAACCTCTTCAATACAAGAAGATAATAAGAGTAGATTTATCATAGTACATGACTTTGCCGGTGTTGTTTATTTACACACTCAAACGCATATAATTTGATGGGCTGACATACATGTGAGAGGTTTAGCTAGCTAAAAGTCGATGTTTAATCCACTATTTTCTACATAGAAAATGTCTGTACTAATGCAGGAATATGCCAGTTGTAATAAATTCGTTTGATGTTTTTGTGCTTTTGATTTTGCCATTAGATTAGAAATTCTCCATTTTTAAATTTTCCTCCGAGTTTTAAGTATTTTTGTAATTATATTTTCTACTGATTTAAAAAAAACAACAGTATTGTTGATTAAATTGTACAGCGCCAGTTTAAATATAAAAATATCCGTCACACTCATCCAAACCCATTCCATCAAAAAAAAGAAAGGGAACTGACAATCATTTTCTTGTGATAACATATACACGATTTAACTAAAAACAACCAGAAAGAAAAAAAAACCAAAAAGCTTCTAAACGGCTACAATGTATATTCGATCATTCTCTATAATATAATTTGATATGTACAGTTCATTATATTAATCGTCTTATTTAGTCTGTTAAAGATGTACTTGTCACGGTTTTGCATTTTACAATATATAAATAAAATATTGTTTGTTGCTATTAAAACAGTTTACCCTATCTGTAACTGTCTCAAAATAATTTTAAACTGCTTTTCATAAACTTGGGGTATGATTTCTAAGATATTGTTTTCTTAATATTTTGAGTATTTTACATCCAAAAAATATTCGAGAAAAATTTTCTGAACCAAAGTTTCTATTGAAGGTAAAAATATGATATCTTTTAAGCATAAACTAATTCATATTTAAGAACAATTCTATCCATTGATATGCAATTCAACAATAAGATGCAAAATCGACAACAAATATAAACAGCAATATAAAGTGCAACTTACACCAAATGCACTAACAATTTACTATGTAAAACATGTAAAATTTGAATATAAAAGTGTAAAATCCGCATATCATGTATATCATAATGTTTCTTTTATATTCAAATTTAATTAAGTTAGAACCTTGCTATTGACACGGAGGAAATTAGACATACCACCTTATTAGACACAATAGATCTTACTTAGTGGTTTGACAAAAGACACCAGCACGTCCGGGAATCCATTTGTTATAATATTCTTACTACATGAGTAGAAATCACCACTTGTAAACGTTCGTCTGGAAAATATTAAATATTAATATTTACAAAAGTTTTTCGATATTTTTAACAAAGATGTTTCTTACATATCGTGTTGTATTTGATCTGATACAATATATATTGTGTATATTTAATATTTGTCTATGTATAAGCCATTTTCATAGTGTGTAGATCACATAGGGAACAAATTGAGCCTGTCACAATTTTCATGAAATTGCACATTTTTTTTCTTTTTTCTTGATCATTGAAATATATATTTTTTAATCCAGTTCTCCATTGCGTATTTTTTGCTAAATGTCATTCTTTTGTCTATATCAGAAAATTTAAGCAAATGAAAATTTGTCATGTTTAAAATTAGATTTAATTATGCCTGCTCCTGCTTATGTACAAGAAAATTGGTTATCACTAATATCAATGAAGACCATCATTAAAAGAAGACAAATTATATATATATAAAAAATTTGCGAAAGCAAATTTACAGATTTAACATTGTTGGGTTGATGTTAAGACGAGTTGTATATACATTATATACACATCCATGTATCACCATCAATGATGGCGATCCGATGGATGCATCTGTTGTAGGGTTGTCACTGACTCAGACGTACTTATGAATATAATTATTTTCTGTGACTGTATCTTACATTAATTTGTAGGATCCTTTACTATAGATAATTTAGCTGATCTGTAACAATAACATCTCCATGCCTTATATATCATGTACTGTAGTACGCCGATAGATTAAAACTGACGTGGAAAGGTAACACATGCCCACCGAAAGCTCTTTTTTTGAGAGCCCAGGTGGTCGTGTGGTCTAGCGGGACGGCTGCAGTGCAGGCGATTTGGTGTCACGATATCACAGTAGCAGGGGTTCGAATCCCGGTGAGGGAAGAACCAAAAATTTGCGAAAAGCAAATTTACAGATCTAACATTGTTGGGTTGATGTTTAGACGAGTTGTATATACATTATGTACACAGCCATGTATCACCATCATTGATGGCGATCCGATGGATACATCTGTTGTACGGTTGTTACTGACTCAGACGTACTTATGAATATAATTATTTTCTGTGACTGTATCTTACATTAATTTGTAGGATCCTTTACTATAGATAATTTAGCTGATCTGTAACAATAACATCTTCATGCCTTATATATCATGTACTGTAGTACGCCGCTAGATTAAAACTGACATGGAATGGTAACACATGCCCACCGAAAGCTCTTTTTTTGAGTGCCCAGGTGGTCGTGTGGTCTAGCGGGACGGCTGCAGTGCAGGCGATTTGGTGTCACGATATCACAGTAGCATGGGTTTGAATCCCGGCGAGGGAAGAACCAAAAATTTGCGAAAAGCAAATTTACAGATCTAACATTGTTGGGTTGATGTTTAGACGAGTTGTATATACATTATGTACACAGCCATGTATCACCATCATTGATGGCGATCCGATGGATACATCTGTTGTAGGGTTGTCACTGACTCAGACGTACTTATATATATAGCCACATACGGTGTTAATATATTTTGGTACACCAGATCCGGATTTCAACAATAAATGTCTCTTCAGTGATGTTAGGGATCGAAACGGTATTTGGAAAGCCATATAAAGAGTATCCTCATTTAAAAAAAAAAGTACCCTCATTTTTAGATAAACTCTTGAATTTAAAGAGTCAATATAGGATGAACGGATCAAATAAACCGGAGGGAAAATATGATACAAAGCCCAAACCAAAAAATATAAACGCGTCTAAATTGAAAACTACGTTCAAACCTATGATTGCGTTGGATAAAAACCGCAATTTTTATACGTGTGCCTGTTAAACAAATTCCGTTGTAGAAGGGTCTAAAAACAGCACAAACAACATTTTCCAAAAGACCAAAAAAGTGAAAAAGTATATTTAAACAAAACGCAATTGACTAACAGGTCGAACAACTGATATATATATATATATATAAAGTGCCTAGAAAATCAACCTAACGATGTTAGAGTAGATTTGATTCGTTACTTCCTCCCCGGCGCCGGGGCTGGAACCTGTACTTTATTTCTAACTTCTACGACAACACCGCCTAGCATTGTATATATATATATATATATAATATACAAGTATAATATTGAATATAAATACACATCAAATTAATTATAAATACATATCAAACTTATTATAAATATAAATCAAACTTTTTATACATACTTAATCACAGTAAATGGGCCTGACCTCGCGTAACATTCCTGTGTGAATCTAGTTGAACCGTTGACCGACACTTCTAGTGTAGTCCGGTTAGTTTTACTGACTGCGCCAACAAAAAAGTCACTGCCGTCTTCATTTATTCTTGCAAATCCTCGGTTCTGCTGCCAACATGGAAAAGCACAGATTCCTAACGCTGCAAAACAAAATTGTTGAAAAAAACTAGTAATGTTTACGTTATAAGAATTTTTATTTTAAATAAGGAAGATTAGCAAAATTAATATGTAGAAATTTGTTTTTTTTTTAAGAATACTAAGTCTTTTAACTTGAATACTTTAGTAAATTCAGTATATTTATGATTTATCAGTTTAAAAAAACTTGCCATATTGAAACATCAACGATACGCAAATGATGTTGAAAAATATTTCCATTTCTTGACGAATAGTACTTCGATTATATTTTAAAAAACAGTTGTCTGTTCTGAGTCTGGTAAGATATGATACATATGACTATGATAATTTAGCGCGTGCATGCTATAGCGTGACATTACATCATTATAAACATGAAATCGAATTAGTGTTAAAAGTAATAGACGTAAACAGATAAGAGAATGATTTGTGACGGCTGACTGGTGAAAGATATATTTATAGAAATTAATAGATAAATGTTAATATCGTCAAGGGATTTAAAAATGTGCGTTAAAGATACAATTGTTTGAAGATGTTATAGCTCATTGTACTTGCATTTCTTTATGTTTGTATCTATGTCAAAGAAGTTCCAGGTGTAACAAGGGTAATATTGAATACGATATAGTCTAAGGAAACTCATCGCATGTAACTGTATATGACAAGAACAAGAGAACGTGAATTAGAAAGAGCCCAATTGTGAAAACAGGTATTAGATGTAGTCCTTTTCACTGACATATTCACTGTTTTGCTTGGTTTAAGTTTCACAATTAACCATCTCCATATTTTTGCTTGGTTTTAGTTTCACTATTTGTCATGTCCACTTTTTTGCTTGGTTTAGTTTTCACTATTTGTCATATCAGATCTAGTTTTGCTTTGTTAAAGCTTAAATATTTGTCATGTCTACAGTTTTCTTGGTTAAGTCTCCCTGTTTGCCATTTCCACTATTTTGCTTGGTTTAAGTTTCACTATTTGTCATGTCAACTGTTTTGCTTGGTTTAGTTTTCACTATTTGTCTTATCCAGTTTTGCTTAGTTTAAGTTTTACTATTTGTCATGTCTACAGTTTTTCTTGGTTAAGTTTTCCTGTTTACCATGTTCACTAGTACTGTTTTGCTTGGTTTAAGTTTCACAATTTGGCATCTCCACATTTTTGCTTGGTTTAAGTGTCCCTATTTGTCATGTCCACTGTTTTGCTTGGTTTAAGTTTCACTATTTGCAAAGTCCACATTATTGCTTGGTTTAAGTTTCACTATTATCAATGTCCACATTATTGCTTGATTCAAATTACACTATTTGTAATGTCCGTAGTTTTGCTTGGTTTAAATTTATCATTTTCTATGTCCACTGTATAGCTCGGTTTAATAATCACTTTTTGGCATGTCCACTGTTTTCTTAGTTAAAATTTCACTATTTGTCATGTCCACTGTTAAGCTTGGCTTAAGTTTCACTATTTGTCATGCTCTTAGTTTTGCTTGAATTTAGTTTCACATTTGCCATTTCAACAGCTTTGCTTGGTTTAATTTTCACTTCTTTTCACGTCCACAGTTTTGCTAGTTTTAAATTTTACTATTCGCCATGTCCACAGTTTTTCTTGGTTTTAGTTTAACTATTTGTCATGTCCACCGTTTTACTTGGTTTAAGTTTCACTATTTGTCATGTTCATAGTTTTGCTAGGTTTAAGTTTCACTATTTGACATTTTCACAGCTTTGATTGGCTTAAGTTTCACTATTTGTTATGTCCACTGTTTAGCTTGGCTTAAGTTTCACTATTTGTCATGCTCATAGTTTTGCTTGAATTAAGTTTCAAATTTGCCATTGCAACAGTTTTGCATGATTTAGTTTCACTAGTTGTCATGTTCACGATGTTGCATGGTTTTAGTTTCACATTTGCCATATCAACAGTTTTGCTTGGTTTAAGATTTCATTATTTGTCATGTCCAAAAATTTTCTTGGTTTAAGTTTCACTATTTATCGCCACAGTTCTGCTTTGTTTAAGTTTTACTTTTGCCATTGCCAGTTTTCCTTGGTTTATGTTTCACATTTGCCAGTGCAAGAGTTTTGCTTGGTTTAAGTTTCACTGTTAGTATGTGCACATTCTTGTCTGGTTTTCATTTTACGATAATTGTCATGTTAATATTTTGCTCGGTTGTCGTTTTTTCAACTGCATTTTCACATTTTTCTAGGTTGAAATTTCAATATTACCACCCTACAGTTCTCGCATGATTCAAGGTTTGGTATTGCCATGATCATTGGTTATGTTTTGTGTTAGTTTCACGGTTGTTGAGCTAACAGTTGTGTTTGTATTTTTAAAAGTTTCACTTATAACACGCTACAGTTTTATTTGGTTTAATTTGTACTAAAAGAGGGACGGAAGATACCAAAGGGACAGTCAAACTCATAAATCTAAAACAAACTGACAACGCCATGGCTAAAAATGAAAAAGACAAACAGAAAAATAATAGTACACATGACACAACATAGAAAACTAAAGAATAAATAACACGAACCCCACCAAAAACTAGGGGTGATCTCAGGTGCTCTGGAAGGGTAAGCAGATCCTACTCCACATGCGGCACCCGTCGTGTTGCTTATGTGATTACAAATCCGGTAAATCGTCTAATTCGGTAGGTCAAATTCATGAAAGGGAAGGGGATTGTAGTTACGACGTAATACCCCAGTCCCACTAGGCCACGATCGCACTACGATCTGCGAAAAAAAATCAAATTTTGATGATCGTAGTACGATCGTGTAGATCGCAGTAAGGTCGTAGCACGCCGTGGTGAGGTCTTCAAGATCGTGATGAGCGTGGCCAACTTTGAACATGTTCAAAACAATAGTGGTGCGGTCGTGATGAAAACAGGTCGTAGTAGAAGCGTAGTGAGAGCGCACTAAGGTCGTGGGTAGATCGCAAAGGTAGCTGTGCCATCGTAGCGAGAGCGTAGCAAAAGCGTGGTTCTAATCGGAGAGACTGCGCTACGATCTCACAGCGACGTTATTACGACCTCACTACGACCATCACGTTCTCAACGCGACCCAACTACGCTTCCACTACGACCATGCCACGTTTACACCACGCTGTTCAAGATCACAGTACGATTCTAGCACGTCCTTGCCGTCCTCATCACGCTCTTCTTACGACCTCACGACGTTCATACTACGACTTTCATTCTTATTGTCATTTTCACATAAAATATATGAAATCTCCATAGGTTTTTGTTTGTCTGTTTGTAATAAGGACTTCTTGTCCATTTTCTCAAACATGCTTCTCGTTTTTTATATAGATTATACCGTTGGATTTCCTGTTTGCATGGTTTTACACTAGTAATTTTGGGGCCCTTTATAGTTTGCTGTTCGATGTGAGCCAATGTTCCGTGTTGAAGGCCGTAAATTGACCTAGAATGGTTTACTTTTATAAATTGTTACTTGGATGGAGAGTTGTCTCATTGACTCATACCACATCTTCCTTTATCTACTAATATTGACACATGTGTGTATTCTCTGCTATCGTTCACTAGATGTCGTCGTTTGAGCTTGATGAACCAGCAATAGGTTGTAATTTATGTTGCATTGGTCGGTCCGTCATCTCTGCTGGATCAGGATTCGTTACGATTAGAACTCCCTTTGCCTCTACATCAACCCCTACTACCTAGCCCACGTGTTCTAGTAGATTTTGGTGGCATGACTGTATTGTTTCAGAGAAATCTACGTATTAATCAGAAATAGAAAGAATGGAACTGTATTGATATGGAACACGATGTTTACGTTTTTGCTGAGAATGTAGTAAGATCGAAGTATGAACGTAGTATAATCGTGGTAAGAACGTGCTAAAAGCGCAGTAGAAACGCCGAAAGATCGTGTTGCAATCGGATAACGCGTGGTATGGTCATAGTGAGAACGTGATGAGCGTAGAAAGATCTTGATGAGCGTAGTGAGGTCGCAGAATAAGCGCGATGAGAACGTCTTATAATCGTAGCGCGTTCGTTGTAGAAGCGTAATGAGGACGTAGAAGCATCTTGCAAGCAATCGAAATTTACATTTTTATGCCGCTCATACTGCGACCTCACCAAGATCTGAATTATTTTTGGATCGCGGTGAGCGTGGTGCGATCGTGGTCTAGTGGGACTGAGGCTTAAGGAACATATCCGATATCATTTGTGAAACTGTTATTCCATAACGGTCAACCAACTCGTGATGGCGTCCGTAAAATTTACGAAGAGATGCTTTCAACTTCACCATTTGGAACTCTTGGTTTAATAGCTTCCTTGTGAGCAGTAACCCTCTATCAAGAAAATCATGATAGGAAATGCAAGCACGGGAATATCGTATCAATTGGGAGATATATACTCCGTATGCAGGTGCTGCTGGAATGTTGCTACTTAGAAATGGAAAGTTCACAATTGGAAAGCTGAAATCATCTCTTTTGTCGTAAAGTTTTGTCTTCAACCGACCCTCATTATCAATTTCTAGATGTAAGTCAAGATATGAAGTAGACTTAACTGTATCTGTAGTATCCTTTTTCTCCAATTCGATGGGATAGATGCGATCCACATAGTCACCAAATTTTGAATTGTTTAGTGAAAGAACGTCATCTATATAGCGGAAAGTAGAGTTAAAGGATATTGCTAACTTATTATCTTTCTTCCTAAGAAGTTCCTGCATTAAGTCAGCCTCATAATAATAAAGAAACAAGTCAGCAAGTAGAGGGGCACAGTTTGTACTAAAGTTTTAACCACAATTTTGATTGGTTTAAGTTTTTCTAATGCCATGTTCACATTCGTTCTTGTTTGAATTTCGATTTCGCATGGTATGAGTTTCATTATTGCCATATTCTTAAATTTGTTCAGTTTCAGAGTCATTATTACCATATTTACATATTTGCTTAGTTTATTTTTTGTTGCCTTGTTTCAATTTTAGTTGTTTTTATTTATACTCATGCTTTGTTCCTATTTAAATTCGACATAACGAGGTTTCGGATAGTATACTTTTTATGACTCATTCATAGTATACAAGTAATTACATTCTTTTAATATCTCAATGAAGATTTTAACTTGTCAGAACCTCTTGTAAATGGTGATCTGAAATGTTTCACCATTTTTTGGATGATGCTCAATGTCATTTCTAGCTGCCGGGATAGAACCTTTAATGCTTTTATATCCTGATCAAGTGCAAATGAAGGTTTGATTCCACTCACCAAACTATTCGATAAATAGACTGACAAAGAAACGGAATATATTTGTTTTTCATTGCGACTGGGATTAAGATATCACGTATCAGTTCTTGTTGACGAGATAGTATCCCCATTTTTTGTTCGACCAGCCAGGTAAGCTATTATCACCACTTTGCAAATGCTACATCGTCGTTAACTCTTAAAACAATTTCGCCTCTGAATCCAACGATCCAATTCCAACCACACCTATATTCAATGGTCTCTATGGTATCTAGAAAATGAAGTTGGCGTTATTCGTTGCTGTCAATCAATCAATATTTGCCACCACGGGTACATGAAGAACACAAATGTATACATTATCAAGAACCTCATTTCGGGGTTAAGGGGTCAAAGAAGTCATCTACTACATCAATAGACTAGTTATCAATAGACGTCTCATGAAGTTATTGACGAGGCTTTCAACATAAAGTATAGTTTGATATTTATGTGTGACACAAGTTTCCTTCAGTAAAATGATCCCTCAAGGGAAACATAATCTAAGCAATGTGAAATAGTCACAGCCTTAACAAAGCAAGTAGGCCAATCTTTGTGAATATTCAAAGCCTTTTTAACCTGACAGTAATGTATCCTTTGTGCAATTGTTATGATAATTGAAAATAGATATTCACAAAACAGGTGGTTATGGAATGAAAATTCTGGAGACAAATTGAATCATTATCCGTTACGTTTGCGTCGGGCGATGTTCAAGATTTTTCTATTGTAAGAGTTTTCTAACTTTGCGAAATATTTCTTTCATATCTCTCTTTTTCAATATTATAATTTGGCAACTTTCTTTGTCCAGTTATACCTGGTTCATGTCATTGAAACAGCCGTACAAATGTATAAAGTTAAGCTTTATTGTGTATACATGTAACATTATGATCTATACTAAATACGCAGTATATGAGTATGCAAATTAAAAGAAAAGAAATAACAAAGTCAATAGTCATTGATCACCAAATATTACATTTCACATTTAAATTTAACAACACAAGGCCAACTTAAAACTGATCGACTTCTCTGCCCCACAAAGGAATTACATTACACTCCCTCTATATTAAAAGCAAAGATGTCAAATCGGCTGAATTTTAATTGCTCACATAAAACATTGAGTAAGATAATTTTAACATTGATAGTTGATGGTTGATAAAGTTAGTGACTTCAGCTATAATAGGAAGACTACACACATTTATCAATTGATCATAAATGTATTGCTCTCATCTATTTCTCACAAATATATCGCAATAAATATGAGCATGGACGATCGTTCCATCGGTACGAAGCTGCTTTCCATAATTCAGCACAGTCTTCATTTGCGCCAGCATCATCAGGCTGTCCGCCTCCCCAGTTTGTGTAATCCACACCTGAGTTATCAGAAATCCACCGCCATGTTCCTTCATGATGAATATCATGTGCACCAATCCTAAGTATATCGATGTTGTTTGCTGTAATACAACACAAATCAAAAGATTTAATAAATATAATGTATTTTGACCATATAGTATTTTAATAAGAACTTTTGTACCAAGTCTAATACTAAATGATATCTGATTGTTGGAAACCTATTTAGCATTTGAAAGCGATAACAGATAAACATTAAAAAGATACAAATCGCAGATACAGTAATACCGCTTTTACGATTAAAGCCAACAGTTGGCTTCTTGCAAAAGATATTGTATTTTACTAATCATGTCTAGCAGTTTTAGCAATTTATCTAAACAATCTATAATAATAGACAGAAACTGTACAATGAATAAATCAAAGCGCTGTAAGCACTTTAGGCAGTTAACAAAAAACCAAGACAAACATAATTATGAAAACTGTGGCAATGTTGCTTCAACTTTTTTTTAAAGATTTAAAAGAACAAACATTACACATTCATATATAATTGTACATGTATGTTCATTTAATGAATTAATAATTAAGGCAAATAATTCATATTTGATCAAGGTTTTCAATAGTAACGCACATGACCACGAATGGTCATGCGTCTTTCATGAGTCAGCAGTGATACAAATTTGCAATGATTGCAGTTCTTCTAGTTGATCGTAATTGTTCGTATTAATTGACTGTTAGTAGTTCAAGTTGACTTTAGTACGAGCTTGTAAAAGTATGAATAGACTTGCTTCCCTGGAAAGAAAACTGAGTTTGTGTTGTACAGTACAAAAGTTATGAGACACAAAATCAGACAAATGTTTACTACTACAGGGATCAATGGTGAGGTCTGATTGACGTGTCCATAGTAAATGTAAATTACTCCCACCTTCACCCCAAGTCCATGATGTCTAAGTTTGGCATAAAATGACAGGTGTTAGGGTCTTGCAAAGTGATATGCATATGTGTCGCCTATGAGAATTTGACCTTGTATGTCATTCAATCTTTTTGGAAATGACAAACAAGAATGAATATGGTTTAGGCATTGGTATCTCAATCTTTTACAAGTTCTCAATACACACACAAGAGGGTGTGGGGTGACACTAGGGACTATCCCTATTTTTCATTCGATTTTTTATATTGTCCCATACATGAATATACCCGGTATATGGTTTATGGGTGGGGATCTCGACCGTTATCACGTTTTCAAACAGGAGGGGATAGGGACCCCAGTGACTTCCCCTATATTTCATTTGATTTGTTATATTGTCCAATACATGAATATATATAGTTGAGGGATGTGGATCTCATCTGTTTCTAAGTTATCAAACAGGATAGGGTAGGGTGACACTAAGGACTCTCCCTATATTTCATTTGATTAGTTCTCATACATGAATATATATGGTTTAATTTAAAGGTTGGGAACTCGACTGTTTCCAATTTCTCAATCAGGAGGGGTGGGGTGACTGCAGGGACTCCTCCTATATTTCATTTAATTTAGAGTTGAGGATCCCAACTGTTTCCAAGTTCTTAAACATGAGGGATAGTGTGACCACAGGGAATCCCCCTTTGTTTCATTTGATTTGTTATATAGTCTAATACATGAGTATATATGGTTAAGGGGTGATGATCTCGAATTTTCCCAAGTTCTCAAACAGGAGGGTGTACAGGGACCATAGGAACCCCCTTATAATTCATTTGATTTTAATATTGTCCCATACATAAATATATATTGTTTAAGATTGTGGATATCGACCATTATAAATTCTCAAACAGAAAGGGGTAGAATGGCCCCACGAACTCCACCTTTATTTCGTATGATTTGTTATATTGTCTCATACATGAATATATATGGTTTAGGGGTGGGGATCTTGACCGTTACAAAGTTTTGGTAATTTTGGTCTCTTGTGGATAGTTGTCTCATTGCCAATCATACCACATCTTTTTTTTTATATAAGAAACTTCCAGCTATTTAAACTGACCTATCAAAATTGAGAAGAAAAAAATACCCCTTGAAATTGCAGTAATATGTTTAACTTGAAACGCATTTAACATACAATACCAACATTTATCACTGATAAAGAAAATTTATAATGTTACCCGGAACATATATATTGTTAGATAAACTGTTCCAAGCTGTCACATTGTATTGGATTTTGACATTAAAATTGGTGTACAAAATATTTTCCGATTTTTCTTTCTTTTACGTATATCTTTTTGTTTTCAATTCTAGTGTTTATATTTATTTACCATGCTTAGATGTATTTTGTCACCTGTCTGGAATTTTTTAGTTGATAGCCAAAACCCGGGATTACCCTTATCCGCATCCGGAATCGGATCCGAAATTGTAATTGTCTTCTCGCGACAGCCATTTTGTGTTCAATGTTGTTTTTGACAGATAGTGAGATACGATTTACTCGGATTTACACATTATTTATCGGCGATTTTTTTTGTATAAAGCTAGCGGTTGAACATATTGAACATCGCTGTTATAAATAGTAATGATGAAAATAAGTTTGTAATGAGATCGTTTATTAGGAAACTTTGCCGTAAAAATGTTTGCAAAGTTATTTTTTTATTTCTTTCAAGGTCCGTCGGGCATGTCGGGTCTAGCTAGTAACCAAGTATAAAGACCGACTGCACGGACCACCGCTAATTTGAACCCCTGCGTCAAAATTGAAAAGATACGAAAATTCGTCTTCTAATTCAAAATTGCCGCCAACAGCGTGATCAGTAGAACTTATATTAATAGACTACTGACGTAGGTGACTACGTAATGACGACAAACAATACATTTGTATTCCTACGACTTATGCAATTTGGGAAATCTTAACTACTTGTCTTTAGAGATTTTCGGCGATTGAATATTTCATACATTTGTTATTTGACATACTAACCAAAAGCTCAGGGGATAATAAACTGCATAAGGATTCCTAATGTGCTCTACCTCCTTTTTGGGAAAATCGACGATCATTTAAGGTTTTTCTTGTCATATTTTTTGAAATCCAGAATGAAAAGTATAAAAAAAAACTGTCCAATAAGTTATAAATAATATAGAAGCCACCTCGATGATAACAATGGCACATATTTCAGCATTTATTGGGTAGATCACAAATCCAGGGTGCTCGCATAAATATGAAAAATTCTGCTTGCTTGGGGTAGGACATTCATTGGTTTAGGGAGGGGTGAAAAGGGTGGGGACAGTAAGCGTCTCTTATGCATTATCAGTATTATAAAATGAGTGATTCATGAAGGGAGGAAAACTTCGTATTATCTATATAAACTTACCAATCATTACAGTTTGAAGCCAAAGATTTTCTGATGCGTCCTCTACTTTAACCAAGTTAGAACCTCTCCTCTGGCAATCAGTCTGAAATATAATAATGTACATTCTACAATTATAATATGTGTGCCATTTGTTTATAAATATTGTAAGAGTTACATTAATATGTGCACTACATTTGTGGCGTTATACAGACGACATCCCGAGCTAAGAAAAGATATTATGTATATTTAATAAAATTCTTTCTCTATTTTATTAGGTTTAATTGCATTTGTAAAAAATTGCAATTGTAAAAAATGCAGGTTTGTTTAAGAAATAATTCATGGAAGCCATAGATTTGTTGGAAATTTACACATGGCCTGGGCCGTGATATTCGAATTTTATCCTGAGCGTTAGCGAGGGATAAAATTAACGAATATCACGGCCCAGGCCATGTGTAAATTTCCAACAAATCTATGGCTTTCATGAATTATTTCGATTCTAATAGGACAAATAAGTCAAATACTGAAGCGAGGATAGGTACATGTATGCCGCGTGTGTAGCTGTTCTTTTTTACTACTTGTTAGATAAAGCTCAAATATTCTCATAAATCTTAAGCTTGCATTAAGTATTTCGTTAATAACCGCTAGACAAAAATAATTTATGTTTAACTCTCAAACCAAATATTTCCGATTTTTGATTTACATGTTTTCTCGTAAACTAACTGTCAAATCCAAAATTGACGGACATTTCGTAATGAAGGAGTTGCCTTGTTGACTAGCTGAAATCAATTGCAATAGAATAGAAAACAAATCTACCTCATAATTCCATTTTTATACAATATTATACAAACTTCGATGGTTACAAAAAAGTTTATATTTTTGTAACATTGACTAAGTATTGCTTTTATACTGCAACTTAAATTATTATATTGATAGCTTTTAAAATCGTAACATTAATATCAAGCTTATTTTCATCCCTTAATGAGCCCCTGATTGTAGAGAAAGTGTTCCATAATGAAATTGACGTCGCACAAAACACAGCTGTGTTACTATATTTAGGAAATAAACCAAACTAGTTGCAATATATTTATTCTTTTTTTATTAATGATCCGAATAAGAATAAAAGTGCTTTTGTCTTTTGTTTTATAACACTTTCTAATACAATAAAATTTGCAAAGCGTTTGCAAAGTAGGTTCAAATACATGTGGATTTACGTGGGAGGTATATTGTAACATCCATTATTATGTATATCTCTGAGTCTGCGCTAAGTATAGATATATCGAGATTTTTCACACAGTGTTGTTTACAAAGCGAAAGAAGCACGTCATATTAGAATGATATATTTATCCATGGTCGATTTCAAATTCTCGAGAAAAAACGCTGTTTTAAAGAAAAGAAGTGAGAAAACAGTTTGATTCTATTGAAAATGAGTGACCAAATACACAAAACAAACCAAAACATTGATTTTGATGAACAAATATAAAAAAGAAGATGTTGTCCATTTGACTTCTATATATTTGCAGAAAAAAATTCTTAAAAATTCATTTTTATAAATTAATATATTTTTCCTTGATGTATATTAATATATGATATATACGAACTCTCACTATTAATTTTATATTTTTTGGTCAATAATTAAAACAGTTTCCCATTAGGTCTCTATGTTAATTTTATTTTTTGGAGTGTAGATTACCTGAAGGAGTAAGTATAGGTGGTGTAACGGCCTTCAAACCAAAACAAAAACAACATACATGTGCTTTTTACTGTTTGTTTATTTGTACCATGTGACTATACCAATTTGAATATTAAAGGACACCATTGAAAATGATCATCACTTTAAATAGTTTTGATTATTGAATTTATATCATTATATAAGTTAACTTACTATACACAAGCTTTGCATGCTATTAGCATGGTGAATTGTAAAACAATGCAAAGAGGGTCTATAAAGTTTATTAAAAAAACAGACTAAAGTTAATATACATTCAGTTACTAATTAATGTGCTAAATGCACATCTTGGAAGCACACAATTTTGGAGATTTTTTTTTTTTTTTTATAGTTGGTAAATTCTATCATAACTCATGTCCACTAACATAACATATGAAGGTAAACATTTAAAACAATATTAATTTTCATATCCTTTGCCTATAAAGAACTATTTTACTAGTTTTCACTATATCTAATATTTTTTAAACAGAAAATGGAAATTGCAGTTTCCTTTCATATATTAAGAACAATTATGACTATCACATGACATGAAATCTAAGTTTTGTTGATGGTCAGTAGAGGTCATCTTAATATTTCAGTAAACAAAGTCACATGGTACAAATAAACAAAGTTTAACATTAAAAGCACATGTATGTTGTTTTTGTTTGAAGGCCGTTACACTACTTATACTTACTCCTTCTGGTAATCAACACTTCAAAAAATAAAATTAACATAGAGACCTAATGGGAAACTTTTTTAATTATTGACCAAAAATTATGAAATTAAAAGTCAGAGTTCGTATATATCATATATTAACATACATCAAGGAAAAAAATATTAATTTATAAAAATGAATTTTTAAGAATTTTTTTCTGCAAATATATAGAAGTCAAATGGACATTGCCAATGAAATAACTCTCCGTAAGAGACCATATAACACAGAAAAAACAACTATCGGTCAGCGTACGGCAACATGAACAAAACCCATACCTCATAGCCAGCTATAAAAGGTCCTGACAATGGAGTTTAAAAATGCAAACGAGAAAACTAACGGTCTTATGTAATAATATGTTTAAAAATGAACAAAAAACAAATATGTAACACATAAACTAACGACAACCGTTGGTTAAACATGTTATCGGGATCCCTACCATTGGACAGTGGTGTACAGTACAAAGTCTTTTTGTCTCTATGTGTTTGGAAAATAATATGTTTTAATTTTATGTTTATCAAATTGGCTTATATCTACTATGTTGTACGTATTGGTGTGCGTTCGTTATTCTACATTGGTTATGGATATAGGGGAGCGTTAAACTCTTAAGCGTTTGACCCTCGTTACATTTTGTGTCTGTCCTTTGTCGTGTATGTTGTTTTATTTCTAAATGTTGTTTCATTTATATGTTTCGGAGTTCAAAATGACGTCCATTTTCACTGAACAAGAACACATTGTTTAGGGAACAGTGTAAGCCTTGGATGTTCTTGCTGTGTAAAAGACCCATTGGTGGTCTTCACCTGTTTTGCTCTGTTGTAGAGTAGTTGTCTCTCTACTTCCATTCTTAATTCTATCATTGAAACAAGTATTTGGGTTTAGGTTTCAGTGATGATTGATACACATTTGTTTTTTTGTTTAAAAAAGAAAGGAATTTACATTTTCGATTTTTCGACAAAAAAAACCTGCATTGCTGAAACTCTAATCTCAACGTCATGTTTAGTTGTGCTATTTACAATTCATATGATAGTAAATCCTTGTATTTAATATTATCGAACATATGCCACTTACTACAGAATCTACCCATGTCTTTTTACCGGTCCGATGTAGTAACAGTGGATTCCAAACTTTATCCATCCTTTCTCACAGGGTCGTGACATTTCTGAGAAAAAACATATAATTCATTCACTTTAAGGTGTCTGGGGAGTCTTAATTAAAATCCACAGAATCTTTTAATAATTTGTCAATATGAAATTTTTATCATGCTTTTTAATATAAAGTAAAAGATATAGGTCACCGGACCTATTTTCATGCTACAGATTGTGCAAAATTGTCAAATTTGGTAGATTATGCATGGCAAATCCAATTTTGTGTAATAAAATGAAAACTACATGATATAATTTTAAGATAAAATGTGAAAAGATAGCTCTTATAGCATGCTTTCAGTTAAGAAGAAAAAAGAAAATGGGGTCACACAATTCGTCTTTTTCATACATATTAAAAAAGGTCAATTCACAACACTTTCTATGTAAAATAACTTTATCTGAGTTATCTCCCCTACGTTATGAGTTATCTCCCCTTATTTGGCAAAGTTTGGGGGGAAAAAATGAACCAAACACATAAATGTTAATTTTTTTTTAGAAATAACAGCCATAAATATGATAAAACACATAATTTTCTATATTTTATTTACATCATTTTACTTACACATGAATTACATAATACTCTCAAAATTTGCATGTTTCCGAGGATACCAAACATTTCAATTTTGAGTTTACTTATCAAATGTAATGGTGCATTTATCTACTTATCAGACATTTGAGGTATCTGGTCAATAGTAACGATTTAATAGCTAGCCATGAACAATGTCAGACAAGGATATAATCATTAAAGGGGAGAGGGAGTAGAGGTGGTGCCTAGCTGGAGGTTGGAATTTTTTGGTTCTTTCCTAAACAAAAAACATCGAATAATTACTGATTCCTTATTAGATGAGAAAAAATATTGTAGTCAAGCAGATGACAATGGCGGATTCAGAAATTTTCATAAGTAGGACCTCACTGACTGACTAAGAGGGGCCCCGCTCCAGTCATGCTTCAGCACGGTAATTCCCTATTTAATCAACAAATAGTTTCTTAGTAAAGGGGGGCCCGGCCCCCTACACCCTCTAAATCCACCTCTGGATGACAAAAATGGATAATATGAATCCATATTTTCCCCAACGCATACCTAATAGTGTTATGCTTTGAAAAAAAAAATGATTGCTAGCGTTGAAAAACTTAAGTAAAATGTTCTGACTCAGACAAAACTCATACCCCTCTTTTCTGCCCTTAAGAAGTTAAACGGTTGCTCCCTTGATAAACGTAGATTATTTTTGTACCTGCATCTAAATCCATTTCATCAGGAATATAGAAATAAGGAGATGTTGTTTGATCGCCAATGGTATGATACAACTATCCACTCAGGTGCAAATGAAATGGATGTACATATAGGCAACCGAATGACCTTCAACAATGGAAATACCCGTAATGTATGGAGGGCTATGAAAGGCCCCGACACGACAACATTACTGGTAATTTAATTAATCAGTAAGTTACAGTGTTCTACCGACTTAATTAATATGCACCCGCATAAATTAGAACTTAAAAAAACATTAGTGTATTGGATAATTTTTATATAAATATTTTTAAGGTCAATTTTATTGATTAACTTCATTAAAAGTTGACATAGTGCGCTCTATTTTTGTGTCTTAGTTTCAATAGTATCTCACCATAAGCATTTAAAAAGCTTACCTAGAAACTGTTTGGACAATTTTCCATTCCATACCAACATACTGGCTAATTGTTTATCAATTTCCGACACCTTCGATTTTAACGACTCTTGTTTTTCCTCGACGACGTCATCATGGTCATGGAATCTGTCAATAAATGTTACATTTATAGCATCATCAATATATTCTTTAAGCTGCTGGTTAATTATTGATACGTCCAGCTCAGCTAATAATGGAGCCTTTAAGTTGTCTGACACTAACGGCATTTTTACTGACCGACACCCAGAATCGGAGCATGGTTTAGCTAAATTATTATGCCCCATTATATGAATTACAAATAAAACAATATAAACTTTACGTGCTTCCATCGTGAAAGCTGTACAATCTTATATCATATAAAACAGGTTATAATCATGTATTACTAAGTGAACACGCACTTATTACGCGAATATAAACCTAGGATTCAACAAATAAAAAGGCTAATAGTCAAAACATGACAAAATATTTACATTAAAACGCTATCATTTCTCAAATCAATGTTTTTCGAAAGAGTTGGCTGGCATTAACATAGGTTCTTTTAAACGTGTTTACAACATTGAGATATGGTACTGTCAGTTGATACAAGTAAGCTTAATGTTTACGTAGTTGTATCAAAAATAAAAACATTTTTTGTAAACAAAAATGATTGCCCTCCGTATATATTTGCTGTTGCTTTCGTTAACGTATGCATTCCAATAACTAAGGCATTTGTAAATAATAATTTCTACTCGAAGTCAGTTTCTCGATAAAAGGACATGTGACAGTAACGTAACAACACAACAAACAACATACGGTTTAGACTAAGAGTCCATACAATACCATTGTTTTTGAAACTCTAAATAGAGCCAAAACAAGAACATCAGCGAATGCTAAAAGTGTATTATTACAGCCGATTTTATTGAATGTGTAGCTAAAGGTAAAATCGTTGGTAAGCTTACTTGCTAGCTAAACCGTGAAGTCATTATTAGGTTTTGTAAACTACCCTCCTTTAAAAATAGACTAGTCCGTCAATCTGTCTGCAGAACTAGGCTACTTCGAAAGGTGGGTATTATACCTTACCTAATAATGACTTCGCGATTCAGCTAGCAAACAAGCTAGGTAAATACATCATATTAAGCTACACACTCAATGAAATCAGCTGTAATGGCTGGTGCATTCTCCATGTTTCTCCTTTTTATATAGGTCAAGGGATGTTTATATACCTTTTAAACAAAATATAGACAAAGGAATAAACATTAAACAACTTTTGGTTACTTTGTCTTATTTAAGTAGTCTCTTGTGAATAGTGATAAACCCTCTCCATTAGATTTCTTACAGGGTGTTTATGTATTGTGATGTTATACATCTGACCATGATAAATAAAAGGTTAAGGGCTCACACGAATGTTTCAATCTCTTCAATTGTCGCTTTCTGAGCCTGTTATTCAATGCTGGTCTTTTAAAATGTGATGTCAGTCATATTGGTATTTTTCTATATCATTTGTGTATAGATCAGGCTATTTAGCCTCGGTCACATCTTACCGGATAGCACGAACGGACGCCTAACGGATAATTTTTTTTCAATCCGTTCATGTCCATTGGACGTCCGTTCTTATTCGTTAGATGTCCGTCCATATCCGTTGCATCTCCGTTAAGCGTACATTTTGTCCGTCGACGTTCGTCCTGTCCGGTGGAAAATTTTGAGCATTATCTAAATTTGAACGGACGTCCAACTGATAAAATGTCCATTGAATGTCCGTTAGCCGTCCGTTTTGTACGGTACTCGTCCGTTTCGTTTCCGTTTAGTATTCGTTACGTGTACGTTATACATCCGTTGGAGGTCTGGAAGATAAATTCACCAACGGACTTCTACCGGACGTATAACGAATACAACGGATGATGAACGGAACTGAAACGGATAAATGCCAATTGAAAATTACGCGTCAGAAATGCCAATTATTGGTATGTCAGATTTCTTAAAGTTCATGCATTCTTATTATTCATAATCGATCTTAGAATAAAGGCACGTCTTCACAATCCAGCAGATCTTATTCAGGCGAGACACAGCCCTTTGACAGCATTTCGAAGAACAAACCAAAACCAGTTACACAGAAACATTTTGAATATTTATTCGATTTACATGTAGTTATTGTCGCCTTTAATTTTTCCGTATATTTTGTTCACTCGTTTTATCCGGTACGCTTCCGCTATGTGTCTGTTGTATGCGGTACTCGTTCGTTGGATGTACGTTTGATATCCGTTCTGTCCGTACGTTGCATATCCGGTGTGTGTCAGTAATGCATTCGTCACACGTCCGTTTTATTCGGTCAGTATTTTTCTTTTATTTTCATCCGTTAGGCGTCCGTTCATGCTATTCGGTATAACGTGTGACCGAGGCTTTATGTATTTTCTTTGCACATTTTATCATAATGGGATTTCATAAACGTGTCCCAGAAACACATGAGGAGGACAATAATAATATAGGGGGAAATGTACACGATGTAGTCAAACACGGAACCTCCGGGTGCTGGTTTTGTTACTACCCATTTGTGGCCTTCGACTTTTTTCTGCCCTTTTGTTGGGTTGTTTTCTTGTTGACATATTCCATATTTCAATTTTATTATTACCATATTTGCTATGAGATCATAGATTTACTTTTGATCCAATTAAAAACCAAACAAAGTTTGTGCTGCATTTAATATTGAAATTGCACTGGTATAGGGACACTTATGAGAATACATAAATTCGTAATGTTATTAATAGCTTGAAAGATGATAGTTATTATAAAATGATAGTCTTCCGCGAAATCTTTAACTTCCTTCTAGATAACATTGACACATACTTTGATATTGTACCGTAAGTTATCGGAACTTATCACATATTTACCTGATGCATTATAAAAACACGGCCGACACTCGGCTAACCGAGAGATAGGTCGGTTAATCTATATTGAGTATGCGGCTATATCGACGGTGGGTATGTTAATCGGGTTGGCTATACGTCTGTTAAGAGTAAAACTCACAATTTAATATCAAACTCTGTTAAATATCCAGATTTTTTGGCATATTATGAGAATCACATCAAAAAAAGAAAAGTGTCTGACAAAATGATATCTATCATAGAACATTTTCCACCATTAAAAAAATGCATAGCCTGCGCAATTTTAAGTAAAACGAAAAGGCGTCGCGCAATTATGTGGTTTTTATGCTTGTACGCATAGCAATATTTTAGATAAAAGGCAAAAAAACATTTTTAGATATGATTTAAAGGACACAAAGTAGTATTTTGGTTCTAAAAAATCAATTGTCGTTGATAAGTATTTCATAATTGTTATATAAGTTGAGTTATACCACATATTAATGAATATTAGAGGAATACAGTCTGTTAATGGGTTGGCCAATTTAAATCGTGTCAGTTAAGAGTTATTTAGCCACGACAATAGTCTTACTACCTTGAGTTTATATTTTCACATTGAAAAAAATGAGATGTACTTGTGACGAAAAAATTACAATACGGTGCAACAGTATCCTTATAGAAAGAGCACTTTTTTCTCTGCATTTCATTAAAAGGGTGTGTCACTTCAAATTAGCGTTATATGGACTGATTGGCCGCTCGAATTCGCATGAATTTATTATTTACGCCAAGTTATCAATCAGCCTTATTTTTTTGTCTGTTCAAAATCTGTAACATCTATGAATCTGTCATGTGTTGCAATGCAGCTGGTTAAATTCCATGGTGCGTTTTCTTTGGAATACTTTAATTGGCTTTTCTACCTCAGGAATAGATTACCTTATGCCGGCGTCACACATTGGCGGATAGACTGGCGTGCACCAAACTTACAGAGAAAACTGACAAAGTCGGTATACGTTAGTTGCACGCCATAAGAACGCTTAGCAATCGTTCAAACCGCGTTGCATAAGTTTGAAGTACGTCGAAATACAAAGGTAAAATTAAGAAAGGAAATGTGGAATGTGTCAAAGCGACAACAACCCGACCATAGAACAGACAACAGACAAAGGCCACCGATGGTCTTCAATGTTGAGAAAAACTCCCGCACCCGTAGACGTCCTTCAGCTGGCCCCTTAAAAAATATGTATACATATACAGTGATAATGGACGTCATAATAAACTCTGAATTATACACAAGATAAAATTAAAAATCATATAAGACTAACAAAGGCCAGAGGCTCCTGACTTGGGACAGGCGCAAAATAGCGAAGGGGAAAAACATGTTTATGAGATATCAAACCCCCCCCCCCCCCCTATACCTCTAGCCTCTGAAGGAAAGTAAATGCGCTTGATGAACGCTACAACCCAAGGATTTTTTTTTATGCAGCATAAAAAGCATACAACGTTACGGCGGTAACGCCAACATACGTTTCTTGAACGCCGGATAAACGCTTAGCCTTAGGTACGCTTCTAGTACACCCAACACACGCTTAAAGCATATTGGCAGCGTAAATGATTTTTAACACGCCGGAGCTATACGCTGATGTGTGACGCCGGTATTAGTTGTATTTCCTCAATGCTTTTCAACTTTGTTTTTGGCCTTTTAAACATTTTTTCGAGCATCACTGATGAATTTTTCGTAGACGAAACGCGTGTCTGGCGTAAATATAAGGTTCAAATATCAAATTTCAATCCTGGTATCTATGAGAAGTTTATTTCCGGTATGTATTTTCCTTTGTACCGAGTCATCATTCTTATTTTCTGCCGCCTAAGGAAATGTCTGTTGCAATTAAGTTCTAAACCGTGGTTCTAAACAAGAAATAGACATTAGTAAGGTTTTTTTATATTAGTGTTGGGTGCTGATTTAATGTGTAACAACAATGCAAATTTATATTCCTGTAAATCACAATAAATGTATAATATTAATTTTATTTTTCGAGTAATGATGTATTCCTAAGATATCGTAAGTCATTTAGCCGACTCACAGTCCGCAAACGTGCTTGTTTTTCTATCGAGTGACATTCAAGGTGGTGTAGAGAAAGGTTGATGTTGAAAGGTTTTTGTCTATATTTGTTTGCTTTATAAACATATTTCAGTTCATTTGATAAAAAAAAAATCAAAACATTACGAAGTTTATCTCTGATTTATGTACTTGTTAACTATGTAAATGACAAATGGGTGCCATTCATATCAATGAAACAGAATCCACATGATATATGCGACCATTCTTTGATGAAATTAATATTACTTTGATTTTACACTTTTTAAAATCATTTCTATCCATTTTCAGATTTCATTGTCTAAACTAATGTTTCATTGTTCATGTTTTGTTTCCATTTATTCTACTAATCTTGAGCCTATCTCTTTATTCAGATAAATTAACATCCCATATAGCAATTAAATTATACTTGTAATGTCATTCAGAACTCTTAACAGACCAATTAACAGACCGAGTTTTATACATCCGACCCATTAACAGACCATATTTTTATCAAAAATTTATTTATGTCACCAAAATACAGTTTTTCGTGTAGATTTTTCACATATTGATGTTAATATGGTAAACAAACATAATGCCAGTCTTTTTTCGATGTTCAAAAGATTGCATACAAGTAAACTCAACCAACTTGTCATTTTTGCGTACATTTTGTGTGTGTAAAGTCTGTATAAATTTACTGATGAGTAACTCGCCTTTTCATTTTATAGATCGATTATTGAAGCTTGAAAAAAAAGAATTTCACCACTGGATTCAGCACTCCAAATCATTTTGTCAGACATGAATAGTTTTTATGATATAAATATAATTAAAAAGTTATACAATGAAACATAATGACCTTGCACTGATTTTCACGATAACACCTGATTAACAGACTTTAGCCAACCCGATTAACAGACCCACCGCCGATATAGCCGCATACTCAATATAGATTAACCGACCTATCTATCGGTTAGCCGAGTGTCGGCCGTGAAAAAGGCCAACTATTTCAATTCATATCCACAAGTACAATAATATAATTAATAGCAAATTGGCAATAATAATAAATGATAATAAAAAAAAAAATGATAAAGAAAAGAAATGTTCGTTTTTACTTTGTACGAAAAAATGCATAAATATATTTTAAAGGATGTACATTAAAGTGATCAATATAAATGTACGTGCTCATTAAATTTTGATAAAGTTGTTTAAATTCACATTCATGTGAAACGAGGCGTAATCTTGTTTACATGAGTTTTTCAAATATATTATATTACATATATTTTCGAAATTGTGCACTTAAAATGTAAATATGCAATAAAATATGTTACTTTTCACATAATCAGTGGATTGTTTAGTGTTTGTATAAATCGCACGACTACATATTTTGTTAAGGAGAATTTTGATTCAAACATAAATTATCTGGAACAGTGTAGAACACGGAGACTACAACTAGAGTGTAAAAAGCCTTGCCTTCTAGTTCAGTGAAATATTGAGTACACTTGTTGTTATTTGTGTAGGTGGGTTGCTATATCATTTGTATTTCTTCATGTTCTTATGAATCAGACATGCTTGAAGGGTTGATATAAAAATAAGAAGATAATGCATGATTGTCAATGAGAAAATTATCCTCAAGAGACCATCTGACACAGAAATAAGCACGAATAGGTCACCGTGCGACATTCAACAATGAGCAAACCCATACCGCATAGTCAGCTACAGGCCTCGATATGACAATTTTAGAGAGGTAACCCGAGAATACTAAGTAACGGACTTATACATGTACAAAAATAATGAACGACAAATAAATCAGATACACAACAATGACCGACAACCATTGAATAACAGGCTCTTGACTTTATGCAAACTCTCCTCTGAGCTGAGACAGTGGTGCGACGGAAAAAATAATTTTGCGTCTGACATATTGTAAGTATTGTTCTGAGTAATCCGTAAGGTTTCCCATACCAAAAACGTACGTAGACATTGCAATGTCTTTACCATATAATAAGGAGGAGGCGACACACATCTTTCACTGAAAACTCAAACATTTGGTCAATCATGTTTTAATTTTAACAAGACTGACTGTGTAATATAGAATACATATCTAAATTCTTTATATATGTTCAACTGTAATCTCTTACATTTTAATCTTTGGATGTGGGTCGTGCGATATCAGTGTAAGATTTCCTCCTTAAAACCGTCTTTCTGTTTAAAACAAACGTAATTATATCGAGCTACTACAAAGCCCAACATGGGGACAGGATTTTTCATATTCATTATGTTCTTTTCTTTCATATTTGTGTTGCAAATTGTTGGCTTCTTTTCTCCAAATTGGGATATACAGTGTGTTAAAAACTATACATCAACCATTGCTAATTCCAACAATGAGACATGTTTCTACCTTTAATTTACACATTTCAAATATTTGTAAAAAGGCTGCAAGGCAATTAAATGTTTTGAAAAGAATTGGGAAACATCTAAACAAACTGAGTAAGCTTACAATTTACTACTCTTTTATTATGTCTAATTTCAGTTACTGCCCTTTGACTTGGCATTTCTGTGGGGAACAAAATACCAGAAAAATAGAAAAAATACAAGAACGAGCGCTTCGATTTATTTATGAAGACCATCTGAGCTCATACGAAACACTCCTACAGATTTCGAACCTTCCATCATTAAAAACTCGTAGAATGCGCTCAATTGCCTTGGAGACCTTTAAAATAATTAATAAAAAATGTCCTTTATTTATTCAAGATTTAGTTGTAATAAAAAACAATTCATATAATTTCAGGTATGTAAACACTGCTGAGGTACCTAGACCTAGAACCTCCAGTTATGGTAAAAGATCTTTTAGATTTGAGGCAGCACAAGTATGGAACTCACTTCCTAATGAGGCTAGACTCATGACTTCTTTTGACCAGTTTAGGAATTACATAAATTCCTGGTGTGGGGGTCAAAAATGCTTCTGCAGTTCATGTCGTTTCCATCCAGTGCTGTCTCAAAGCTGAAATTTCTTTCTTTCTTTTTATAATGGCCTTTTGCTCTGCTTTTTATGCATTTTTTAAATATATATCTGCCATTAAATGCTAGTGCTTATTTTTATTTATTTATTGTTTGTATGCTTTTAGTTTGTTATATTTTATGATCGTCAAGTGATTTGTTGATTCCCCCGCTTCAATGCACATAGAGGCGCTTGCCACATGAGCTTTGACTCTGGAGGCTCACAAATCAAATAGAAGTTTGCTTCATTATATTGCATGTTTTATTTGGTAGTATTTGCATGATGCTGCATGATTTTTATTGTGATAGTCGGTTAAAGAGCTCACCAGAGCTCATGTTTTCTCTGTTATAATGTATATATATGCCGACTCTAAATAAAATTTACTTACTTACTTACTTACTTACTACCAGGGATTGTTTTATGGATGCAGCGACAGCGGGAAATGTAGAGGAACAGACAGTAGGCTAATTGTTATATTTAATCTGCAAACACACATTTAAAATGATAAAACAAGTTTATATTAAAAATTGAGTAACCGTTACGATTCAAATGATCAATTCTATTAATGTTTAGAATATTTGGCTGTATAGAGTAATCATTTTTTAGCATTTATTCGCTGTGTTTATAGATATTATATTTATTATATTTTATTCTCGCTGAATTAATGACGCTGCTTGCAGACTTTTTTTCATCAAGTGGACAATCTGTCAACTTATATATATTAACACATGGCAAACGTAAAATCTCTTTGTACTTACTGTGCTATAATCTGAATAATGCACAGCTAAGGTGTGCATTAACTACCTCAGATAAACTGCACAGTTCAAATCTATTTTTACCTTTAGGGGCGGTTCTTGGATTTTGAAAGGGGCGTTATTCTATCAAATTAAAAAAAAATATCCCCGAGTGTATCGAGACTAAAGACAATATTGACGATCTTAAGCTAAAACACGACACTTTGTTAAATCCAAGGGTTAACGACCTATTCGCCCCCACCCCCGAATCCGCCATCTGTCTTGAAATTACGACACAGTTGAACTTCGTACAAACATCGTAGTTTCAAAATAGGAAAAAGAAAGGTTTCTCATTCCTTTATTATTATTTTTTATCGAAGCTGGGACATAAACTATTTTATTATATATAATATAGTACTACTGCTGTGCACTTTTAGTCTAGTCAAAATAAAGTTTAACGTCAAACTAATTGCAACAAAAGAAATTTTTGGTGAATTTGAATTATAATATATGTCTAAATAACATAAAAAAAATCGACAAAAATCGATCGGCTAGTTATTTCTTAAAATCGATTTCAAATTTTCTAATAACGTTCGTGTAAATTATGTTACGTTCGGGCTACCGTAGAGTGAAAGAGTTCACAAAAGGGAAATAACCTCAAATTAGCAGACGAATTTGTTGTTTTGGTATCGAAGATTTTGCCAGTATTGGTAAGTATTTTAATGAAATAAAAGACCCTGAGTGGTATGATAGGTATATTTATAGTGTGAAATCCATATACACACGTTCAGTAATGACAATTGTTTGGTTTGTACAATCTTTCAATCAATATTGTACACCTTGGCTCTTGCGACGTCTTCTTATGAATTGATATTGCCCAGAAACTGTCATAAGTCGTTTGGTTATTAATAAAATCAATTACCCTTTACTATAATTTACCTGAAACATCGAAAAAATTGCATTTGGTGACCACTGCTAGCCTACGCTATTTCGGATGAACAAAAGTATGGAAAGCCGTTAGCGTTATTACATATTTGCAATTATCGAAAAGAACATTGAAATTTTTACGTTTTAAGGGCAATTCTGTCCTTTGCAAGTTAAATATTTTCCATCACTATTTTATTTCGTTTAATACCAATTGATATTTACACTTTTTATACATTTTAAAGTGTAAATTGCCGTTTTATTATTTATATTCATGTATGCCATATATGCGTTTACGTACATTTTTGTTTTAATATTGGCGGCTCTAAATGATATTATTTATTAATTTGCGTTTTCATCTTATGTGGATAAATACATACAATTTACGAGGCAAAAGAATAATTAATTATTTGTTTTATATTTTTAAAATCCTGTAAATAAAACCAAAAGTTTAATGCGTTACTCAAATTAACATACATGCATATATTCAATGAAAAAAAACCCATAAAGGTTGATTTTTAACATTTATTATTATTATTTCAGTTGGCACAATGGACAACTGCATCTTTTGTGACAAGCTCCTGGAAAACGGCGAACAAACAGTTAAACTGGGAAAGAAAGGGTGTGATAACATCAACAAAATCAGCTCCGAAAGACAACAAGAAATATTAACTGTTCCAGGTCTTAGAGTTCACCATGATTGCAGACGTGATTTCATTAACCTTAAATCGACGGGATGGAAAACAAGCGTGGATGTAGACACAGAAATTAGTACTCCCGAAAGAGGGTTAAGATCCAGCAAACCACTTTTTAAATTCAAAGAAAACTGCTTGTTCTGCGGCCAAACAGCAAAGAATTACAAAAGAAAAAGAGGATATGACGTTGTTTGTGTCAGAACTTTACTAGAATTTCAGTCTTCAGTTGAGAGTTCATGCAGAGAGAGAGAAATGACAAATAGGGAGAAGAAGTATTAAGCAGAATACAAATGGCTCATTCTGATTTGCATGCTGCAGATGCAGTGTATCATGCACAATGCAACTCAAACTTTAGAACTAGCAAGCAAATGCCACAAACTATTTCTAAAACACCAGAAGACAATTTGAAAAAGAGAAAATTATCCTACGCAGGTAGACCAAAAAATGACATAGCTGAAAACGGATTACAGGCAATTATGTTGAGAATAGAAAAGAACCAAAGCAGATATCAATCGCCGAATTAGTACGAGAAATGGAAAAGTTATGTGGTTTAGACAATACTAATTCAGTTGTCCACATGAAGAAGAAAATCCAGGATTATTTTGGTCGATTTGATAAGCTAAGCCCTTATATTGTGAAACATTTGTTTTAGTTTGGTGTGCTGTTACACAACAGTCCTTGGTTAAGGGAGGTTGGACGCTCGCAAGAGTTGGTTGGCTATTATGGAATAACCGTTTCAAAGATGATATCGGATATGTTCCGTATGTCGTAACTACAATCCCCGTCCCTTTTCACCAAATTTACATGCCGAATAAGACTATTTACCCTATTTGTAATAACATTGTCTACACGACGGAGACTTTCGCATCACCTGAGATCATCCCCAGTTTTTGGTGGGGTTCGTGTTGTTAAGTCTCTTAAAATAATTTTCTATTAAACATGTGTTGTTTACTAGTATTTGTTTGTTCTTTCTTTTATTAACGTTGTCAGTTTATTTCTGAGTTTGAATGACCCTTTGGTATCTCCACCCCTTTTGTTATTCGTTGTTATTTTTCTTTGCTCGTGTGTCCATTATGTTCGAATGGGATATGTGTTGATAGTTGAATTGGTGTAGTCGAATAAAAAAGAGGATTTGGTATGAACGCCAACGAGACAACTCTCTGGACAAGAGACAACATGACACATGAATTAAAAATTATTATAGGTCACCGTACTGTCTTTAACAACTCTTTTTAAATATATTCTATTTTCATGATCATAGTGAAGTTTTTACTTGAAGTATATTGCAGTGAATTATCGTATTCAGCTACATACTGTTGCCTGATAAACATATCTTTTTTTCCAGTTATAGACAGTAGAGTGTTTGGATTAGAACTGTCCATAATTCTTGGGAACATTATTGTACTGGTTCTACTGATTCTTGTCCTGGCTCATGTAAACGAAGACAATAAAAAGTCAATGAAGCAAGGAGCAATGCTCTTGTTTGCTATTACAGGTAAACTATTATAGAAAGCCACCATGACAGACTGAGTCTTTTCCATGTTTCACGTGTAGCGTGGTTGCTTCCCCTTAGTACAGGTAGAACATATAAAGCCTGTCTTAATCAACTGAGCTAGGGAATCGATTCTTTGGCTCAGTGGGTTAATGCAGACGACCGAGGTTCGAATCCCGGTGGTGACGATATGAATTTGTAGAGTAGATACGTGTTCTCCGGTTACTCACGTATATCAACTTTAAGCTAATTCAACGGTAAACTTATCTTCTAACTTTTATTATTGAAAAAAATACTTATGAATGATTTTTTTTGTGTTTCTCGATACGATTGATGACGAGAATGAATATGGAACACAGTGGGTTGTAAATTATACGAAATATAGAGGAAAACAGTGAGCTATTCATATCATATGTCTCAATATGATATACTTTTTTACACTAAGGGTAATATTTATAAATTTTAAACAATTATAATCATCCTGATGTCAATTTATAATTATTCTTTCTTTTATTCTACGTTTTTCATTTTAATTTTGTAGAGATAATGAATATTGCTTCGACTATCATCGTTTGGACGGAAGGTTATACTATGGGTTGGAGTTGTTGGGCATCTTCCTGGTCCGCAGCCATTCTCATAGGCATCATTGCGTTGACATGCCTGTGTTTTTGTATGTCACTTTACGGAGATGATGAAGACGATAGCCACAAACGTTATTTTATTTACTATTATGTTGTTGAAGTCGATTGAATTATACAACGTGAATAAAAGATTTTTTTTTATTTCAACGAAATATGTGTAATCAATATTCCCTTGATTAATCTCCCGCCCTTGTCATGAGGACAATGCATTATTAAAATTAGATATAAAATGTGGATATTCAATGCATTTATCAGACAATTTAAAAAATACTTAAAACTATTAAAACAAAAGGGAAAAAAAAAACAACAAAAAAATAACCCAAACTACCTGTAGTTAGTATAGTGCAATAAATTCTAAATTATACTGTAATAAAGGAAAATAATTAATTTTTAAAGTATCACCTGCAATAATGATAAAAACTCATACAATACTTCTATACCCACACTATGATCATAAGACATCTAAAATAAAGGCTCAAACGAACCTTCGTTTCTTAGCTGGATATATTTAGATTAAACATATTTATTTATAGTGGATTGGGAAACAAGTTTTGCAACTTATATTAATCCCTTTCCACTTTGCGGGTGCGAGTGCTGCCTTGTAGCGGTATTAGCCTACTCTTTTTCGAAATCTACAAGGGTGTCTTTAACGTGCAAGAGATATGGCTCTCTCTTAACACGGGTCAGCCATTTATCGCCCCTTCCGACGGACTATCATCGTTTCCTCAAGACCATACTCGCCAATGGTGTCAAGGGAGAGCCGAAAATCAGTCCCTGAAATTTTCATCCCAGACGGGAATCGAACCAGGAACCTTTGTGTTAGTAGTCCGATGCACTAACCACTACACCACGGCTCTCATATTTGCACGTTCATGATAAGCAACTCTCCAACATTGTGGTTTAAAATGTATTTCTTGAACAAAGTATTTCAATGTTAATCTTATCTTGCTCATTTTTATCGTTTACAATTTTACTTTATTCATTAGAGTGTTTCCAAACAATGGAAAAACTCATCGTTAATGCGCATGCAGAGCTGCTGTTAAAAAAAAGTAGACGGTCAATTTTAGGAATTCTGATAAATTACAATTAAATTAATGTCTATTTTCGGGTCCAGTATGATATGCAGTACTGTAGTTCAATCGGAATAAAAGAGGAGTAATATAAATTTAAAGGATTTAAGAGAAAGACACCAAAAAAAAAAGCTAAAGTCGTCATCAAAAGGCAATAACGTATAAAGAGTCGATACTTTCTGTCATGTATATTATAAAATTTGTACAACTGGTGATGTCACGTTATTATCTTACTACATGTATTTAGGTTTCTCTTAATGTTTCATAACTCACCAACATAGTGGGTTATAGAAGACTATAAAAGAGTGTAGATTTATTTCCCTACATATATGTCAATTTACCCTCTTCCATTGCTTACATACACTGTTGATTGTAAAACTTCTGTTTATTCAGTAGAAGTTAATTTTTACCTTAATCATTTTAATGACTGAGATAATTTGAACTTTGTAGAACTGTTATAGAGCAAAAAAAACCCAATAATTAGATATAGGAAGATGTGGTGTGAGTGCCAATGAGACAACTCTCCATCCAAATAACAATTTAAAAAGTAAACCATTATAATATTTACTTTTAACTGTAAAAAATATAGAATATACTCAAAATGTGCGTGATAATATTTATGAGTGTGTCGCTTGTTTGGAATTGTCTCTAAGCGATAATAAATATAAGCTATTATTCTGTGTGCAAACACCTGTTCGTCCTCTAATATAAGACCTCGGAGAATATTTGTATAAATCTGCTGAAACAGTTATTGGCGTAGACGTTCGCAAAGTACGTACTATATACCGAGACATACATTATTATAGTTCATTTTCATAATATTACAAACACCCCCGTTTGTCAATAAATTTACAACAGCTAACAAAAAGCTCATACTTGAAAATCTTAAGCGTTAGTTTGTAAAAGGAAGCGATTAATGTAGGTATTTACTATACCGACTTTTCAAAATAGAGTGTATTCATTACCATCTTTGACACAGATGATATCCAAATCTGAATGATCCCTTTAAATTTCAACCTAACATCTAACGACCTCTTGTACACGTTCGTGTCTGAGGAAATAAAATATTATGTTGTCTTGCCTTGAACGACAGTAACGAATGTAATTGTATGTGCATTGTACCGGTTTTGGGACATTAATAATGAGATAGCACACCTAAGTTTTGTTAGTAAAATATCCTCAAGATAAAAAAAATGAAACGATCGTCTTCCGCGAAATCTTTCGATTCAATAAGTTTACTTCCTGGTTCGTGAACTTTTTACTGTGAAAAGTTGGAAACTTTAAGTATATTAATGTATAAAATATTAATATGCCAAACATTTCAAGTCATAACAAAGTCACTGTGATGATAATTAAAAGTTTTGATAAAAAATAAATATTATTACACAAAAAATAAATGTTTGTTATATTACTTTTTAGGTCAGGATCATGCAAAAAAAGATTCGTGTAATTGATTTTTAAATTGGATGACATTTGAACAATAAACGTTTTGTTCTGAACAAATTGTAGGGTTTCCCAGTCCAAAAATAGGACTTTCCCCCGTCAATGTTCCACAGTATTAGGGGAAAGTAGGCGCCACAGGTTTCCCAAGAATGTCACAAGGAAGTTAAAAAAATTATTCTTCACTTGACTGTATAAAGTATAGTTAAAAAACAAATACATATAAAAGCGAAGATGTGGTATGATCGCCAATGAAACAACTCTTCACCAAATTATCAATTATAGATCACCATACGGCCTTCAACAATGAGCAAAGCACAAAAAAGAACGAAAAACAAATATGAAACACAGTAGCAAGCAACAACTTCTAGGTTACATCCTCCTCGCTTGGAACAGCTACATACATATCTGAGAGTACTCTTAGTTACTGCCAGATTGTTCTAAATCTATAAAAACCAAGGAATATAAATCCTTATTGGTCAATCAATTGTTACCAATTTAAGTTAAAAGGGATTAAGAGGGTCAATGAAAAAACTAGTATATGAATTAAGTTTTTTTTATCCTAGTATATTGAACTTTTGATGTCGTCCCTTAATTATGATTTCATTTTTGCAATACAAGATGACATTCTATACAAATCAAATTCTTCCGGTTTTTAATATGGTTTTGATATCCCAGTAATAGTTTTAATTTTAAATGGCGAATCGGGTGTTAGGATTATGTACATAGTGTACTAGCGGGAATGATGCGGAGTCTTGCTTGGTGAAGCAGAAAAAAACTTTATGTTTAAATATTCGTAATCACAACGAAATAGTACAAGGTCCAGCATGGGTAGAGGGTTTTTTGTCTTCACATTTTTATTTTCCGTCATATTTCTGTTGCAAATAGTTGGCTTCTTCTCTCCATATTGGGATATACAGTGTGTGGATAATATAGATCTTAACATTACTACTACACAAAACAAGACATGTTTTTACCAGGGATTGTTTTATGGATGTGACGACGGCGGGAAGTGTAGACTAAAAGACCGTAAGCTAAAAAACAAACAGTATGCTAAATATGCAATTAAAAGTTACAAGAAGTTGATATCATCATAATTTAGGTCTAATATTTAGTTATATACTCATATTGCAATTAAACGCAAGAACATGTCTCTTCAAAGAGTGTTTTTGAATGAGTTTGCTGTTTTACTTTTGTTACCGATGAGTTCATGTCGCTGCTGGCGGGTTGCAAGTCATTGAGGAAAGCTGGTACTTTAGTATTGGCCTTATACCAAAGATGTTCTCTTTTTCAATTTCTTTTAACTGTTTAATATCTAATACAATTAATGATTTGTGATGATGTAATTAATGGTTTTTTTTTTTTATTTTCTTTGAAAAAAAAACTGTTATTCACTGAGGACCACTATCGAAGTAAATATCAGTTTTCAAAAGTCAATTAAACCAAGAGAGTACCGAAAAAAAATTTGTTATGGCAATAATTCAATATGTAAAAACGTTTTGCCCGATGAGTATACTTTTATAGCAGGTGAATTATAATATGATTATTTGTTCAAAATCCAATTCATATACATGTAGAAAAAAAAAATCAGGATAGCGTTGTCTAACCACAGTAACAACAAACTTACTTATAAATTACTAAAATTGATCAAATGTAGATACACATATTTGTTTTGGACGTTTGGCTGTGCACGTATAAATCATACTTGAACACACCCGCGGAATCGCGGGCATTCAGAGCGTAGTTTAAAGTATGTAAAGTGTTGTTGGAAGAATTTAGTAAAATATTGAATGACTTGAGAATTTCAGCAAAAGTATCATAAGTCATAGGTTATTGGGAACAGAAATCCAATATTCCCATTTTTTTGTTTTCTATCAATTTATTATAATATGAACATACATTTAGTATGTTATGAACATTCAAGTAAGGAGCCTGTAATTCAGTGGCCGCTGGGTTTGAATTGTTTTACATTGTCAGTTCGGGACCTTTTAAAGCTGAGTATGCGGTATGGGCTTTGCTCGTTGTTGAAGGTCGTACAGTAAACTGTAATTGTTAATATCTGTGGCATATTGGTCTCTTGTGGAGAGTTGTCTCAACATGGCAATCATACCACATCTTCTTTTTTTTGTAATCAATGAATTTTGTAAAAGATTTAATGACTGGAGAATTTCAGAAAAGGTATCAAAAGTTCACATGAATATTTTTTAGCGCTTATCTGTATATTATGATCTTTCATTACTATATTAATATGGTGTATATTTACTTTCAATTCTAAGTTTACTAATCGATCCATAGTGGTCATTGATATAGTATACAGACCCTCTCTATTTAATAAACTCTGTGACTGCCGTGGATAGTAAACTTGAAAATGATAGCAGATAGAATTCTGAAAATACACTTTATTCTTTGTATATTTACGTTCAAAGCTTCAAAGTATACAGAAAAACGCAAACCGGAAGTCTAATCTGACTTAAAATTCCGTCCAATGACGGGACAATATCCGGATGACTTTTTCTCGTTTTTCTCCAAAAAAAACCTCAATCTGAATAATGTTAGGAATGGATGACAAATGGCACTTTGCACTGTACCTATAGGACACAGAGGCGTGTTGATCAATTAATTGTGGAAAGAAGAGAAGCGACACCCAAAATGAGGTCTTCTCGTTTAATAGTATAGATAGCAAATAGGATATAACATTTACGGAGCCGCGGGGATGTAATACAGATACATATGTATTCAAAATCAATTGCTCTGTATAGATATAAGATGTGATATGAGTGCCAATAGGCGAGTTAAGCCTCGGTCACACCTTACCGGATGACGCTAAGGGACGTCTACCGGATGAAAATAAAAGTTGTCCGTTGACAAAATTGTTATCCGTTGGTTGAACATGAATTGGGTTATTCATATGCATACGGGTTCAGTATGTGCCTAGACCTTGAAAATAAACAGGGAGATGTTAATATGGACTAAGTATTAATAATTTTGATCAAATCTAAAACTATGTTGAGTCTAGAGTGTTCAAGTATCACAAGGAAGTTTTTTTTAATCAAGTCCAATCAAGAGTTCAGAATGGTGAAGTTGTAATCAACCCTTCGTTAACGTTACAGACTCCAGATCAGGAGTTGGTTGACCGTTTAATATGGAATATCAGATTTTTTTTTACAGATGATAGCGGATATGTTCCCAATCCCGTTCGATCAGTTTTCACGAATGTGACTACCGAACTACTCTTATTACCAGGTTTAACGGCATTAATATGTGACCCGCCATGACATTTGCAGGCTTATGGAGGTAGACCGCCATTGTTTGAAAAAATATAAACATGATAATTATCGAGATTCAATGAAATACGTATTTGTGAAGAAAAGTCATAATAAACACTTTTCTTGGCTTCTTTTTTGCCGACGCCGAACTTTACAGTACTAAAACATTTGACTTTTCTACTCTTTACACAAGTATTCCACATTCCAAACTAAAAGACAAATTGAAAGAGTTGGTATTACTTTGCTTCATAAAAAAGAATGGCCAACGTAGATACAAGTATCTTGTCTTAGGGAGGGATAAATCCTTCTTTGTAAAGAATCACTCTGATTCAAACAAAAAATTCTCTGAAACCGATATTATCAAGATGCTTGATTTCTTGATTGACAACATATTTGTTACGTTCGGCGGACGTGTTTTTCAACAGACTGTTGGCACCCCAATGGGAACAAACTGTGCCCCTCCACTTGCCGACTTGTTTCTTTATTATTATGAGGCTGACTTCATGCAGGAACTTCTTAGGAAGAAAGATAAGAAGTTAGCAATATCCTTTAACTTTACTTTCCGCTATATAGATGACGTTCTTTCACTAAACAATTCAAAATTTGGTGACTATGTGGAAAGAATCTAACCCATCGAATTGAAGATAAGGAATACTACAGATACAGTTAAGTCGGCTTCATATCTTGACTTACATCTAGAAATTGACAATGAGGGTCGGTTGAAAACAAAACTTTGCGACAAAAGAGATGATTTCAGCTTTCCAATTGTGAACTTTCCATTTCTAAGTAGCAACATTTCAGCAGCACCTGCATACGGGGTATATATCTCCCAATTGATACGATATTCCTGTGCTTGCATTTCCTATCATGATTGTCTTGATAGAGGGTTACTGCTCACAAGGAAGCTATTTAACCAAGAGTTCCAAATGGTGAAGTGGAAATCATCCCTTCGTAAATTTTACGGACGCCATCACGAGTTGGTTGACCGTTATGGAATAACCGTTTTACAAATGATATCGGATATGTTCCTTACGTCGTAACTACAATCCCCTTCCCTTTCATAAATGTCACCTACCGAATTAGACTATTTACCGGATTTGTCATCACATAAGCAACACGACGGGTGCCACATGTTGAGCAGGATCTGCTTACCCTTTCGGAGCACCTGAGATCACCCTAGTTTTTGGTGGGGTTAGTTGTTTATTCTTTAGTTTTCTATGTTGTATCATGTGTACTATTGTTTTTCTGATTGTCTTTTTCATTTTTAGTATGTATGTATAGGGACTTACATAATTGATCTAAGGGGACGACCATTTGATTTTCGGGGGGAGGGGGGGCAGGAGGATTTGTTTTTGATCGGTTATTTATTTTTGTAAATTGAGAGGACAGATTATTCATTTTCTGCACTATTGAAGCAAGATTTTTCATTTTCATTAAAGCAAGGGACTGATTATTCATTTTCAAAACTATATTTATGAAATTCGAAAACATAAATTTTTTAAATATTTGTTAATCATGAATAATACATGTGTAGTCAAGTTATTGTGTACCATTTAATCAAAATTAATTATTGTCCCCTGCAGAAATTTTAAGATTCAAGATTTTATTTATAACCTCAGACACATAGTTGTGTACAAGAGGACAATATATACAAACATATAAAGATAATAGCGAGACAGGACAAACGAAACACAAATACATAGTATACTTATAAAAGACAATTGGTATAATTAGATTTCTGTATTTTATACTTTTCTTCACGAAATGAATCATTATATTCCCAACCAATATACATGTATTGCATACATGCATAGTAATAAAGTTTAGTTTTATCTAGCCTCTTTCAAAAGTAGTGTAAAACCTATTTCGCCGAGCAGAGCGAGGCAAAATTTTTTTGAAGGGTTTTGGAACCGCTGAACTGCTGTAGGCCCAAGAAGCTATAGACCAGTTGAGTTATTTATTTTCAATACATTGCAAGTCAGGTAATTTATTTTCAAACTACCAAAGAACAAACCATTTATTTTTGTGATTATCAAGCCCCCCCCCCCCCCCCCCGAATATCAAATGGTCGTCCCCTAAATTAAAAAAAGGTATTCGTAAAGCTTACTTTGACACATTTTAAACTAACTTCATTTCAACAAGTTCAAATTACATGTTCTAAAATAGAGCATCAAACAAACAAATATGGTCTGATTTAAAAAAAATCTTTCATAAATGAAGTCTGAAATATATCCTTAGTTAATGCACCGTATCAAATGCATATATTGGAACACCTACTATAAACTGTTACGCGTCGCATACTATGTTTAGAGACATGCATAATAAATCTAAATTAAAAAAAGGAATTCTTAAAGCTTACTTTGACAAAGATTTTGGCCTCATATTTCAGGTTCACCTGACGATAGATTTTGACCACTTTTTAAACACTTAAGTGTCTATTTTATTTAAATCAAGTAGTTTTTGACAAAGATTTTAACTGATTTAGTCATTAAAAACGATCCGATTCAAGCTCAAATATGAAAAATCTACCAAATATGCCGAAAAGTGTCACTTTTCAGACGGTTTTTGTCAAAAAAGAAAGTGTCTGCATCCGTGTTCATCCTAAACCTTTATATATGTTATGTATTATCATTAAATACAACTTACATTTCAATATTAAGGATGAACACGAATGCGGCCACTTTCGTATTTAACGAAAACCGTCTAAAAAACAACTAAAATGATAGAATTGTGAAGATTTCAGTAATTTAGCACGACTTAATGATGCTAGTACCCGATATATGTGCATCGTGTTGTCAAAAACAGCCCATATTTATGTAGCAGAAGCATTCTACTTTTCAATAAATAACTAAAAGTTTACATTTTAACAATTTTGTAAAACTGCTATATTTTGGGGCCAAAAAAGGGTCTTACTGAACCTACTCCTTTTCGTTGAGAGCTTAGACTCCGTACCGTACCTCGACTTATAATGGTTTACTTATAAATTGTGACTTGGATGAATAGTTTTATCATTGACACTCATACCACATCCATCTATATCTATTTGTGTACCATCTTTATTAGTTTGTCTCTTTATTTTTAACTATTGCGTTGTTTATTTTCGATTCATGAGTTTGAATGCCTGTCTGGTATATTTCATTCCTCATTTATCAAAGGTGTATCGGTGTATTAAAAGACGCACGGAAGAACGGAAAGTCGATACTGTTTCACGAGCCCCCTCCGTTTGTTGACGAGATGATAATCGGACATGCAGACAAATGTTATTTTACACGATGACAACAGAGGCACGAAGGGTCGATGAATTTACATTAATGAAAGTCCGTTATTCGAAATGAGATTGTACTAGAAACAATGTCGGCTGTAGCTTACTTTTTCTTTTAATGTCTTGCATACTTTTATTTCTAAAATCAAAACCATTACAAAAGTTATCATCTTATCAAAGACGCTCTGTTATGGTATATATATAACTCACTCGTCTAAACATCAACCCAACAATTTTAAATCTGTAAACTTGCTTTCGCATTTTTTTTGTTCTTCACTCGCCGGGATTCGAACCCATGCTACTGATATATCGTGACATCAAATCGCCTGCACTGTAGCCGTCCCGCTAGACCACAGGACCACATGGGCTTCATAAAATGGAGCTTTTGATGGCCGGATGTTTTCAGTTTTAATCTAGCGTCGTACTACAGTACTTGATATATAAGGCATGGATATGGTTAAGTGCAGAAACGGAATATATTTTTAACACCATGACTGCCCACTTATGTGCGGCTGTAATACAATGCTGGCAGGTCTACTTTCATTTATTGTTACCATTTTCCTACGTTGTTTATCATCAAGAAATAAAGCATGGGCAATCACGGAAACCCTACGTTCTTGTAACATTTCTGCTATAAATTTACAACTTACACCGTCTTATAGAATGTCATTTTGATGTGATATACCTATCCCGATTTTAGAAGGAATTAGGAGGAATGAAGGAGGGGTGGTACATGTAGTTCGTGGTTTTCAAGCCTGTTCACCCAAAATTTAAAAGAAGTTAGCTTATGCAGCAAAGAATTGATTTGAAAGTAAGTATGTAATAATGACCATGAACCTTTCTATTTTCAGTAATTGACAGTAAAGTTTTTGGATTATCAGTAGGCATAATTGTTGGGAACATTATTGTATTGGTTTTAACGATCCTTGTTCTGGCTCATGCATACAAGGATTATGCAAAATTGCTGAAGACAGGAGCAATGCTTATGTTTGCAACCACAGGTAAACTTATGTAAAAGCTGAGTGTCATATAGACATAGGAAGATGTGGTATGAGTGCCAATGAGACAACTTTCCATCCGAATACATGTACAGCAATTTATATAAGGAAACCGTTATAAGTCAAGGTATGGCTATCACCAAACATCAATCTATTAATAATAAAGGGCCCCAAAAATTGCTAGTGTACAACCATTCAAACGGAATAACTAACGGTCTAATATATATAAAAAAAAACGTGTTTTTTTTAAATATCACTCCTGTAGCAATCCGAGAAATCTACAGGGAAAGAGCAAAACTGTTGTTTGACTCATTATCAATATATCAATGAAAACAACTCAGAACAACCAAAATATTTTAGTTGATATTTGAATATTATGCTAATGTTATAGTATAAAACAAAACATAAAGAATTAGAAAACGAACATGATGTAGATGATAAAATATAAAATGAAATCTTTAAGCAATTGAGAAAAACCTTACGATTACCAATAATGAATTAAGCGTCTGGTGTTGAAACGTTGAAAGTAATTTTCATTTATTAATGAAATGTTGTCATTTTCTAAAGTCATACAATTTTAAAAGCTTTTCATATCCATAGTAATTTTTTTTCAAAACAAAGGAATCTAAGATAATATAGATTTCACAATGCAACTGCAACAAGTGTATAACGAACGATATGTCTCCACTCGATACAGTTTAATATTAAAAAAAAAACTATTGAGAGTGGAGAAATATTGTAATAAATGAGTTACAGTGGTGGAATATGTTTCTCTTATGATTTTCAGCTCACCTGGCCCTAAGGGCCAAGTGAGCTTTTCTCATCACTTTGCGTCCGTCGTCCGTCGTCCGGCGTCGTCTGTTAACTTTTACAAAAATCTTCTCCTCTGAAACTACTAGGCCAAGTTTTACCAAACTCGACCACAATCATCATTGGAGTATCTAGTTTAAAAAATATGTCCGGCGACCCGGCCAACCATCCAAGATGGCCGCCATGGCTAAAAATAGAGCATAAGGGTAAAATGTAGATTATGGCTTTTAACTCTGAAACCAAAGCATTAAGAGCAAATCTGACCGGGGTAAAATTGTTCATCAGGTCAAGATGTATCTGCCCTGAAATTTTCAGATGAATCGGACAAAGGGTTGTTGGGTTGCTGCCCATGAATTGATAATTTTAAGGAAATTTTGCCATGTTTGGTTAATATCTTGAATACTATTATAGATAGAGATAAACTGTAAACAGCAATAATGTTCAGCAAAGTAAGATCTACAAATAAGTCAACATGATCAAAATGGTCAGTTGACCCCTTTAGGAGTTATTGCCCTTTATAGTCCTTTTTTACCAATTTTTCGTAAATTTTGTAGTCTTTTACAAAAATCTTCTCCTCTGAAACTACTTGGCCAAATTTTACCAAACTTAGCCACAATCATCATTGGAGTATCTAGTTTAAAAAATGTGTCCGGCGACCCGGCCAACCAACCAACCAAGATGGCCGCCATGACTAAAAATAGAACATAGGGGTAAAATGTAGATTTTGGCTTATAATTCTGAAACCAAAGCATTTAGAGCAAATCTGAAATGGGGTTAAATTGTTCATCAATCAATATTTATCTGCTCTGAAAATTTCAGATGAATTGGACAATGGGTTGTTGGGTTGCTGCCCTACAACTGGTAATTTTTAGAAATTTTGCTGTTTTTGGTTATTATCTTGAATATTAGTATAGATGGAGATAAACTGTAACAGCAATAATGTTCAGCAAAGTAAGATCTACAAATAAATCAACATGACCAAAATGGTCAGTTGACCCCTCAAGGAGTTATTGCCCTTTATAGTCAATTTTTAACAATTTTCATTAATTTTGTAAATTTTTGTAAATTTTTACAAAATATTTTCCTCTGTGTAACTAAAGGGCCAAGTTTATTATAGATAGAGGAAATTGTAAGTAGAAAGAATTTTCAGTAAAGTAAGATCTACAAACACATCTTTGTCCTTTGTTTAATACATGTATGCACATAGACCAAGGTGAGCGACACAGGCTCTTAAGACCCTCTAGTTATACAGTTATACTTCCTTTTCAAAGATTTTAAAGGAACATTGTTTACTTTTGATGTGACGAGGCATGGTCGCCTTTTTTATGACGTCACAATAAGAAAATTCAGAAGACAGCAAGAAAATTAGTTTATGTTTCACGAACTTCTGCTTCGAAATCGCATACACATAATATTATTTTCCCGAAGAAATTCTTTACGTTGATTAGAAACAAAAATTTACAACATGTATCGGTCGGGATCAATTATGAAAGTGAATTTGCAAAGCAGTGCGTTGTTTATTTTATAAAATATAAAGGACAAGTTTCCTTTCAGATTCCTCAAGCAGCATTATCATGGTTTCAGTACTTAATAATATACATTTTAATACAGGTGTATAAATATCTATGTATTACTCACATACTTTTTTCTTTTCTTATTTCTGTTTTAATATATTTGTAGAGATAATGAATATTGCTTCTACACTATTCTTTTGGGAAATAACATACACTATTGGTTGGAGTTGCTGGGTGTTTTCCTGGTCCGCTGCCATTCTTATAACCATCATTGCATTTACATGTGTTTGTTGCTTTATATCGATTTGTGGAGAGGAGGGAGGAAATAGTTTTTATATTTATCATTATGTTGTAGATTAAGATTGTAAAATGTATCATGAATAAAATGATAACATTCTTAATCTTTCTATTTCTTTATTTAAACGACGAGAAACCTTTAAAATAGGAACGAAAGATACCAAAGGGACAGTCAAACTCATAAATCTAAAACAAACTGACAACGCCATGGCTAAAAATGATTTTTATGTGGCTTTAAAAGGGTATATAAAACTGTAAAAATCATGTTCATCGATTTATCTCAAATTCTCATATTTGACGTATAACGTATTTAAAAACGCATATCCAAATTACAAAAATTCTAGAATAAACATTTAACAATGCATGTGCTCGATAACGCATATCATCATTTAGTGAAAATTGTAGTATAGACGCCTTCCAAATAATTGTCGAGATGACCCCTGAATACTGCCGACGGTCATATAAGCCGAAATAAACATAAATAGAAATACAAAAAGATATCGAACTCGTGCGATTGGATTGTTCTAGATGGAAATGAATAATTATCGTTTTACCAGTATAAGAATGATTTTTATGTGGTTTGAATCAATCAACGAAATGGTTCACCCTAATTTCACTTTTAATGTTGATATTAGTTTCCTTTCATATATATGGATGAATATGTGCAACCAATCTCTAGCTGACGGGTTAAATTAAAGGTCACATGAATACGGATTCTTTGAGATGGAATTATTCACTTGCAACATTTAGCTCGTTCATTCATTCAGACAAAATCTGAACAATGACGTGTATGGCTTGTCTGGATCTTGTCGTGTTCATCATTGTTGTAACATACCATGCATTCTGTTATCCCATCTCTACTGATCAAACCCTTAGGCTTTGAGAGAAGATTAATTCTATGATGAACATCGAACGCTTCATACAATATGAATATCCCTTTCATTTTCAACCACCTAGATCTCTTCATCCATTTATAGCTATATCTACAAAACGCAATTGATTTTTTTCTAAAGACCAAATCACACGTGGATTGAAAATTAATACCATATGACAGTTAAATTGCCAATGTCAAAATAAAAGTAACGTATTTCAATGAACAAAATGTCTGAATTGAAAATTATTTGTATTTGTTTTAAAAAAAAACCAACATCACTGAATGGTGAAAAAAACCCAAATTTCATGCATAAATCAAATATTGGTTATAATCATAAATACAAATTGTCATTTTGCCTCAATTTGTACCCTGCAAGGACTCATAATAATGCACGCAACGTCACAGTCAAAATACTTGTGTCACAAGAAGAAGAAGACATACATTTTAGTTCTTGGTAAAAAATGTATTACCGCCAAGAGAAGTAGATAAGTCACCAAAATGTCTGTACAAAGTCCTCGTCAGAAGAGGACAAAACACCAATAAAAAGAGAATGCCTCTTAAAAAACTAAAAATACATATCGCAATTTTGTTCAACAAAGACAATACCATAAATATACCAAAATTGTATAGCCCCCTCCCCCCCCCCCCCCCCCCCCAAAAAAAAAGAAAAAAGAAAATTCAAAAACATTACCTTTTTCTTTTTCTGCAATCAACCACTAAGTACGAATTTGAAAAAAATACCCATAAATGATATGGGTCTAGATCTCCAGAATGTATTACATATTCCCCGCCTCCCCTTTGTTAAACTGCATGGCGACTTGTGTTGAGTGTACACAACCGAGTCTTGACGCTTATCGATTGAATAGTGTCTTGTAATTGGATTTCTTTCCAAGCAAATTTAGGGAGCTACCATTTGATTTTTATGGGGGGGGGGGGGCTAGGAAGAAAAATTGTGTCCTGCCTTTTTTCCGACGTAGTCGGTATAGTTTCGGTTTGTGCCCCTTGAACTTAAGGACGCTTAACTATGGCAACGGAATACGCATGCTCGAAAATCCTTTCTGTGATTGGACAAAATGCTGTCATGGTGGGTGTTTTGGTTGTGTTTGAAAAAACGTCTCGTTAATTATATCGTGATGGAAAGCAAGTGAAAAACTATAAATATTTGACTAGATCTTACAAAGATTTATATTTTTATTAAAATAATTGTTTCTCCAATAGCTCTTTGCATCCGTGACAGATGTTTATTCGGGACAATTATATAATTTTTAATGTAAACTTATGACTTTTAGAACGCACCTACGCATGTGAGATTTCCGCGGGGTTTTGGTGAATGTAAACAGAAAGATACGAGGACCGAGAATACTGAACACAAATAGAGAAAACGTTATTTAAATGGTATCTTTATGCTTCTGAAGGTTATCGAAATGATAGTTTTAAACATAATACTCAAATTTAAATACGTCGGATATCTTTTTTAAAGATAGTTCTTGTTTTTAGTTGTAATCTCTGTCCTGCCTTTTTATTTTTCAGTCTATTCGGTCCTGCCTTTTTTTTCTTAGCTTATCCTGACTTTTTTACAACAATTGTCATCCTGCCTTACTACAGTTGTCTTTATTTACCAGGTCAAGTTATTCCTTTGCATGCCCCTTCCTCACACGAAAATGAAATAGTTGATAGTTGCCTTTGTGTAAATTTTTTTGTACATATTTGACCTTTCAGTTAACAAAAGGCACTTCCCACAACATATACATTATTTTCGTCTTCATTCTTTCGTATATTGGATGTGTTAAATCGAGAGTTACCGTGTATGTTTTAAAGATCATTCAAAGCATCAAATACTTCTGTTCGAATTTTGTTTTAATGTTTTTATAAGGTCGAATACCTTGCAAATCCAGAAAAAAATCAAGTTTTCTGAAAACAGGAATACAAAAGGTTTGAGTTGCTTCTATTAATTCTTCCTATCTTAATTAATTTAAAACCTTGTAAAAAGTAAAATCACAAAAATACTGGAGAAAAATCAATTCGGAAAGTCCATAATCATATGGCAAAATCAAATAACTAAACGTATCAAAAACGAATGGATAAGAACTGTCATATTCCTGATTTGGTACAATCATTTTCAAAAGTAGAAAATGGTGGATTAAACCTGGTTCGATAGCGCTAACCCTCTCAATTTGATGACAGTCTCATCAAATTCCGTTATATTTACATTAAATAAACAGACACAATAAATAAAATAGTCAAAATATGGGTACATCAGTCATCATCGTATAACAGTTTTAAAAGGAACAATGTAACAGATTGAACACAATAACATCTACTTTCTACGAACACATTTTTTGATTTGAGTGTCTGATGTCAGAAAGTTTGATACGTCACATAAATTTGTCGTTCAATGTGCATACTACAATTTTAAAATTTACATAGGTAATGTTAGCATATAGGGTTAAAAAATCAAAAGTATGTAAGAATAAATTTCAGAAATAGACCGAGATTTAAACTAGTCCAAAAGTTATATATAGAATTTATATGAATCCACAAATAGTTAATTCCACTACGCGATTGAATGATTTTGACGTTTGTGGTTCAACGTATATTGTAATTCATATAAATAGAAATATATCATAATCATAATGACATATAATAGAACAATATCATATAGTCGGTATATCAAAGGATGTTGGCATTCAAGGAATAAACCGCGACTTTTTGTATTTCTCTTGTTCTTATAACGTGACTCTGTACTTTAAAAGATCCCGTCAGTATGGGTTTATTCCTTGAATGCCAACATCCTTTGATATACCGACTATTTACCTGTAAAATAATGTTGTCGTTCGAGGAATAGGTGCAAGAAGTTATCACAACAATAGTGCATGCTTATGAAAACAATCATACTAATTAAACAGATAGGTAATATCTAATTCATGTTTTACAAGTTGTTGAAAATAATTTTTTGCTGTAAATGCTTCAACAAATATGGATTTTCTTAAAATGAAACTTTGAAAAGTCTTGCATCACAAACTCAATATGTACATAGTCATATTGTCAGGAATTGCAGTTAACACAAATTCTACAACTGCTTCTTTGGACTTTGAAGTTTTTTTTCAATATTTCTATAGTTGTGTGTGCTGTAATATCCTCCCATATTGATAGAAGTTCTTGTAACTTTGTTTGATGTGTTTGATTACTATGTTTTAGTATGTTCAATTTGTTCAGGATATTTTTCTTTGTTATAATACTGCACCCTCTTTTGTAGATTATGATTCATAAATAGATATTGGTTAGGGGTAAACTACAGGCTTCCGACTTCGGAACAGGCACATACATGCAGAATGTGGCGGGGATAAATATGTTAGCGCGATCCCAACCCTCCACCTAACCTGGGACAGTGTTGTAACAGTACAGCATATAAAGAACGAAAAATACACGTCAGTTGAAAAAGGTTGTTCGTTTGCCCTTTGGTCGGGTCGTTGTCTCATTGACACATTCCCCATTTTCATTCTCAATTTTAACTCATCGGATGGATACAAATAGAAATATTCCGCAGAGTGGACGTGGCCGTGTACTTTTTATACGAACAACAAAAAGACATTAAGTACAGATCTGCGAGTACTCACAGTTACGGACAGATAGTACAAACCCACTGAATACTAATAAAAAAATCATGCCACCAAGACTGAATTCTTGTTACCCTATTTTATGGATTTTCTTCATGCTTTGCAGAGTGCCAGTTTGGAAGTTATAAAATTTACTTAATTATTTCTGATGATTTTTAAAGTTTAATTAACAATTACTGTTGAATTGAAATCTTCATATAGTTCATGTATATACTTACATGTACATGAAACTATACGAATTGATATGAAATTAGATAAATCTCTAATACCTTTTTTTAGTTTGAAATAATTGTATTTAACTTAAATGTCTTTAATATTTCTAATGTTTCTTATGATAATAAACATTTCCATTCCAAAATTTTGATTTTTTTTTCAATAAAAAGTCATAAAATGTTTTCATTTTATTTCTTTAAATTAAACCCTAAATTTTTTATTTTTTCTAATAAAAAGTGATAAAATGTTGCAATTTTGTCAAGTTCACTAGCTATTTTTACCAGGTAAATACTTATAAAAACACCTATTGTTATTATATAAACATCCATTGAAATATTTTTGTTGGCATTGAAGGAATAGGTTACATATAAAATGTTGGCATTCGAGGAAGACACAAAGTCGCATATACAAAACAAACAACCAAAAAATGAAAGCCAAAACAAACACATTGACGAGATGTATAAGTACCGAGCCACGTCAAACAGATATCACATAAAACCATTCAACAGTAAAAGTAATATTAATAATAGAACAAAGACAAATAAAAGAACTTTAAAACACGTTGTTAAGATGATAAACAACATCAGTACGTAGAATCTTTACATCAAGACCATCGTGTATTATTTGAGAAGTTGATACGGATTATTTATCAACAAGGTCTTGGTACCTTCCGATGAACTATTTTAGAAAAAGGACGAGACGTTCTTAGACATACCCCGAGTTCATCAACTTTCTACTCAGACACTGTAACGAGTTTTCGATATTTTTGTTTCATTTCAGACCTCAAAAACAGTGTGGTTTGGATAAAGTGTCTCTTTTTTATCTTAGATAATGGAAAATATTTTGTCAGTTAAATTTTAAGCTTTGTTCTATTTGCGCTGAGTATTGATTATTTGGTTTAATTTTGATATTATTTTTATGTGTTATCACAATTCAAATCTGGGAGAGTATTTTCGTAAGTCCAAGTTTGTATAGTATTTTCGATTTCTTTTATCCTTTGGTCATTGTTTAAGTTTTTAATTTAATTTCATTCAGATCCAATGAGAACTTTATCCCAATTTGCCATACGATATCACAACTAACAGACACCATGGTCGAAGACAGGGATTTTAATCAAAGATGAAGTGCTTTTATCATGATTATAATTATGTAAAATACTCTCAATGAATATAATAAGGTGTTGAATTAGTGCCAAATAACTTAATTTTTGATGTAACGCGTCTTCTGATTGGCTGATAGTGCTTTGTCTATCAACTCATAAATATATTTTTATCATGTGACAGGAACGTCATTCAACGTTCGTCCCATGATTGACCGCGGCTTAGAATTATATTATAAGGAATGACTGTAATATTTTTTCTGCCTATTCTAAATAACATCAACAACGTGGTGCACACTTTGTAGTAACCCGCTACGCGAGTTATTGAGTGTGTGTAAGTGATAAATTTGTCCTGGTGAAATATGTCTGGGCGGACAAATATTACTAGTATAAAAAGTCCATGGTTACAGAATTTACTAGTATTTTTAGTCCGACGTTAGTAATTTTTGTCCCCTTGTCGTTCATATTCCTAGGTAAAAACGTCCATGTCCTTTTTGTGCACCACATTTTCTATGTTATTTCTTCAGAAACAGAAAAAATATTACAGTCATTCCTGAATGAGATGACCTTTTATCCAAGTCATGGGCCCAAACGGAACAGCAAACTATAAAGGACCCTGAAATGACGAGTGTAAAAAAATCAAACAAGAAGACTAACGGTTACTTTTTGGACCATTTGGATTACTAGTATAGCTCTACATCTTTTATATAAGCTTGGGATTTCAATTATTTTGGCCACGAGCATCACTGAAGAGACATGTATTGTCGAAATGCACATCTGGTGCAAGAAAATTGGTACCGTTAATTTTATTATATCTATTTAAGTATATCTAATTTTATTATAATTACATTCATTGGGTCGGATGTGTGTGTTTGCTCGATTAAATAAAGATTGGCTAAAAAGGATCACAAGATTGAACTCACTGGAAATAATACATACTTATTTCATACCCAATAACTAATTCACGAAGTAGTAGGTACGCAACGTTTGCATAAGTAAAATATTGATATAGCTCTTTTAACAGCTACATGTATGAAAATATAAAAAATTCAACGTCATATTTCCATCATATTTCCGAATTGTCAATTTGAAATCCGTATGAATGGTATGATTCCTTTGATTAATAAAATATAGACCAACAATAATGATGGCTGAGATTTTCTTTACCTTGGGATTGTAACTTTAATTTCACCGATATTGCGACGCAAATTATGAAACTGCTCAACTTGGTATTGTTTATAATAGCTCTTGATGATAAACAGTCACATGACCGTCTTCTGTTTATTTCAACAAGTTTACCTCCTTGTAGATAACATTGAACTGGTAATAGTGAAAGCTTATTTTTTTACCCTTAAAATTAAGAATGTATACATTGAAGAAAAAACATAAGGTAAATGTAAATCTACAAAAGCTAAGCAGCAGTCCATTCTTCATGTAACAGTAAAAACAATTGAGTTAAAGAGAAAAGAAAATCCTCGTTGGATGTTCAAACTCACAGGTCGAAACCAGCGCAAAAGAAATAAAGGCAAACATTACATAAAGCAAGGAAACCTAAATACTGATTAACACGAACCCTTGAGAAACATGAGTGATCTCAGCTGCTCCGAAAAGATTATAAAATTAGTAGCTCTTGCACCGCATGTGGCACCAGTAGTGGTAGTCATGTAAGTACAAATACAGTGATAATACTTATTCGGTAAATCACGTACGAAGAAAACAGAACATGTATGCAGGTACTCATATATGGTCAGCTGTTTCTGTTTTTAAATTGATGCCCGTCTTGTACAATGTAATAAAATGTCTGATTGCAAAATTCAAAACAAAACTTTCTAAATTTAGTAAAAGGAATGCTTCTGTAGCGTTTTACATGTATTTGTAATGTCATCAATTAGTTCTCATGATAAACTAATCAAATGATAGTCTTCCACGAAAACTCTTTTTTGATCAAGTATGCTTCCTTGTAGATAACATTGAATTTTAACATTATTCTATGAATTATCGAAATTTATTTTTCATTTGATAAAGGTAAGCATACTATTTCAATCCATTAGAATAGTCCTGCTGATTGAAATGTGTAAAAGAAAAGAACTAAAAAAGTAATATAAAATCATTTTATTTTGTACATATTTTCAGTTTTAATTTTTTTTCGTACCAGATCATGGACTTTGCTATGTCTGGGTACTTAATCACCATGAGACAGTAGACAACGCACGTTTAGAATAGACAACTCAAACATTTTTTAACAATTTGTCTTTGAAATCGATTTTTTTTAAATGACAGTGTATCATAAAGTAAAGAAAGGACAAATACATATTTAAATCTCTAACATTACTATTTGTAATATGCTGACATTGTTATTATTGGACGTCTGCCATACGATATCAATGTTTTCTCAAGAAAAAACATTTTCTGTTTAAAAAAGATATAGTCAAAAATGCCAGAATGGTGACAGGGTTTGTTGTATTCAGCATCGTATTTGCTATCATCTTTTTGTTGCAAATAATTGGCTTCTTTTCCCCATATTGGGATATACAGTGTATGAAAAATGTTGATCCAATCACTAATTTAGAAAATAAGACATGTTTCTACCAGGGATTGTTTTATGGATGCGACGACAGTGGAAAATGCAGAGTAACAAAAAGTAAGATACAATAACAAAAACGTGCTTACACTTAGTTGGGAAACAAGCAACAACATTGTCGCATAGAAAATTTAATCTACAGTAATCTTTAGATTAATTTATTATTTAACATTTCTATAAGTATTTAGAAAATATCTGTTTAAAGAGTTTTGTTTTGCATTAATTTGTAGTTTTCAGGTATATGCCTTTGTTGTGTTAAGGTGGATAAACATATTTTGATACCGCTGAATTGATGTTGTAACTGACTATTTGATATATCCAAAGGGTGCAACCCATCAAATAATTGTAAATAATGTTTTGGATATTTGTTGTTTTCTTAAATTTTCTGAAACTAAAAATTTACTAGAAAGTACTTTTAACCTATGCTAAAGTCTTTATGGTAAACAGTTTTAGTTTCGGAACTCAGTCCATATCTGTAGAAAACATTTTACAAAGGGATTTCATAACCTAATTTAAAAGTGGTTTTGTTTTAAAAAGATACCGTATATTTATATACTATCCGTGTTACCTTATCTACCAATTTATTATACAAGGTTGATAGCTAAAATACTTAAACAAGAGCACAGATACCGAGATTCAGTTACATGTAGTTGTCAATAAATTGAAAGATTAAAACATACGAGTTGCTATGCAGTTATCAAGACTTACGATACTACATCGTTCCAATACCTTATTTTAAAATAGAAAGATAGAATAGATAACACATATAAGTTCAAAGCATAGTACACTTAAAACAATGCACAAGTTAATAATAAGATTGCACATTTTGGCTGTTCGCAGGTCAACTTTTATCAGCATTAACATGAAAAATATTCAAAGTGTATCTATAGATATTTAAGGTAAGGTCATATTGTAATTGGATGTTAAGAAGCTCTCAGTACCGTGAGCTCTCTTACGTGAATACTGTATGTATTAAGTACTTTATAAATGTTTTGTGAGCATGGTGCCACTTTTAGTATGTTCTTGGGTTTTTTTAACGAATAATTAGGAATTGTGTGTCATTCCGCCATTTTCTATGTACCAAGTCACGAGTATGACATTCGTTTGATGTGTTTGGGTTTTTATCTTTCCAGTTACTTATGCTCTTTGAGTTTAGAATTTTTCTCGGAGTTCGGTATTTTTGATATTTTCTTTTTAATCATATTATTACCGAAGTACTGACTACTGAGCTGATGATTCATTTGAGGTCTGATCGGACACCAGAGGAGGTTGTGTCCAATGGAAAAAGTTGTTAAAAACGGAACAACATTTTATGTATTTCATTCGACTATAGCTTCTTTAAATAAAGCCTCTCCAGGAACACAAAAAAAGCCGACTATTCGAAAGAAAAGGATAATTAAAGCCCTGGTCACAACGAACCCACGACATATCTATGTAGCGCCACGACATGAAATTTGGTCAAATCGCAGGTTATCTTTGATCATCGTACGACAGTCACACGATATTTTGAGCATCGTAGCGCTGTCGTGTGTCGTGGGACGAAAATTGGACATGCACCTTTTTTGCTCCACGATTTTGTTGTCGTGAGAATGTCTTACCGCAGTCGTAGGACTGTCGTGCGATAAACACATGAGTACCAATATAAACCATTTTAATAACAAAAAATCGTAGAACTGTCGTTCGGCAATCTCACGACTGTCGCAAGACACTCATGATACAGTCGCACGATTGTCTCACGATTACCATATTGCATACGATGCGCGCACAACATCGATTGTCTGTCGTACGACAGTGGTACCTTCGGCGTGCAGCATATTTTCGTTTTATTTAAAAGAATACAATTCGGCGGGAATGAAAAACATACCGACTCCAATAAGAGCAAAATATGTCCCTGTTAGCGTCTATTCTAGCCCTTGATCATTATAGGAACCAGCGAAACCTGGTTTAATTCGCTGAACAATTATGATATAAACTAATACGAAAAACGTCGTTTACTTGGACCGAACTTATAATGACACTGATCAATATTGAAATCAAATGGCAAATGGCACGCAATCAATCTTTAAATACTAGTAGTGTGGAGTAATACGCGCTAGTGATCCACGACTATTTTTCGAAAGTCGTACGACAGTCATACGATAGTGGCACGACAGTCGTGCGACATTGACACGACAGTAACACGCCCATCCCATGACATGAAAACCTGAAAATTAGCTCCAAAAAACTCACGATTAACGTACAACTGTCGCACGACTGACTTGCGACAAACCCACGACAGCACAATTACAATTTTTTTCCTGTCGTGTACCGATCGTGGAACCATCATGGACATGTGACCACTCGAAATTTTTTTTGACATTTTGCACGACAGTGCCTCGAGAACCATTTTATAGATCTTCCACGACAAAAAATCGTACGATCTGTTGTGACCTGGGCTAAAGAACCGACAGAGTGAAAGCTTAATGAACCAAAATGACCTCACATATAAGCCAAACCCATAAAAGGCACAATTTGCCTGAGAGAGTTGAAATTGAAGTTCAATCATTATGGTAATTTCTATATACATAAACGAACAATTTTAGAAAGTTTTTTTTTGTCATATTAATGTTAGTATCAAAATTACAGACTAAATACTCCTTTATTGATACCCCACCATCAGTGGTATCGCCCAGTGGAAATCCGTCAAAGGTACTACCAGATTGATTCATAATATCAATAAAATGTAGTGAACAAATACTATGCGAACATTTTTCGTTGAACTTTGCGCGATGGTTGAATTCCATCAAAGTTTGGGCGTCTGATAGTCACTTTACATCTGTACATGTACTATGCTTTTAAGTTCTTATTTGTAATGGTTTGTATAACCATTTCTTTCAGAGAAGTTGTTTTGTTGAAGGTTGATGCTGTTTTGTGAGGTATTTTTTGCGATTCCTATTTTTTCCCTTTTCATTAATAATCTATTTAACCCAAATTGACTAGAGATTTGCCTTCAGTGCCATATACCAACATGCAGTATTTTATTTGTGTTAAACCCAAACATTGGTTTGTTACAGACATGACAAGATTTACAAATATGCAATGTTGTATGAATGTATTAAGCAATTTGTATTTAAATGTGCTACCGGAATGTGGTACGAAAAAGTAATAGATATTTTGATTGACTATTTTTGGTTGACTTTTATAGTTTAAGACGATGGACAATTAGTCCATGAAAATGGGTATATGTCATTTTGTAAACAACAAACAAAACACCTACACTTTACGCCTGATAATATTCTTTTAAACAAATATTTTTACAATTGAGAGTACACAAAATTAAAAAAAAATGAGAATATTGAACGAGAATATTGAACATTACAGAAAAATATTCAATAGTTATTGAGAATTAAATATCGCATTATATTAATTCTGGTCATGTAATGCAAACAAAAAAAAATAAACTCGCCGAATGCTCGTTATTATTATCTGAATATATTTTGTTTATATAAAGCGATATCTGATTTGCATTCGTTATGAAACCTATGAATATTCATTTAATATCAGCAAGTGTACATTTTTATATTCCAGTATTTGACAGTAGAGTTTTTGGATTAGAACTAACCATTATTCTTGGAAACATTACTGTTCTGGTTCTACTTATACTTGGCCAGGTTCGTGAACATGACGAAGACGAGTTATTGAGGAAAGGAGCAGTGATAGTGTTTGTTTTGACAGGTAAAATATTGAAGACCTAGAAATGTTTTTTTTTATTATACCACCGTGTAGAACGCCACATGCGGGGTGTCGGCTATGTTTGACATGGGGTGGCAATTTTGAAGCGACAAAAAAGTAACAAGATAAGTTCAAGTATCAAAATTTCTTATTTCAAAAACTCTCAGTACCATATAATGTATTGCACGGAAGGAATCACAACATAATCTATTTCCTGAAAGCAGAAGCAGTCGTTTTCAGTGCTCAGTTTTCTCAAACACCTCGCCCTAGTTTTCCGTGTTGCAGATTTTGAGGCTTTATATGCAAATTTCTGTATAAAAACTTCTTTACACAACTACCCTCCGTATTATTTATATAGAATTGTATTCGTCTCATCGAATTCTACCAAATACCAGTTTTTTACTGAAAATTAATTGGTTTGTAAAGTGTCGCTCGGGGTGTCAGATTTTGCATCTCAAGGGGTAGAGGCTTGTCATAAAAAAAGAATACATTTTCTTATTAATCGGTCTCTATCTGATACTTTTTTATTCAAACACACCTACACTGTTTTGATGACAAATTACAAACTTATGGTATGTCATTTGGTCCATATTTTAGTCTTTTAAGTAATGTGCATTTTATTGATAAGCATAGCAAATAAAGCCTCAAAGTAGAAACATAATTGGATATGTATATAAGTGTAATGTTATTTGTTTTATATTATACCTTTAAACAACAAAAATATTAACCAATACACGTAAGAATATGAAAATTACACGTATGAATGAAGAAGGGTGTAACCGATTTATTATCAAATCATAAATGATTTAAATTAAGTTGCATAGTAATACAATTAATTAAATGCTTTGCACAGACCAATCTTTAATCTTTCTATGATTTTTTTTCAATTCCGTAAATGCTTATGTATATTCGAGATCGTAAATGATTTTATAAAATTTTTATTTAGTAACTGTTGTAACTGTATCAGTTAATTTTCACAAACAGATTGACACCTAAATAGATTAGTTGTTGTTAAGACATTATATAAATGCATAAACTGATATATTTTCTTGCTAAAGTAATGGAATTAACGAGAGGAGGATTTGAAATAGACCACGAAGAGAAGGTTGGCGAGCATTTTGTTTGTCATGTGTGTACCAAAAGAAATAAGCACGAGTCATCCCTTTATAAGCACATAAAGATACATAACGGAGAGGCGCATCCTTGTAGCTAGGAAATGTGAAAAGTCATTCCGTACGATGGACCTACTAAAAAAACACAAAAGAAGGACACACACATAAAAAAAACTACCCACCTTTGTGCTGAGTGTGGTGCTTGGTTTAATGCAAAAATGGCATTGAATAATTATGTGAGGTTTAAGCATAGACGAAAATCATTGGTGTGTTCAATTTGTGACAAGAGTTTTAAAGACAACTATGCTTCAAAGCGCCACCAGAAGTCGCATATAAAAACAAAGAAAGAATGTCCTAATATGCAAACAATCTTTCAGAGATGTTGTACAGCACCTTAAAAATTGTAAAGTTAACAATAAAAGGACAAGACAGTATGCATGTGACATCTGTAAAACTATTTTTTTGTGCAAAACATATTTGCAGAAGCATTTGATTTGTAAGCATCAAAATCCAGAACAATACAGATGCGCTTGTGGAAAAACATATTCGTATTCCAGCTCACTGAGGTGGCACGAACGAATGTGTCCAAACCATTCATCTTGAAGCATAATATCTATAATATCTTTATCTTATCTTTATCTAATCTTATAACGGCTGTAACGGCAGGGATAGTCTATACCATTTCAATTTTCGATGAACAAAGTTCACAAGACCTGCTGATAAAGTATGATGCAGTTTGGCTGGTTTAGGTTTCGGGCAGATCTTAAACTGAGGACTATTATGTGATTTTCCCTCAGGTTCGGGTTTATTGAGCCATAGCATTGACTATTTCTGACCATAGTAGTGACTGAAATTATTTACCAGCTTTAAAACTAATTATTTTGAGCAAGGATTTGTATAGTTAACTATACAAATCCTTGTTTTGAGCCATTTTTTACTATGAATGAAATTAAAAGCACATGTTTTATAAGACTAAATACAGGCAAAATGAAGTACCCTTAGTTTGTCATAATAAAGAAGTTGCGTTTAAAATAAAATGTATCATATGAAGACTAATTTACATGCAAATATATCTTTTTTATGATAAGCCTCTACCCCTTGAGATGCAAAATCTGACACCCCGAGCGACACTTTATATTCTAATGAATAATAGTTTTAAAATCAATTAATTTTAACTAAGAAATAGGAATTTGGTAGAAGTCCATGAGAGGAATACAATTATATATAAATAATACGGAGGGTAGTTGTGTAAAGGACTTTTTATACAGAAATTTGCATATAAAGCCTCAAAATCTGCAACACGGAAAACTAGGGCGAGGTGTTTGAGAAAACTGAGCACTGAAAATGACTGCTTCTGCTTTCAGAAAATAGATTATGTTGTGGTTCCTTCCGTGCAATACATTATATGGTACTGAGAGTTCTTAGAATAAGAAATTTTAATGCTTGAACTTACTTTGTTACTTTTTCGTCGCTTCAAAATTGCCACCCCATGTCAAACATAGCCGACACCCCGCATGTGGCGTTCTACACGGTGTTATACTGTCAGTGATTACAACCTTTAAAAATAAATTTAAATGCTCAATTGAGAGGTGATAGATTAATATACATATTTGAAGTATTTTTTAATGAGGTAAAAGATGAAAATGTATAACTTTTGATAATGTGCAATATATGTGTTTTCAACGACGAAAAGTGTACCTATAAATCATGAATGGGACCTACCGAATAAGACTATTTACCGCATTTGTTATAACATGAACAACACGACGGGTGCCACACTTGTTTTTCCAAAATTGTTTTTGCATATATCCATATTAGTCAATCAATTTTCCCAAATTAAGTTAAAGGGGTGGGGTGGGGGAAGGGGGAGGGGGGGGGGGGGGGGTGGAGTCACTAAAATGTGAATTAAGTTTTTTTTAATTTTTTACATTGAACTATAGATGTCGTCACTAAAGCCTCGGTCACACCTTAACGGCTAGCTCGAACGGACGCCTTACTTTTTTTCAATCCGTTCATGTCCGTTAGACGTCCGTTCTTATCCGTTAGACGTTCGTCCATATCCGTTGCATGTCCGTTAAGAGTACGTTTTATCAGTCGACGTCCGTTCTGTCCGGTGGAAATTTTTTAGCATGTTCAAAACTTCGAACGGACGTCCAACGCATAAAATGTCCGTTGAACGTCCGTTAGGTGTCCGTTTTATACGGTACTCGTCCGTTTCGTTTTTGTTTTGTATCCTTTACGTGTCCGTTATACATCCGTTGGAGGTCTGGAAGATAAATTCACGAACGGACTTCTACCGGACGTATAACGGATAAAACGGAAGATGAACGGATCTGAAACGGATAAATGCCTTTTGAAAATTTCGCGTCAGAAATACCAATTATTGGTACAATGTATGTCAGATTTCTTAAGGTTCATGAATTCGTATTATTTATAATCGACCTTAGAGTATAGGCACGTCTTTACAATCAAGCAGCTCTTATTCAGGCCAGACACTGCCCTTTGGTTGAATTTTGAAGTACAATCCAAAACCAGTTACACAGAAACATTTCGAATATTTATGCGATTTACATGTATTATTATTGTCGCCTTTGATTTTTTCCGTATATCTTGTTCATCCGTTTTATCCGGTACGCTTCCGTTAGGTGTCCGTTTTCTGCGTTACTCGTCCGTTGGATGTACGTTCGACATCCGTTCTGTCCGGTACGTTTCCGTTTCTCGTACGTTGCATATCCGGTGTGTCTCCGTTATGCATCCGTTACACGTCCGTTTTATTCGGTCAGTATATCAACGGACTCCCAACGGATAACACTTTTGTCAACGGACAACTTTTATTTTCATCCGTTAGGCGTCCGTTCGCGCTATCCGGTAAGGTGTGACCGAGGCTTAACAGATGAAACAACTGATGTATTTAAACCTTGCCGACTTTCTTTGACGATTGCACATATATATTATATAACAAGTTTGAAAGGGTACAATATCACCATAAAATAACAATAAAATAAACAAATGTTAAACATTTCGGATAACAGATATTCTTCATCAGTATGAGAACAATGTAAAATGAATCAGATCAATCTATTCTGATATTTAAACTATAGCAATCTTATATTCTATACAATAACAAAAATGAAACACTTTTACTCGTCCATCATATATAGAGATGCTAGTGCAATTTAAAAATTTCCCAAAACCGACTCGATGACATGCCTAAAATACAAATTGTAATGAAAAAAGTAAAATCACAAAAATACTGAACTCAGAGGAAAATCAAATCGGCAAGTCCCTAATAACATGGCAAAATCAAACGACAAAACACATAAAAAACGAATGGACAACATCTATCATATTCCTGACTTTATACAGGCATTTTCAAATGTAGAAAATGGTAGATTAAACCTTGTTTTATAGCACTAAAACTCTCGCTTTGTACGGCAGTCTCATCTTATTCCGTTATATTTACAACGATGCGTGAAATAAACAGACATAAAAAATAAAACAGAAGAACACGAAAGCATCTTTCAAATAAAAAACACATTCATTGCCTCGCGTGTCTGACGTCAGAAATTCACATAGGAATTTTTTTTGTCGTTCAATGTTTATACAAAACAATTTTAAATTTTCACATGGGCAATGTTTGCATACACAATCAAAAGTATGTAAGAATTAATTTCCGAAATAGACCGAGATTAAAAATAGTCCAAAAGTGATATAGAATTTTTAAGAATCCACAAATGGCTAATTCCACTACGCGATAAAATAATTTTGACGTTTGTGGTTTAACGCTTACGAGATAGAAACTGGCACAATTCTAAAATTCCAAAATGAAATTAAATTTAACTAAACATATTTTTTTTTAGTAAGATGTATTTATATTTGTATCGATATAGTGAATTAAGCTTTTTCAACTGTTTTTGTTCCATAGTTTGTTCTTATATTTTACTATTACACCATTCTCACACCTTATGAGGATGGTTGGAAGTCCGTTAACATTTTTCAACAGCGCCATATGCTGTATGTGTCTATTCCAAGCAAGGAACTTGTAATTAAATGGTTGGCGTTTGTTGCTGTTTTATATATTTGTTATATTTTGAACATGCATTGGGGCTTTTATCCTCGCGTTTCAATTGTTTCACATTCTTCAGTTCGGGGCCTTTTATAGTTGATTTTGCGGTATGGGCTTTGTTCATTGTTGAATGCCGTACGGTGACCTTTAGTTGTTTTATTTCTGTTTCATTTGGTCTCTTCTAAAGTGTTGTGTCATTGGTAATACTACCACATTTTGTTTTTATTTGTATGTAGAATTTATTTCAAAGTTAAAAGGAAATCTAATGTAACGTTGCGTATGCAGAAAGTTTATTTATATAGTACGGTGGACAATATGCTAAAATGTTATTAAAAACAATGTCTAGCTAAATAAATCTATGAACGATCGGCACTGATTTAAAGTAGTGTCTCCTTCATGACAGTTTTGTACATTATATCTCAAAAGTAAATAAAAGACGCTGCTATTTTAAGTGTTTGGTACATGTTGGCTGTCACTGTGCACAACATAAAACCTTTTTTGCCAGAAAAACATTGTTAAACCTCCAAACATTCTATCCACACTGATCTGTGTCCACACTTGTTTGTATCTATACTATTAAACGAGAAGACCTCATTTTTGGTGTCGCTTCTCTTCTTTCCACAATAAATTAATCAACACGCCTCTGTGTCCTATAGGTACAGTGCATAGTGGCATTTGTCATCCATTCATATGATTATTCAGATTGAGTTATTTTTGGAGAAAAACGAGAAAAAAGGCATCCGGATATTGTTCCGTCATTGGACGAAATTTTAAGTTAGATTAGACTTCCGGTTTGCGTTTTTCTGTATACTTTGAACATACATATACAAAGAAACTATCCACGGCAGTCACTATAGAGAGGGTCTGTATACTTTTCTGTATACTTTGAACATACATATACAAAGAATAAAGTGTATTTTCAAAATTCTATCTGCTATCATTTTCAAGTTAACTATCCACGGCATCCACAGAGTTTATTAAATAGAGAGGGTATGTATACTTTATCAATGACCACTATGGATCGATTAGTAAACTTCGAATTGAAAGTAAATACACTATATTTATATGGTAATGAATGTTCATAATATACAGATAAGCGCTACAATTATTCATGTGAACTTTTGATACCTTTTCTGAAAATTTTACAAAATTCATTGATTACAAAAAAAAGAAGATGTGGTATGATTGCCATGTTGAGACAACTCTCCACAAGAGACCAATATGACACAGACATTAACAACTATAGGCTACCGTACGACCTTCAACAACGAGCAAAGCCCATACCGCATACTCAGTTTTAAAAGGCCCAGAACTGACAATGTAAAACAATTCAAACCAGAAAACAAGCGGCCTTATTTATGTACAAAAAAATGAACGAAAAACAAATATGTAACACATAAACAAACAACAACCACTGAATTACAGGCTCCTTACTTGAATTTTCATAACATACTAAATGTATGTTCATATTGAAATTGATAGAGAACCAAAAATGGGATTATTGGAAATAAAGGAGGAGGGATAAAAAAAAAAGCATTTTCCTGTCCCCAATAACCTATGACTTATGATACTTTTGCTGAAATTTTCCAGTCATTCAATAATTTACAAAATTCTTCCAACAACACTTTACATACTTTAAACTACGCTCTGAATGCCCGCGATTTCGCGGGTGTGTTCTAGTACATTATAAATATAACGCTATACACTGTACTTCATAATCTTCACACACCTCCGTAAATTGGCATTTTAAAAGTCAAAATGCGAATATATAAACTCAAACTCCTTCATGTTATTTCTTAATGACAACAAACAAAGGAGCTTTGTCAGTTGGACCTGCTTTCATACTTTAACTGCAATTGAGTTTTTACTAGATAACATTTGTGTTACTTTTGAAGATCCCGTATATCGTCAAATTATCGGAGTTTGAATGGTGACTTACTGTGCACCACTTATTGATGAAGTTGTTCAGTCACAATTGATTACTACAATCAGCCAAGACACATCGAAACAACATCTGATAAAGAAAAAATTATGAACACTTTAAGATATTTGAATGATATATTGGCTCTCAGTAAGTATGACCTCAGTATTTACACTAAAGAGATATATCCTACCGAACCGACTATAGATACAGTTAATCATTTAAATGATTACTGTTTTTTTCAGGATCTAGATATACCTAAGTTTATGATAAAAGAGTAGTATTTTCATTTCCTATTACTAAACATCCTTTTTTTTTAATTTTTAGATGGTGACAATCTCTTGTTACCATCTTATGGTGTTTATTTATCCGAACTTTTTTTATTCGCTCGTGTGTTTAACTGAGGATTTTTAATCTTAAAGGAATAAAACCTCTTTATAACTGAAAAATTATTACACCAGGGTTTTCGATATAACAAACCAGTCAAAACATTTACTTAATTTTATAATCGGTACAAGGTCATCATTCGTAATTATAAATCTACATGCAGACATCTTATACATATAAAAAAGAAGATGTGTTTTGATTGTCAATGACACCACACTCAACAAGAGACCAAAAATGACACAAAAATTATCGACAATAGACCACCGTACGGCCTTCAACAATGAGCAAAACCTATACCGCATAGTCAGCTTTAATAGGCCCCGAAATGACAAATTGAATGTAAAAAAATTCAAACCAGAGAACTAACGGCCTTGATTATTTACAAAAAATGAACAAAAACAAAATATGTAACACAAAAACAAACGACAACCACTGTTTTACAGGCTCCTGACTTGGGACAGGCACATTTATACATTATAGGCGGGGTTAAACATGTAAGCGGGATCCCAACCCTCCCTAACCTAGGACAGTGGAACAGAACAACATAAGAACGAACTATAAAAATCAGTTCAAAAGGGCTTAACTCATCAGATGGACAAAAATACAAGTGGACGTAGCCGGGTATTTGTACATCCCAACAACAAAAAGACAATAGGAACAGATCTAAGAGTTCTTGCAGTTAAATGACAGCTAGTTCAAAGTCACTAACAACTAATTAAAATCATGCATCTTAGACTAAATTATAAAACCGTACACATCCAACATCCAATGGATTTAGTGTAAAGACGTCATAAAAAATAAGAGAAAACATTACCTTGTGCAATGCCGAGATACAGGTATCGACAGATTGTAGATCCATGAATATGTATATGTATATAACATACTAGTAATAAATTAGTCTGCTTCTAATTTACTGATAACAATATACCAACAAAAAGAATATTCAATGATCTTATTACAGTGTTGAGTTGGTAACCTCTTAGAATAAGTTTAAAGGAGCGATATGATTACCAGGTTCATTTCTATTTAATAGTTAATAACATTTCCGTAAAAATGAGGATGTGCTATCCCGTTTGAAAAAAATTTCTACAGGTACAACTTAACTTCAAAACCAAATCTTTATATCTATGGTTAAATTTAGTAAAGGTTTTATGTAATTTATGGTAACGATATCCATGGTTTAATAATTTAACAGTAATACATAGAAGACGTTCGTTAAAAATAAAAAAACGTCACAACAGACAAGGGAAAAGCAAACACCGTAAGATGATGCCAAAAGGAACATCACCATCTAAAAATAGAATATTAACAATAGGGAACGAAAAATCGTCCCTTTTGATGTAAATTTTAGTGTGGAGTTTCTCCCATTAAAAACCGAAATATCTAAATTTAGGAAAGGACAGTTAAATGAGTTATTATCGTTTAAATTTGATTTATTTAAAGTAATTTCCTTGGGGTAAATTTCAGCAGTATATTGAGAAAATTCTTGATTATTTAACGAAAAAATATCATCAAGATAACGGTAAGTGTTGTTGAATTGATCAATTAAATGCAATTTCGACAGGTCTTTACTGTGTTTAGTTATAAACTGTGATTCGTAACAGTTCAAAAACAAGACGCTATTAATAGGGCGCAATTAGTGCCCATATGATACATTCAAACTGTTTATAAACTTTGCGGCCGAAACGTACATACATATTAACAGCTTCAACCATCTCATTACACCTCCAATAAGTATATCTAACACATTCACCTTTCTCATTAAAGAAGAAGGCTTTAAATGAGTTGCAGCAAATATATTCGCATTCAGATTTATCAAACGACCATTTGATTAAATAGGAAAAAGTTTGTTTGATGTGGTTGTGATATGTTTGATTACTATATGACCCTCTGTGGAGCGGATGGACTTCAATGTAGATGAATTTAAAATTTTATCCTTAAGAACGTCCGTGTAGTATTTACGAAACACAACCACCACATTGTTAGATGCTTTGTCGTTCAGATATTTTACATCTTATCTTTGATGATAATATCCTTTATAAAGCACAAACATGTCGTATATTCATCATAACATCTAACAAAACTTTGAAACAGACTAATTAATCAGGGATTTAGTTACGATAATGTTGTCAGGTAGATAAGAATGGGTTATTATGGTTTTAATATTGTTTCACTCATTGGTCATTGCATCGGAAATAAACACATTTATTCTAAAACCAGTTGATGACATGTTACGGGCTAGGTTTTTCTGATATACTGTATGATGTTGTTATACTAAAACTATTACGAGAGTGATTGAGCTTGATCTTTCTATGATAAAGACATAATTTTTCAATCAGTGCAATTGAGGCTTGGAGCTGGCAAGTCAGTATACGTAACTGCTAGTACTCCTTTGTTAATTTATGTACCATTGTCATTATGATTAGTTTCTGTTGTTGCCTGTTCTGACATTGGACTAAGACTTCTTTTAAACTGTGTTTTACTGTGCGTTTTGCTGCGTGTTTCCTTATTCTACATTGACTATATGTATAGGGTGACTGTTGAAATCTCACAAAACATGTTTAACCCCGACGATTATTTGCGCCTGTCCCAAATCAAGAGCCCATAATTGATCTTTTATATTTTGTCGCCTTTCTGGATACATCTCCATTGAAACAACCAAAGCTAAACACCCAAAAGTTTTGAATCATTCATACCGAATCACATCAATCGGCTGCTTCTGGAATCTATAACTCAAGACACTCTTTGATATTTGTAAAGTGAACACTTGATATTTGTCTGAATGTTGTTTGTGCAAATGAAAAAGTTACATTTCACTTGCTCTTGAAAAGAAGATAATTTTGTGAACGGTCAGTGTTATCTACGATGCATCCATCATAATTAATTACGAAATGCTTTTAGTGTAAAGGTTTGGTTAGTTTGTTTGTTTTGTTTGTATAATGATATAGGTCAATCTTAATTACAATACTTAAGCAATCATTTAAACAAACAAAGCAAGGAAGCCAACCACTTCTTTAAAAGAGGGACGAAAGATACCAGAGGGACAGTCAAACTTATAAATCGAAAATACACTGACAACGCCATGGCAAAAAATACACTGACAACGCCATGGCAAAAAATGAAAAAAGACAAACAGACAAACAATAGTACACATAACAAAACATAGAAAACTAAAGAATAAGCGACGCGAACACCACCATAAATGGAAGGTGCTCCGGAAGGGTAAACCGATCCTTCTCTGCATAAGGCATTCGTCGTGTTGCTCTTGCTATAACAAATCCGGTAAACAGTCTAATTCGGTAGATCACATTTATGAAAGGGAAGGGGATTGTAGTAACGACGTAAGGAACATATCCGATTTCATCTGTTTTGTGAGACAGTTATTCCATACCGGTCAACACTCGTGATGTCGTCCGTAATATTTACGATGGGATGATTGCAACTTCAGCATTTGGAACTCGTGCTTAAATAGCTTCCTTGTTAGCAGCTACCCTCTATCAAGAAAATCATGATAGGAAATACAAGCACGGGAATATCGTTTCAATTGGGAGATATATACCCCGTATGCAGGTGCTGCTGGAATGTTGCTACTTAGAAATGAAAAAGTTCACAATTGGAAAGCTGAAATCATCTCTTTTGTAGTAATGTTTTGTTTTTCAACCGACCCTTATTGTCAATTTCAAGATGTAAGTCAAGATATAAGGCCGACTTATCTGTATCTGTTATAACTTAAGACACCCAACATAGACACCAAATTTTGAATTATTTAGTGAGAGAACATCATCTATATAGCGAAAAGTAGAGTTAAAGGATATTGCTAACTTCTTATCTTTCTTCCTAAGAAGTTCCAGTATGAAGTCAGCCTCATAATAATAAAGACACAAGTCGACAAGAAGAGGGGCACAGTTGGTTCCCATTTGAATGCCGACAGTCTATAGAAAAACACGTCCTCCTGACGTAACACATACATATATGTTGTCAATCAAGAAATCAAGCATCTTGATAATGTCAGTTTCAGAGAAATATTTTGTTGGAATCCGTTACAAAGTAGGATGTATCCCTTTCTAAGACGAGAAACTTGTATCTACGTTGGTCATTCTTTGTTATGAAACTTACAATACCAACTCTTTCAATTTGTCTTTTAGTTTTGAATATAGAATACTTGTGTAAAGTGTTGAAAAATCAAATGTTTTAATACTATTGCAAGATGAAAGAGAGTTAGATTGTATGTACTCTAAAAGATCTTTGGAATGTTTTAGTAGCCACATCTGATTCACGCCATCTCTAGAATATGCAGTTTAACAACGATTTTGAATCCTGACTTTGATTGGTGATAAAATAGATGTTAATAATTTAGAAAGAGATTTCGTGGAGTGCTTGGAAGACTCGGGTATATACTGTTGTTTGTTAGGACACTTATGTTCCGTAGGTATCCAATACAGTGACGAGAGATCCAGTTCTGCATCTTTGATTGAAATTCCAAAGGAACATATAACAGACATATGATTATCAGGGATTTCTTTGGTAAGTGTCGTGAGGGTATATGTTGAATTTCCCTGTGAATTGTCAATACCTTATTTGTTTATCAAGCAGTTAATGTAATGAGTTTTACACACAAAACGATGTTGTTTGGGGATTTATCAGCAAGGACAACAGCATATTTGTCATAAAGGTAGGATAAGTATTTTTTAACATTTGGGTCTTTAAAGATTGACGTAGCATGGGCATTGATAGACTCATCCAGTTTCTTAATTCTGATTTGTATCAACGACCACACTGCCCTAATCCATTCGGTGAGAGTGTCCACATTTTCCCTCTCGCGCTTAGCCCATTGCCTGGCACAATCCTCGACTGAATCCATCAAAATTTTGAAGTTGTATTTCTAATTGATGGATTTAGGATCACGATATTTCGAACCTTTCGATTTCACACATTTCGCAGGCAAGTGTTGTTGACAATGTTTATATGTGAACTGGGAACTAGCACAAGTGCAATCAGGAGGTTTATACTTGAAGTTGTCAATATTGAGATCCTGAAAAGTTTAGGTGCAATAGGTTTGGTATAGGTACAAGAAATTATTGGTACAGACGAATCTTTGAAATAAGGAGGTATTTTCGACTGAACTAATTCATGATGAAGGATATTGCCTAAGTTAACGCCAGCGAGACCTTTGTTGGAAAAGGAAAGATTAAGAAAAGATCTTTTTCTTGTTCATCTTTTCCAATGCGGACTGGTTTGAAAAGTCTACGACTTGCAATATCCGAAATTATAGCTGTAAGTTTGTATTGGTTGGAAAGAGGGTTTGTAACAGTGATTTCCAAACATTAATTGAACAGAGAATGTAGTTTTGAAAGGGGTAATGAATAAAGTTTCGTTTGAATGTGATGAATACCTTACGGCTTTTGTATAAATGGCAGCAATTCATTAATAGATACATCATGCAGTGTCATGCAGACATCATGTGATGTATGATAAAGATGACCATGACTGTGACTACGTCGAGAAGTAGAGTTGAAAATTTTCATCACATACACCGAGCTACACGAAGGACTAGATTGAATACCTTTACCATCAATTTTGTCATTACAACTATATGGTGTCGCAGTTCCCAATTGTCTAATCCAGTAGTCCTCTTTTTGTCTACGGATAGGCGATGCAAGATGAGGATTGTTAGTGCTGTGCTATATTTTATCGATGCATTTTCAAAATAGCTCTTATGAAGTTTTATTAAACTTATATATTTGTGAGGAAGATTTAAACCCAAACTGAAAAATTTGCTAGTTTTATTCTTAATATTAAATATATTTGTATTTTAATTTTTCACCTGAATGTGTGTAGGTGCGATGAAAATCCGTCTGCACCTCTTTCCAAGATATTGAATTTATAAACCGAAACAGTACCTATAATAATATTCCGTATTTTATTTAAAAATCATGAATTCATTGTCTGACTAGTTATCATTTTACATTAGAAATTCATTATTGGTACAGGAAAATTATATTTAAGGATTCGCAAATTATATATACTGATTACATTTACTACCCATTTATTATCATATAATACTTCAGACGATCGTCGGCTCGGACACAAATCGGACAGATTTGGTCTCCAAATTTAATAATATAAATAGATATTATTCTTTCATCTAATGTTTTCAATTTGAATTTGTAGAGATATTGAATATTGCTTCTACGGTAATTGTTTGGAATGAAAGCTATACTACTGGTTGGAGTTTTTGGGTGTATTCCTGGTCCGCAGCCGTTCTGATAGTCATCATTTTATTTGCTGTATTGTGTTTGTGTGCTGCACAGAAGGAGAGCTCTGACGGTTATTTATTTGCTATATTATATATAAGTGATTAAATTCTGCATCGTGAATAGAAACACATTGCTTAATCTAATTATCTACACGTTTCGAAAAGATAAACAGTGAGGTACATTAAGAGGCATGTATGCATTATTTGAAACATGAAGTAGCAATACTAATTTTGTTGATGCCTTCTTTCATTAAATATATATGGTTGATTTATGTACAGCTAAAATTGCTGACACTGTAATACAAAAATGTTTCTTGTCATATCATGGAAGATGTCATTGCGGCATATTGATATTGAAAATTTTGACGGTCAAAATATTACGCAATTCAATGCGACGTATTCATTACTTTATCGAATACGGCTGGCCTCAATTGAAGTTAATCTATTTTTTTTCTATTTAATATTAGTTCATGGAAAGCTAACACATATATAATAATTTACTAAACTACCGATAACAGGCATCATTTGCAGTCAGTTCAATGGTAGTTTCAATAAAACTAGATGTGGCCTGCTATGTCCAACATTCAGGGTTATAACGAAACCGAGGAACATTGTCAGACAGGCGTCATCTTAGACGCAATGTCCGGCTCGCTCACCACAGATAAATTTTAAATCTATATCACCGTACGTAAGTGTTGCAATCAAACCGTAAATTTTGTTTGTTTTTATTTGCAGGTTGTGTATGTGTAGTATGTTAGTGCTCGCATTGGATCAAGCCATCACCTTTTACATTGCGACTCATATACTAAACAATGTGCTATAATCAGTTAAACTGTCTGGAATATATCTTTTACAAAACATCTTCAAGTCACTCAAGAAATAATAAAATGTTAAAAAAAAATATCACAAATATCTTTGTTTTGTCCTTTAAGAGACATAATTAGTCTTAACTCAAAAATAAAACACACAATATGTTTTTTCTAGAAATGATGGCATCTTATCTTATAATTTGTTGGGATGTCATTCATATATCTCATACTTTAAACATTTTGAATTTTTATGACCTCTATGGTATTTGTTTAACCAGTGTTCACGTATTTAGAAACGACGTTAAAATGAACTAGAATTAAAAATCGTTCAAGACTTACAAAGGCCAGAGCACAAAAAGAAGCGGGGCTAAACATGTTTTGTGCGTTTTCAACAATCCCCCTATATCTCTTGCCAAGGTAAAAAACAAACACACAGCAATACGCACAGTGACACTCATTTTAAAAGACGTCACAGCCCAATGTAAGAACAGGCAACAAAAGAAACTAAGCAAATTGATAATGATACATAAATTAACAAAGGACTATTAGCAGTAACTGACCTGCCAGCTCCAGACCACAGCTAGACTGATTGAGAGATTATGTCTTCATCATATGAATATGCAGCACAATCTTCCAGGTGAGGGGTTTAGTATCACAACATTATAAAATATATGAGAAAAACAATAACGGTTTGATATATCATACTAACAAGTGATTTTAGAATATATGTGTTTATTTTCGATGCAAAACAATTTAAAAGAGTGGCGGAAGATACCAAAATGACATTCAAACTCATGTATCGAAATTAAACTGACAACGCCATGACTAAAAATGAAAAAGTGAACAATAGTACACAAGACACAGCATAGAAAACTAAAGAATAAGCAACTCGAAACCAACACAAAATTGTGGGTTTTGACTTTATTATTGATTCACTATATGAACGAATCATATTAAAGTACAAGTATGTCATCTTTAATGACCTGACAACAGTATCGTAGCTATATCCCTTCTAAATAAGTTTTTAAGAACACTCCCATTGATAGGGGTTTATAATAAAAAATATAATATCATCATAAAATACATGAGATAACATAATCCTTATCTTGCCAACAACTGCTTTTAGTATAAATGTGTTTCTTTTATATGCACAGACCCTTTAAGTGAGCCCATATTAAAGCCAAAATATGCAATCTTTAATGACCTGCCAACAGTATCGTTACTATATGCCTTCTAAATACATACTGTCTGCATATTGAAATATATTTACAAATGATGTCCTTACAACAATGATAACGTTTAATAAATGTTTTGACAAGTTTTTGATATCGAAAACCCTTGTATTCTAGTTTTTTTTCAGCAGTAGATTTTTTTCTTTATACGTTGCTTGTAACATGAGCGAATCTTACAAGTTGAGACATATAAACACCCTAAGATATTGAAAAGGGAACTTCACCATCTGAAAATGGATAATTAACAATAGGAAATGAAAAATCTCATTTATTATAACCGGCATTAACATAATCAGTAAAAAATATCCTTTCCTCAATATGCACAGGTATTGTCTTCTTCTGGCAATTTGTACGGACTGATCAAAGATAGCAGTTTTTCGAGGAGTTTTATCTTAAAACGATGCACACGATTTTGTTTGGTTTATTGTGTTTGAATAAGACACAGGGGCAAATATGTGATGAATATAAAGAACGAGAATAAATTTGTAAAACCAATAAGTAGGTTCTATAAAGTCAGTCTAGCTTGACGGAGGTTGATATTTACGACTGTCACTTAAACATGTGGGTATGTTGAACGTTCTGCTATCAATATACCATCTTGTTACAATGACTTGTAGAAGGTGGCACACAACTGTCTGTACCCATTCCAACAGGACGTGTTTGTATATCAATGTTATGTATGCATAACAAAAGATCTCAACGTTTTACCATGAGTTATAAAGAAATACGATACATAAGTTTGCACATGAACCTGTATTATAAAGTATGGTAATGATAGTAATGTCTTATTTTGTTACATTACACTTGTAGCGAAAAGATAAATCATAAAAATACTGAACAGAAAATTTAGAAAGGAAAAAAAATCAGCTCTCAAACACATCAAACGAATGAATAAAAACTGTCATTTTCCCGACCTGGCACAGGCATTTTCATACGTAGAGAAAAATGGATTGAACCTGTGTTTATAGCTAGCTAAACCTCTCACTTTTATGACAGTCGCATCACATTCAATTATATTGATAACGATGCGTGAAGAAAACAAACACAATACATTGTAAGTAAAAATGTCAAAATAGGGGTACATCAGTCATGCTTGTGTTATCATCTTGAGAACAATAACAACAGATAAATGTAACAAAGAAGCACAAATAACATTCATCAAACTAAACAAACTCATTCTGCTTTTTTATGATACAATTTTATTTATCCATATTAAAATCCACTCATAAAGGATTGAATACTAGGACTGAGTTCTTACCCTGATAGACACATGGTTGGATTAATATTAAATCTAGTAATAGTCCAATCGCGCGTTTGACGTGTCTTCGTACAACTGATCAGGAGCAGAATGGAAAAAAAACCTACTAAAAAGACAGTGTAAAGAATGCATGTTAGTTTTTATAACTGATACACACCTGTTTTGTCGTGAGGTGCAACTTTTATCTTACCTGCATCTCTTATTGATTCTATGTGCGTTTCTAACAACCGACAAGCAATGTGTTATATGGCAATGCAGTGAGAGCATCTTCGAAATGAAATTTTTCGATTGTCTAATTCTCTTAAATCTTGTTCGATGTTTTTATCAGCTTTTCAGAGTCCATACAAGTATGCTGCCACTGCTAGGCTTGGATGGATTTCATTAATATCACCTTCCATTATAATTTTGTTCATGAATATAAAAAAATGATTTAATTTCGCTAGAAACCTGTGAAAACTTAATTTAGATTTTTAGACTCTCTAATAATAGAGCCTGTACTTTATTATCGTATACGATTGATCTTGGATTTATAAATGGCAGCGGAATAACCCGTGCCCCGTTTTTTTTACTTAGTGAAAAGCTGGTCTTTAATTGTTATAAATTTTCTTTTTTCGAGGGCCGTTTTATTTCTTCCAAGAGATTTTAATCAAAGAACTAATTTCCGAAAGAATGCTCTATTATTTGTTCAAAAACACGCAACTCGAAATCCATTGCCATAATAGAGTTGTTATCCGGTCTACACGTAGTTTAAAGAACGTTCACATTAGAATCAGTCTTCCAAATCTCTCTCAGTATAACCAGTCAAGACATGTTTTCCAAGTAAAAGTTTTTCCCTGTGGTCCACTGGTTCTCCAACATGCTGCTCATCAATGAGAAATTAGGTTTAACTATTTGGTAATAATACTAGTAGGTATAATTTAACCGAAATTGAGGTCAGATTAAGATTTTTTTGTCAATTTGGGTGTTGGAATTGCCGATTCATCGTTTGGAGTCGAGTTGCATTCAATCACTCTAGTTAAATTATTACCATCCCAATATTAAACAGCATAAAAGAGGGGCGAGAGATACCAGAGGGACAGTCAAACTTAAAAATCGAAAATAAACTGACAACGGCATGGCCAAAAAGAAAAAAAAAGACAAATAATAGTACAAACCACACAATATAGAAAACAAAAGACTTAGCAACAGGAACCCCACCAAAATTGTGCATGAGCAAAGGTGCTCCGGAAGGGTAAGCAGATCCTTCTCCACAAAAACCAAAACAATAATGAAAAGTTAAATTGAATGCTTATTCAATAACAGTTAGGGGCTGCCATTATTTGTTAAATAAGTTCCCTTCCGGTCAGCTAAAGGTGATATCAATGGCCTTACCATAACAATAAAATATACCATACTTTCATAAGAATCCTTGCATTTTGAAAAATAAACCGTAATATTTGATTATTAAATCACTTCATTGCCAAAAAAAAAAGGACATCATTTAAGAATAGTATCGAAATATTCTTACTAGACAGTAAGGAGATCGGATAGTTTCTTTATATCACTGGACGAACAGTGCATTGCCTTCTCAAACTGTCTCTTTACATACAACCATAATTTTTTTTACATATTTAGAAACTTTCATGGATAGTATTGCATGAAAAAGGTAAAAATAACCTAAATTAGGAACACGTCATATAATTATGACACATATATCCATTTAAACTTTTAGTTCAACCTAACATCTCGATGACAAACCTTTTTATTTTTGCAACAAAAGATGACATACACTAAATTTCTTCCGTATAAACTACAGGTATAATTTTAAATGGCGAATCATGTATTAGGAATTTGTACAGAGTGTACTAAAGCAAATGGCGAGGAGTTTTGCTTAGAATGTGAAGTTATTTTATGTTCGAAATGTAAATTGTCTCATTTGAAACGGAAATCAAATAGGAAGCACCATGTCGATAAATCATATTCGAAGATTTTAGATAAGAGGCCATCATGTCTTATTCACTCGAAAGAAGTTGTGTTTTATTGCAGTTCGTGTTGTTTACTTATTTGTCCTAGCTGCATGCTCGAGAAACACAAACAGCATGACGTGGATGAAATTGAAAATGCTGTGTCTAAGAAGAAGGAAGGTATATCAAGTGAAATAGTGGATCTGGAATCTAGATCAGAAAATGTCAAACAAATTGTTGACGATCTGAACGTGTTTGAGGAAGCTTACAAGATTGATAATGCTATCTTGAAAAAGGTGATCAAGGTAAGAGGAGATACATTAAAGGCTCTCATTGATAAACACACAGAAACTTTGGTAGAACGCGTTACTTTAGAAGAAAGTTCTCAGATGACCCGGAAGTCGGAAGAAATTTATAAACTTGAGGATATAAAATTGCTATGTGACCTCCAAATCGAACGTCTAAAAGGTTCTCTGAAGAATACGAAAGATATTGATATACTACTGTCGTATGGAGAATGGGAGGAAGATGTCCAGCACGTAAAGACTAGAGAAATTAGTGAATTCAAACCGATTCCACCAATTAGGTTTATAGAGCCAGGCAAAGATGAAGAGACAATTAACGAATTATTCGGAGCCGTGGAAATAGGATTCTTGTAAGTAATTTCATTACACTACACGTTATCGTCATATGCAGATTTAGATAAACGAGGCCCTTATTATAAAAGCAGTTTCAATTTGTAAGAAAGTCTGCTTAGTATTGAAAATGTCACATACACTGAAAAGAAAATCCTCAAAACTTGTGGAAACGAAAAAATGTTTTGAAAATTATACCTTATAAATAGTACTCTATCTAAAGACAGTTACAGATAATGTCACCTATTTAACAACAACCAATATTGGTTTATTTTGGTTTTAAAAATGCAAAATCGGGACAAGTACATTGTTAAAAGACTTATAAGACAATTATTAGCTTGATGTGCTGTACATATCATAGTATATTATAGATACATGATCGAACATACATGTAGCCGTTTAGAAGCCTTTTGGAATTTTTATTCTGTTGGGTTATTTTTAATTTTAATGTTTATATGTTATCACAAGCAACATGATAGTCACTTCCTTTTATTCTGGATGGACTGGGTTTAGATAGTTGTGACAGTTTTTTAATATTTTAAGTGGCGCTGTACTTTTTAACACACATTACTGATTTATTTTTAAAGTACAAATACACTGACCTCCAAGGGCAATTCAAATCGGTAAATCAAATGGCAAAATCAAAAGTTCAAACATATAAAAGAATGGAAAACAACTACTAGTATCTTATTCCTGACTTTGTAATTGCATTTCTTTGAGTAAAATAGTGATATCATTTAATATAATTCCCCGCCTAAATAAGTCTTTTTATATGCTTTAGTTTGGCATTCAGTTATTAATACAACTATTTTTAAATTAGAATTGAGGTGTATGCCTACACTTCATGTACATATAGCCAATAAGAGAACACTGACAATTATTGTAATAATCATGCATATTTACCAATTATTCCTGCGAATTTAAGGTAGTACCTAACATTACAGGGAGATAACTCTGTAAAGTCAGCTAAACGTTTAAATAACGTTGTGTTGTTAAGGCAGTAATAAGCTTCTCAATGACCAAAATTGGTGTTTGTCAAACTGCTATATAACCAGTGTAATTTTTCTGATAAAATGGTTGATTCAAAATTTTTGAAATTTTTATATTTTTGTTAAAGGGTCAAAGTTAATACTTAGTCAAAATTTTATGAAAATTAAACGAGCCAAATTTATTTTAGTGAAAGTGTTGGGTATCACCTTAATTTTGTTGAAAAACCTGTTTATTAAAAACAGAAGAAAAGCTGTATTTGTATATGTATGGTATTGAAAAGGAGTTTTGATATTATATTAAATAAACTGGTACAAAAACTTTTAACTGTATCGTTCCTGTCTCTGTATCAGAACTAGTAAGACATAAGTGTTTTACAAATTTATACCCAATAATGATATACATATATGGAAATAGTGCCTATTGATTAGTGAAGAAATTATATCTATTATTAAATATTATCGTATACCTGCAGTAAACTACAAGAAGGAGATCACGTGAGGATCAAGTTATCAGTAACCGAACCAATAAATGGCTGGGGAGATGTCACACACGACAGTATCGGCATTGTCAGAGGTAATCATAATTTAATAACAACTGTTTTGAAAATACTTGCCCTTGATTGTCATAGATTCTCTTTAGAATTGTACAAATTAAAGGCATATCAATGAATGTAGTTGTTGGTCGGCTTATAATAGGATTTAGTGCTATAAAACGTTTGCCCTCGGTTTTGTCGGAAATTTGACACACTTTACTTATTGGATTGTATCAAATGTATGCAAAAATAACTCCTTTCATTCACTAGTTTTATGTGTATGACTCAGCATTCCTACAGCAGTTGTTTATATGTACATATAGTATGATTTCATTGCTCTTTGTCTTAAGTTGCAATTTTTTAATTGGCATTTATAAACATTCTCTTTTTATGTCGCCTCTTTAACAACTTTGTTCTAATGTCAGCTTTACAAAAAGATTAAAAACATAATACAAATATATGTCTCTAAACTTAGAAGTTTGTATTTATTACTTTTTGTATGTGTGTGTGTGTGTGCGTTATCTTATTTTTCAATATTCCACTAGGTTTTTATTACTAGAATCATTGATCGTCGTCAGGTATTCAGGATACTTACAATATGTTTCAGGTGTAAATGATGACATCGTTACAGTCGATTTCAAAGAATTTTCTGGTTGGGAAGCATTTGTTTCAGAAGTTGAACTTGTAAAGTCTGGTGTAAGTGCCTTACTTATCATATTCAGATTTAAACGTTTCGATTAAAAATTTTACTTGGCTGAACCAATAATACGCATTGACACGTTAACGCCCAAATCGATAACACATTTCGTGGTTACAAAAAGGTATGTCTACCGAAGAATGTTAATGGATGTTAATGGATACATATTTTCTGTATAAAAGCAATATTGCAAAAATATTTTAATACAAAAATTCACAAAAAAGGAAAATGTTCTCGAAGCAAACGTTTCAATGATATTCATCCATTTAATAAACCGACAAGCCTTGGCATTTTTAGTATAAATCGAATTCGCCAACTTTCACGTTACCGTATAGTGAATAATTTCTTTATTCAAAAGTTTATTGAAAATTGATTTTGTTGCAACAATAAACAGATAATGTGACATACACATGTTATGATAAAGATGCTTATAATTCCGTTGGCCTATTGCAACATTATCAACAAATTATTGAAAAAACATCAATACAAAATAAGCACGATTGAATACCAACGAATGCTGTCAACCCAAAATATTATCATACAATTGCTTTTTTATAAACAAAAGATATTGTTCAAAACATTTTTTAGCTGTATTTGGCTGCATTTCTTGCAAATCAGAATTTTGTAAACGTTGTGTCGCGTTTGATGCTGTTTTATAAACGCTACATAAGTAAAAACAAATACATCGTTCAATAAGTGTTGTTGGTAGTCTTACTTTTTTACAAACGTAGAAACAAATAATTCGTTTAATCAGATTGAAGTTGGAAACAAATGCGGCATTTTTAGCGTTTGCATAGTTTGTTAAAATTTATTTAAACTGTGCAAACGTATGTTTGAAAAAATGACCATAACATGTGCGCGCTCAGCCGTTTGCTTCGTTTGCCTAAGAAAGAAAAGCACCCTAACTATCTATCACAACAAATAAAAAAGGTCAACTATACAAAATATAAACCGTCACGGACAAAACAATTAAAACAAACAAGTCCACACCACATTACATAACATTAGAACACGAAGTAATAAGCAACACGAATTCCACAAAAATGGGCGAGGGGTAATCTCAAGTGCTTTAGAGTAATTAGATCCACTTCTTAGGTGACATGCGTCGTTTACCTTTACTTGTAACTCCAAAAATATCTTCATTGAACCTTAAACAGAAGAAAATGTTGTTAAAGATCTTGCAGTTTTTGTCTGTGAGCCTATTTCAAAGAAAAATAATTGATTATTAAAAATAAAAAGTATTGAAGTTGCCCAAAATAAAAGTGTTTATGAGTTATTGTACAGCTAAACATTTCTTCTTCATCCATTGTTCAAATTTACTGCTTGTTTGAAATACATATTTCTTTTTGATAGAATGAAGAACAGTGATGTCTTATCAATTGTTGTTAGTGGTACAGGAAACAAGATATCAGAGTTTGAAGAATGCATAAAATTCTTGACCAAAGAAACTGTAAAACAAAATATAAAAAATAAAAATATATAATAACTTAATGAACATTTGCATATTGGGATTATAAGTTTTGTTTTTAATTTTGTATAAACTTTTTATGTTCGTATATCAATAAATAATTTTAAAGAAATAAATTAAAGGTGTTTTTTAGATTTATGTATATTTAATTGGTATTCTTCACGAATCAAAACTCGATTTTGGTTTTGGTCCATCGTTTATCACAAATTAATGTCTTATTTGTACGCTTTAAACACACAAAAAAATCATGTATTTTATCGATTTGTATGTTTTCCGCAGGGATGAATAAAGAGGGATCATGTATGACGACTCTTGCATCATTTTAGTCATGCTAACCAGATTCTTCGAACAAATGGATGAACCAAGAATGATCTGGGTATTTATATATATTTGGTAACGTCCGAATAACCTAAGTTTTCTTACGTGTGGAGACCATTTCGCGGTTCGCGGTGTATAAATATGCAGCAACATCCAGTCAAAACGGGAACATTGAATACAATACCTCTTGTAGAGAGATTGACAAGATATCGACATGTTTAACCACAAAAGGAATAAATCTAAATGTCGAAAATTCTTTAGGTGACCTATAGCCAGAGTTTAGTTCTAACTTTTCAATGTTTTTTCATTTTCGAATGTCAGTCGAGATTTTCATCTAAGTTTGATTCCTAATACAAGCCAGACAAACAAATTGTAAAATTGTAATTAATGTGCATGGGTTGTCGTGCTGAACATGCATGAAATGTTTTGTCACTGAACTGTAAAAATCAATCAAACGTATCAATGAATAATCGTACAGTTTATTTGTGATTAGAAATTGTATCTAGATCGGTGGTGTATGTTTCAAAGAAATAATTAATTGATCAATCAAAGATGAACTTTGACAACTTTTAAAAAAAACCCATCAAACTGCTTAGCACTGAAAAAAGCTCGTCTATTGTGATTTGGAATGGTCTCAGAAAATAAAAGGTTTTATATATAAAACTGCTGAAATGAAAATTTTATTTTGAATTTATTTTCAGCTATATAATTATGCGTTAAACTTTCAGGTCATAAATATCAATATTTTGTAATTATAAACCTACACTGTAGCGTGAACACAACACAAAAACTACACCTGTTACACAGGTTGGAAAAAGGTTCTAGAATTACAGAAGTACAGTACAACAAGAGCGATATTTGTAATCGCAGATATACGTATGCTTACCTAATAACAACAATAATCACTCGTTGCCTTATAATATATATATATATAACAACCTGTTTGATATTGTTAGTTATACAAACACACATAGCCGAAAATGTTAGCCGTGTATTTGATAGCTATGGTAATCTGCCTGTCCGAGGCAGAAAAATGTTTTCAGGAAAAGGAGGCAAAACTCATCAACGGAATAAAAGCGTCCTTAAAAACGATGCAAGAGAACATGAAAGGTGTACATCAAATGGTAGAGAAACTTGAAGTTAATATCAAAGGTAAGGTTTTCAGTTACAACAGCTTATCAGACAAAGTATATCTATGTAAAGTTTTATCAACAAAATGATCGAGATTTGGCTTAAGTTAATCTACTGAATAAAAAACAACAATTGCATTTTACCTTTTCATTTACACATTTAACAGTAATATTTCTTTCGACTAAAACAACATAAAAATATCAAGAACATAAACTATAAAAAATACAGTTATATCCGGAAACCCATGCATATATATGACTTAATAAGACAACAAAAACGTTGGTAATAGTCATTTTACCATGCAGTTATGACAATAAAGTTTTGAACCGAAAGAAAAATACAGTATAAGTAGATTGAAAAAGGTGGCCCTTTTATTAAAATTGTAATAACTATAGAAAACCAACAACAATGCTACCAAAGGCTATTTTTAAAATATTTATTATGCATTACAGAAAAATCCAACATTTGCAAAAAAGGATGGAAAGAATATAAAGATCATTGCTACAAATATCAAAGTGACAAAAAGTCATGGCGGATGGCAGAGGTATATACTTACTTTTAATCTTTTATTTCTAATTTCTTTTAATTAAATTCTGTGTGATGAAATAGCATTTTTATTAACGTGCTTCTAATGCATTCTGATTCAGAAACAAATCCTTTGTTGCTAATAAATATGATTTTCCAAATAAAACTTAGAAAATGGGGGATATCATTGCAATGATAAACAAAGAAAAAAAAGTTTTTTGAAGATATGGCAAACTTCTATAGTATTTATTTGTAGAACTTACTGATATAAATAGATGAAATTGTTGTGATCTTGTAGAATTAATAATGAAAAATCTTATCGACTCTATAAAAGATGAACTTTTGGAAGTTTCAATGTTGTGTGTAAAGAAATATAAAAGTATAGCTATTTCATTTACAGAAGCAGTGTCGGACAATGGGAGGGTATCTGGTTAAGATAGAAGATGTTTCAGAACACAATTGGGTTGTGCAAAATGTAAAAGGTATAATATTTAAAAAATGACTGTAATATTTTTCTGTCTATGAAGAAATCACATACAAAATTTGGTGCACAATAAAAAACGCGCGTAGCGGGTTATTTAACAGTGTGCACCAAATTTTTTATGTCATTTCTGATAGACAGAAAAAATATTACAGTAATTTCTTATAATTTAATTCTAAATTCCATTTTAAACCGTAGAAAACCATGAAAAAACGTTCATGACGTCACGTGACTAAATTATGACTATGGGCTCATAACAAAATAACGTCAGCCAATCAGAACACGCATTACATCCAAAATTAAAATATTATCGTGTAGCTAAATTTTAAAATTTAATAGATATTGACTAATTGATACCACTTATATAATTTTAAAGAATTTCCAAACGTTTTGCAAGAACAGGAACCATGTACCAATCATACAATAACTGCTACCATTTGTCCTCATTAAATACTAGCTGCATGGTTTAGGGTACATTAACTGTACAATAAAGTTGTTCTCAATAGATCTTAAGTCCTTTGCTAAAATTTGAGACATATTGGCATTTGATTGGCAAGACTGTTTGTTGGAATGAAGAAAAACAAACAAAATTAAAAACCAATTGTTCTCTGAAGGTCTTTCCACAAAACAATGTATTTTAATATGGAAGTTGTAAAATTAAGTTTAGAATGTCATTTCAATCGTCAAAAGATAGCTAAAGGCACGTTGATTCCAAAAATATATGATTTCTATACAATAATTTTTAAATAAGGGAGATAATTTGCTACTTCCGGTTTGAATAATGCTATTTCCGATAATATTTGAATATTTACTTGACACTGATTCCAAAAATATCTGGTTCTATATACAGTTATATGGGGACGAAGTCCCCAATAACAATAGAAAATTCAATAAAAACAAAAAATCGGGAAAATTTCCCGAATTTTTCATTGTACTAATAAACTCAAAATCGTTCAAATTTTTTTTGTCGCCGTTTTGAAATCCCGGACCTGCGCAGAAATCTACACTGTACTTCTTTTTTCCGGTTTTGTTTGTATAAATCTTTGAGTAAAATATTCATTTATCAGTCTAGTATAAATAGGAAGGAACGCAATACCAATTTTATTTTTAATAATTCCTTGATATGAAAAAACGTTCTTTGTTTACTTTGCATATGACGTCTTAACTTAAATAACGTCACAACTAAAATCCCTCACAACAGAACCAAAATCGGAAACGTTACGGTATTTCCGTTTCTTTTTTTTTAACAAATATTTAAGTTACAAAAAAATAATTCATACAGACTTCTTCCCCATTTTCAGGTAATGCCTGCCTCATATTATTATTAAAGTACACAAAATAGCTACTTCCGGTTTACACAAGGTCACTACCTTTTTTTGTTTAAAGGTGAAATGGTTTGATACCGTTTGCCAAAAGTCTCATGGCTTTATCATGTATGCATGTGAGGTAAAAGCAAAGGTCAAAATCTAGAACTTCAAATTAAGCTATGACCTTGAGATCAATTTAAAGGTCATAAACCAATGACCTCAAATCAAAAGACCATAGGTCTCAATTATATTTGGTGAATGAGTTATATCACCATACGCATATTTTCTAATAAAAGAGGGGAGAAAATTCCCTTTTACGTTCAACGTACCCTTGCAATCAAAATTTACGTGTTACGACATGTTACAACTAAAAATTTAGTAAAATAGTTTGTTGATATCTTATACAGTTTTTGAAAATAAGTGAAAATAAGCCAAAATCTAAAATTAGAATATGACATTGACCTTTGACCATGACCTAATTTTCATTTTTTTGGACCAAGGACCTTAAAGCGAAAGATCATAGGTCTCTATCACTTATGGTTTATAAGATAGAAATACATATCACTAATGTTAAATGCATAAGGGGAAATAACTCTCATATGGAGCGTTCATATTGCTTCGGTCAAAATCGGATAAATCATGCGTAGGATATAACGAGCAATTTTATAAAATAAATTTGTTGTAATATTTTATGGTTGCGAAGGAGTATTCACAAGGAAAACAGTGTTTGGGTAGATAACTCCTACAAAGAAAAGTATTCGGTTACATATATAAAAGGGCATAAACTGTTCGATATCATATACCAAATATCTAAGCGACAAATTACGAAACAAATGTTTATCGCAAGAACAAAATTAGGCGGAAGTAAAAAAAAATAATAATCAGAAGAAAAACAATAGGTCTTTCCACAGAAAAGTGTAAAGACCTAAAAATACTGCATTTTTCAGACGTGTTTGAATACATCAATTGTTTTTGTTCTCTTCGAATGATATTGTCTTTGAAACAATTGAAGGGGAGAACTATAATAGTATGTTTTTTTGTAAAGTAGTGATAGTGAATGTTGGTTTTTTTTCTTTTATCAAGTCAGTGACATAATTTGTTCTTTTGTTTTTAGAAAGTACATAAAAACTCTATCTTATATATTTCATTTCAAACTTTTGTTTCTTCTTATTTATCAAAACATGTTCCACACAAAATATTAGTAGCTTGAAAATAATGCCCGTGATTTATACAATATATTTGAGGAAATACATACATAAGGTATACAAAAAAAATGAGGCATGTTCGGTTGTGCTTCAAGTACTATATTTCCCCATTGGTGTCCTCTTTTTGACGTTCATACTATTGTGTATATGTATTTAATTACCGAACCATGTGTCATATATATTGTGTATCAAAATTTTATAAATACGATTAGTTTAGTCATATTTATTCAATTCAATTCAAAACATTTTTTAGGTGGCAATCTTGGTTCAACATGGATAGGAGCTTCAGATGCTGGGAAGCAAGACTGGAGATGGGCATTCGATTTATCTAAAGTTACGTATAGACTTTTTAACCCTGGTCAACCCGATAACGGTGGAAATGTTGAAGGGTGCCTTGAGCTTCGCTCTGTATTTGGATATAAGTGGAATGACTTTCCATGTTCTTCTACTAACTCCTACGTATGTGAAAGTCAACAGGTAATTCTAATAATCTTCTGTATTGGCCCATTTTCGGATCTAGATCGTTTACGTTTGCGTTTTGCGTGCATTTATGTTACAGCTAAACTGGGTAAAAATATGATCATTCGTAATAAAAATAATAAAAGTATAAACAGAAGTTGCGCGCATACGTAATGATTTTTACACGCAAATATAATTGTAATTTCCGCAAAAAGAAAAGACAAACAATTTATTCAGGTTCCAGTGTTTGACAATTATTTTGGATGACATGAGTTTATTATTCGGCTGCACTTGTGTACACAAATAATGTATAATGATAAGGAAATATCGATGACAAATATGTTTTACATAATAACTGATGTCAAACAAGAAATACTAATAATGTCGCCATCTGTCTCATTTATTCACCAGTGTTGACCTACTTAATGATAATAATGACATATCACTTGTAAATGGTGCTTGCAAGATATACCCATTGTTAGTTCATTTAACTTTGTTTACAGAATGAAGTCACCAAACATATATGTCGAAATTACATATCGAAATTGTGTGTTGAATTTTTAGTACATTATAGCAATTGAACTCTCTGTGTACATGCATGTTGAAAACTTTTAAATCTCTTAGCATGTTCATGGTTCATTGTTTAACAACGAAGAGGGAAATGAATAAAACTATTTACACTACTTCGTGTAAATATTGTTTATCGTTCAAAAGAAATGCACCAATTGTTATTTCTTTTAATATAACTAATCATCTTATTTTTTTTCTTTCAGGGAGTGTCATGTCAGCCGTATTCAAAATTGTTAGTGAAAAGATAAAACCTTTACTGAATGCTACCAGGGATTGATGCAATATTTCTGTTTTCTTATCTTGCATCAATAAAAAGTCAAACATGAAACATTTAGTATTTTTAAACTCTTCAAATTTGAAAATGTGATGATACACAGAGGGTACTAAACTATTATGAGGACGACGGATAAAACGCACACACATACAACCACGATGAAATAAAAAAAAGAGAAAAAGAATGTGACCAAATGTATAAAGAAACCTCCATACAATCACTTCAAAGACTGTTTAATCCTTACATTGTATATAGGCGATGTAAAAGAAACATCAACCCATCAATTATTGCTATTGTAAATTGTACATATCGTATATGTTAAAGTGAATGTCTGGCTATCGTAAGGGAATATAAAATAATTGACATTACTGTAAAATGGACAATTGTCACGCTTTTCTATTTAGGCAAATTTGCGACCGAAAATTTGGTAAAATTTGCTACGTATTATATAAGTGGTTATAGATAATATCATAGGAATAATGTGAATCAAATTTTATAACAAAGTGACGAAGCCATAGCGACAAAATACAAAACACGACGAAACAATAAACATTCGTAAAAACAAAATAAAAAAATAAAAAAGCCATTCAACGTTACTCCCACAACAACTAGGAGGGTACTCAGATCCTGCCGTATATTCGGGAAAACAATCAATAAAATAAACATGATAATGTACATCACCGTAAAATATACAGTAAAACGATCCATTTAAAAAAAACCGAAACGTGCGTCTTGCGTATCAAATGATACGATTTGTATCATATATATAAAAAGAAGATGTGGTATGATTGCCAATGAGACAACTATCCACAAGAGGACAAAATGACACAGACCTCAACAACTATCGGTCACCGCACGGCCTTCAACAATGAGCAAAGCCCTTACCGCATACTAGTAGTCAGCTATAAAAGGTCCCGATATGACAATGTAAAACAATTCAAACGAGAAAACTAACGGTCTTATTTGTATAAAAGAATGAACGAAAAACAAATATGTCACATATAAACAAACGACAACCACTGAATCACAGGCTCCTGACTTGGGCAGGCACAATTATAAATAATGTGACGGGGTTAAACATGTAAGCGGGATCCCAACCATCCCCCTAACCTGGGACAGTGGTATTACCGTACAACATAAGAGTGAACTATGAAAATCATTTGAAAAGGCTTAACTCATCAGATGGACAAACATACAAGTAGACGTGGCCGGGTACTTATACATCCCGCCAACAAAAAGACATTGGGAACAGATATGAGAGTACTCGTAGATATCTGACAGCTAGTTCAAAGCAACTTACAACTCATAAAAAAATTATGCATCTCAGACTAAACTATCAATCCGTGCACATCCAACATCCAATGGATTTAGTGTAAATACGTCATAAACAGTCAGAAAAAACAATGACCTTGTGCAATGGCAAGTTACAGGTATCGACAGATTCTAGATCCATGAATGTGTATATGAATATAACATACTAGTAATATTTAGTTTGCTTTTTATTTACTGATTACAAAATCAATATTTATACCAATAAAAACAATATTCAATGATCTTATTACAGTGTTGAATTGGTAACCTTTAAGAATAAGTTTATTTAAAGGAGCGATAAGTCTATAGTAATAACAACTATATTCCGTTTACTAAAATCGTACAAATCATATACAAAGTAGTAGATTGGAGAAACTGTAATTGCCGTAGCAATTACAAAAATAAACAAACAAAAGACCCGTCCGACCGGGCATTTTATAGCTTACTATCTAGGGCCCTTTATAATGTACTGTTTAGGGTCTTATTCAATACGCAGGTCCTTTAAAGTTTACTTAAGGATGTATTCTTCTGCCGTTTCAGTCGCGTTGAAATATTGTTCCGGAATTATTTCCAAATCAAGTGATGCAAGTGGAAAATATCAATGTATTTTGATAATGTTATAACCAAACTAAACGCTGTGAAAAAATTGTGTATTAACAACAAACAGTTTTTGCGTAATCAAGTTTTTGAATTTTACGACCAATCAAGTCAGTCTTTTTAGCAAAGATTCTGAGAAAATGGGTGAAGGGTACAAAAAATGATTTTACAAGATTCATATACATCCCATATCATTTTTGTCCAATCAAGGCAGTCTTTTTTTGCGAAAATTTTGTGAAAAAGGGTCAAGGAAGGTGTACATCCCATATCACTTTTTTCTTTTCAAATTTCTTAGATAAGTAATTTTTTAGTCATGTAAAACAAAAAAGTTGAAAAATTATGCATTTTGTTCTTAAAACAGAGAAAAATTACAAATTTACAAAACTGACAGCATGGTAAATTTGTCACGAAGAAGCATCAAATATGATAAACTTTCTTATATTAACACCTGCCTATAGTTTTTTTTTTAAGTTAAATTAATCCAGATTGATCTACTTCATCTTTATTGAAAGTATGATAAAAAGTTTAATTGTCGAACTGTGATATTTTTCACGATAAAAGCCCCAAAATGGGTAGAAATTGATGAAAATCATCAACATCTCTTTTAACAGACAAATAAACCAAAAAATCAGGTTGAGAAAAAAGTTTAATTTTAGAAAATTTTGGCTCCTTAGAGGAGCACATCCTAAATGAAATCAGTTTGACTGAATTAGTCCAGTCAATCTAGAATAAGTTGTACCCTTACCTTGAAGTAATTGCAAAAGAAGATTTTTAACTTTTAATCTTTAGCGTTATACCCAAAATATACTCAGAAAAAAGTCCCATAAAATATAACTTAAGGAAAACTAAAAATCATGATTTTAAAATTCCTATGGAGTTTTGCATTGATATGGGAGATAACTCTGCAAAAAAGGCAGAATTATCAATAAAAATTGATACAAAATTATAACTTTATTTAAGCCGTCTCTAGAGTATAACAACTACTCTTAAAGAGTTTGCAGATCTTTTATCAAGCTACAACCAAGATTTAATAATTCATTAGTTGACCATATACTAGATTGTTTAGACTGTCAAGGTACAGATTCGCAAATTTAATAAAACTAATTAAGCATATTTTATTTTTTGTGGTTTAATTTTTTTTTTAACAATTTAGATGCTGAACAAACAAAATTAACAGATATTAAAAATACTAAATATTCACATTATTTTTTTCAAAATGGTCACAGAGCCAAAAATTTGCAATTTTTTTAACGAAACATGTGCAAAAAAAAAAATTTTAAAAAATAGAAATACCTATAACACTTCGGTTTTGTACATTTCATGATTAGAAGGTTATATAATATAGTCATATACGAACTTATAACAAATTCAAAGTATCATTTTTTACATTCTTTCAACCAAAAACTGACAAAAAAGGCTTAGTTTTGCAGAGTTATCGCCCTTTCCAAAGTTAATTTCCTGTATTTGGTAAGGCTAAAGGACTTTTTCGTCCTCAATGCTCTTCATCTTCGTACTTTATTTGGCGTTTTCAAACGTTTTTTAATCGAGAGTCACTGATGAGTCTTTCGAAGACGAAACGCGCGTCTGACGTTATATATTTTTTTAAATCTTGGTGCCTATGATGAGTTTAATTCCATAAACAATTAAAAATGCTGATTTTTAGTTTTTCTCAAGTTAGATTTTATAAGACTTTTTTACAGTGTATATTTGGGGCTTAATGCTATAGATTAGAACTAAAATATTATATGTTGCAATTTTTTGGAGGTTCAAACTTAGTTTGACTGGACTATTTGTGGTCAGAGAGTTGTATGACGACCTTCAAGTATTCTCATCTTAATTTTGTGTGTATAAAAGGTTTCTCATTCGCAAACATACTAAATCTTTTGATTTCTATTTGTCGTTTATTAAGCATGCTAAAATAATAAATTTGACTAAAATCAGGTACAGCAATTCAACAGAATTGAAGTATGAACAGTAAATCGGAAAATATTATGTATTGTGCAATCTGTCCAACTTGTAATCAAAACTACACAGATCAAACCAATAAACCAACTGATAGAGTCTGATTTTACAAACAGCAAATAAAGGATTTGCGCAAATTACAGGAAACTTGTACTATGACGTCATATGCAGTGTTCTGTAAAAAGACAACTTTTTTTTTGAGAAAAGAAAGATCGGTGACATATAGTTTTTGTGGCTTTATTTGAAATATAATACAACGTTCTTTCTATCTGCAAAAGAACGCTAACAATATGTTTGAAGATAGGAATCGAAATTGTGTTTGCCAAAGGTTTCAGCATTCTTGTTTTTCTGTAAAACAAAAAGGCAAAATATAACAGAGTGATATTCAAACATGTAAGTCAATAAGAAACTAAAAAAGAAAAAGAGCAACAGACAAACAATTGTACATACAGTAGAAAAACTAAAGACTGAACGACCCAAATCCATCAAAAACTGGAGGTGATATTTAGTGCTCCGGAAGGGTTAGCAGATCCTGCTCTACACGTGACAATCCATGTGTTGCTCATATTAGTACAGACGTGGTAATTAGTCTCATGTTTTTGGTTTGACGGCCAATATATTCAACCTGCCATCTCTGATGATTTGTGTTCATATATAATTAAAGAAACAACTATCCAACCAAAGAGCAGACACCATCCGAAGGCCACCAATGGGTTTACAATGCATCAGAAACTCTAACACCCGGGGGCATCCTTAATCTGGCCCCTAAACAAAAATGTTTACTTGTTAGGTGATAATGGACGGTATACCAAACTCCGAGCACGCGCTAAAATAAGATAGTTACGTGTTTTAAATGATTTTACAGTTGTATTTCTTTTTTAATCGAAGTTTTTTTTAATCAAAATGGTACAGAGTCAAATAAATTGACCAAATTAAGAAATGGTACAAACATGTATCTCCGGATATACATGATAGCAATTAATTGCAGTATAAACAAGAAGGTTTGCAGTTTAAAAACACTTTCTGTAAACGATTGATGGACCGGTTTCGTCGTATTCCTCTTTGTCAATCCACATTTGTGGGAAGGTGGATAGTGACGCCAAGATGGAACCCCCGATCCAGGCAGAATATTTTCTTTCTGGTGGAGCAATAACCTTGACCTTCGATGTTGGTGGAGCAAGTTGTATGATTTCTTTCTGCAAACGGTCGGCAAAACCAGGATACAAAGTTGAACCACCAGAAACAACAATATTAGCATACAAGTCTCGACGTATATCGACATCAGATTTCATGACACTGTTGTATAATATGTCATGCATGCCTGAGGATGTCTTGGCCATGAAAGATGGTTGATGAAATATTGCCTCTGGACATCTGAATCTCTCATCGCCGATTGTGATAACTTGTCCATCAGGTAGTTCGTAGCTTTTCTCTAATATTAATGACGAAGCAGATGTTTGCATTTCTTTTTCAAAATCTAATGCTACATAGCACAGTTTTTCTTTAATGTCCCTTACGATTTCTTTTTCAGCTGTGCTAGTGAATGAATAACCCCTATCTGCCAGAAGTCTCTTAAGATAGTCTGTAAGGTCAATTCCGGAGAGATTTAATCCGACAATAGCATGCATAATAGCATGGCCTTCGTAGATTGGTACAGTATTTGTAACACCATCACCAGAGTCTACAACTATACCAGTAATACGACCGGACGCGTATAAAGACGTTACAGCCTGATTAGCAACGTACATAGCCAGAGTGTTAAAGGTTTCGAATATAATCTTTGTCATCTTTTCTCTGTTGGATTTAGGGATGAGGGGAGACTCTGTCAGTAATACGGGATGGTCTTCTGGCGGAACACAAAGTTCATTATAGAAAGCATGATGCCATATTTTCTCCATATCTTTCCAGTCTGTGACAACTCCATGTTCAATTGGGTAACTAAGTGTTAGAATTCCTCTTTTGCTTTGAGCTTCATCCCCAACTAAGCAGTCTGTCGGCCCTCCACGGCCATTTAATGATTGAGTCTGAAAACCACAAATGCATATCAATTTCAATTTGATTCATTTCTTCTATAACATTTTTTCCAGTTTCAGTTATCCAATTTTTTTTCACTGTTTTCACATTGGCCTAGGACCAACAAAACTATCAGAAGCCCTTACGAAGTCCACTGTTCAGTTTATATTGAATCTGAGAGATTATCACTTTAACTTAATACCTGCCTGTATTTCGACTTTCTTGAATATGCATTTCTGTTTTGCTTTACAGTTCGATATTGTTAATCTTAAGTATTTACAGTGCTCTGAGGACGCTTAACACAATTTGATTTTACGTTGAAATTAGCATATACAAACAAGTAAAATAACAAAAATATGTAACTCCAGGGAAATTCAAAACGGAATGTCCCTAATCAAATGGGAAAATCAAAAGTTCAGACACATAAAACGAATGGATAACAGCTGTAATATTGAGGACTTATTACAAGCATTTTCATATGTAGAAAATGGTGAATAAACCTGGTTTTATAGCTAGCTTAACCTCTGACTTATATGACAGTCGCATGAGATTCCATTATATTGACAATGAGGTATGAACCAAACAACAGGCATTATAGGTATAAATGTCAAAATAATGGCACAGCAGTCAACCTTGTTTTATAAATTTAATCAGCATGAAAATAGACAAATAGATCAACAAAGAAAAACACCGAAAAGGTATATAGACAAATCAGTAAATAGTAAAAACGAAAGACAACTGTTTAGCACTGTATATTGTGTTTGTTTTTTCATCTGTTGCTGGTTATGTTTATTCGTATAAAATCACTATATTTACCCATTGGAAGTCGGGATGAACTTGCAAGCAATCAGTTGGACTTATTTCAATTAACGCATTCTTTGTAGCAGTGCAAGATTGAACTGTACGGAAGCGTCTTAGCGCCACACATTTTTTTTTATTCCTATCTTTGCGTTGTAACGCAAACCTTTGCGTTATAGCGCAAACATTTGCAATATAACGCAAACCTTTGCGAAATAACGCAAACCTTTGCGTTATAACGCAAATATCTTGATTTCAATTATTCATCAAATGTCCGTCTGTCATTCATTTCGGTTGTGATTTACTAGTAGATAAAAAAATGTTTGCGTTACGTTATATCGCAAATGTTTGCGTTATAACGCAAACCTACAACGCAAAAGGTTTGCGTTAAACGCAAAGATAGGAAGAAAAATTTAAAAAAAAATGTGTGGCGCTAATACGCTACCGTAGAACTGAGTATAAGTACAGTTGATTTATAACCTATTCAAAAGAGGAAAGGAATTTAAGTCTTCTATGGATCTTACAATACTTTTACTTTGTCTTCAATATAATTATCGACTTTTTCGATGAGCACGATTGAACATTGACATATAAGTTTTAAATAAATCGCACAAAAAACACTTATGTTTGCCCTCAAATACCGTATGTAGCCAGGTTATATAGATCGATTTGATTATACAAAGTGTTCCTATAAATTTAAAAAGAAGTTATAAAACTTCAAATTTTACAAACCGGTCTGGTTCTCCCAACAATTGATGGAAATGCAGCTCTTGGAGCATCATCTCCAGCAAATCCAACTTTACACAATCCTGATCCATTGTCAATTACCACAGCGGCTACATCTTCGTCGTTCATCGTGGATTTTTTATTGATGAAAAAACTTGTTTCAGCACTGTCACAACAATTGACTGTAAAGACAAATCAAAACCAGTTTATTCGCCGGTCTTCATTTTCTTTGCACCTAAAGAACGGAAGTGATATGTTTATATATATAGAGATAAGACATAAGTCGTTTGAAGACTATTATCGTAAAAGATATCATTTTAAATAAAAATACCCGTATTGAATTTACCTCTTTTTCCAGTGGAGGTGCAAATTGCTCCCCCCACCTTTATCCGTTTTATGCCGGACGACCATCAGTGCACAACCTACCAATGGTATGTATTATTAAATCGTTCACTAACACGATCTCAAAATGAGGTTATACCACAGAATTTTACAGTTCTTTAAGTGTATTCAAACCACACTCTCAAAAACTGCATAATTTCTTTAAAACTACCAATTTAATGGCAGCAACCCAACAATTGTTTATTATATTAATTATATCGGTAAAGTAGTTTCAGAGGAGAAGATGTTTGAAATAGTTTACACAGGACGACAGAATCCAAGTGAAGATAAATATCATAGTTCCTTCGGAACGGTGAGCTAAAAAGACTAAAAATGGTCTGTGTATATTTGCTTTTCGTTTTGAGATGTAAAAAAAACAACAAAAAATGAAAATGCTTTCATTTTTCGATTTTGATTTCTCTAAAAACACAACGGAAAACGAAAGTGTTTTCGATAATCGTTTTGGATTTGCCTAAACGAAAACAAAAACGACATTTTGATTCAATATCTGTATTTGGTTCTATATATTTCTTGTTTTACATTGTATTCCTTTCTTATTTCATAGCCATTGATGCTATAATATGAACCTTTAGTTAGTTTTCATCCCTGAAGGTACCCCGGTTTTTTTCACAACACTTTCGTTTTCGTTTTGGTTTTAGAGAAAACATCGGAAACATTTTTTATTTGTTTTTTGAGAAATCAGATAAAACACTTTCGTTTTCCGTTTTGGTTTTAAAGAAATCAAAAAGAAAACGAATGAACGCAATTATACATACACTATCTTTATTAGACAAAGACACTCTTAAATAAAATACACTAAAAAAGGCTGACTCTCCCTTTCGCCTCTATCATGTCAAATATTCAACATAACACACTTGTACTTGAAAGTTATATTAGAATATCGTCACTCAATAAAGAGAGTATTTCATTGATGCAAAATGACCTGAAATACAAATGTGTGTCTGTATATCAACATACCTTTAATACTTACAAATTCAGAACATACAATTTTTAGTCATACAAGAATAAAGTAAACAAATCCAAATTAAAATTAGAAATAAGTCTTATCATTACAACAGGTTTTTCCATTTAAACTTTTGCTTTTGCTTTACATCATCATCTTTAAATTACCTTTTTAACTGACCTGACCTAATAATAATTTGTATACAATTTTTGTCAATGTTAATCATCTTTTACAAAAATAGTCTCTTCTGAGTCGAAACTACATAAACAAATTCGTCCAACCTTGGCCAATATCATCATTAGAGTATCTAGTTATAAGAATGGGCGAGATTACCCCGCCTGCCTACAAACTATAAAAATAGCTATAAACATAGGGTTAAAATGCAGCTTGGGACTTTTATCTCTATACCGAATGCATTTAGCGTAAATTGCAAATAGTAAAACTGTGTATCAGGGTAAGATCTATCTGCCCTGCAATTTTCCGACGAATCAGACAACCTGTTGTTGGGTTGCTGTTGTCCTCTAATATTGACGACGAAGCAGATGTTTGCATTTCTTGTTCAAAATCTAATGCTACATAGCACATTTTTGGACAAGTCACTTTTGTTTTTATATATTTGGGACAATAAGTAACTTATCGCAATTGTTCGCTTGAGGTTATCATTAATAGTTTCTACATAATCTTCTTATATTACAGGTAGAAAGTTTTAAATTACCGTACAATATCATAAGATTAAAAAGACTTAACAATGGCCGTGTTTATTTGCGTCAATTCGTTTTTCGTTTCAGATGTATATAAAAAAAAAAAACCACAAAAATGTTTTCATTTTTTGTTTTCGATTTCTAAAATAAGACAAAATAAAACACAAAAGTGTTTTCGTTTTTCGTTTTTGATTTCTCTAGAACCAAAACGAAAAACGAAAGTATTTTCATTTAAAATTCTTTTCTAATTTCTTAGCCATAATGTTATACATGTAATATGCAACTTTTGTAACTTTACGTCCCAATAGGTACCCCGGTGTTGGTCCGTGTATATTTCCGTCCATGCGATTTTACAAATATACAAACAACTTCTTTATTAGACAAATAAGCTTCTAAATAAATTACACTTAAAAAAGGCGTAACTTTCTCGCCCGTTTGTCTTTATCAGGTCTAATATTTAACCTAACACACAAACACTTGAAAGTTATATTGAAATATCGTACCTGAATAAAAAGAGCATTTCAGTGATGCAAAACGTCCTGTAAATACAAATATATGTATGTATAGGAACATACCTGTTTATTTATTTATTAATACAACCATAAATACTTACTTATATAGAACATACAATTTTAGTCGTAAAAGAATAGTAAACAAATCCAAAATTAGAAATAATCTTATCATGCTACAGGGTTTTCTATTTAAACTTTTGCTTTTACTTTAAATTATCATCTTTACGTTACCTTTTTAGTTGACCTGACCCAATGATCATTTTTTAACAATTTTCTTATTTTTTTTGTAATCTTTTACAAAAATCGTCTCCTTTGAAACTATATAGACAAATTCGTCAAATTTAGGCCAATAGCATCATTAGCGTATCTAGTTATAAGAACGTGTCCGATGACCCCATTTGACTACAAAAATGGAAATAAAATAAAGGGTTAAAATACAGTTTGACTTTATCTCTAAAACGAAAAGCGTTTAGGGCAATTTGCAAATAGTAAAACTATTAATCTGGGTAAGATCTATCAGCCCTGAAATTGACTGACGATTCAGACAACCTTTGCTGGGTTACTGCTAATGAATTGGAAATATTCAGGACATTTTGCAGTTTTGGGTAATTATCTTGAATATTCTTATAGATAGAGATAAACTTTAAACAGCACTAATGATGAGCAGAGTGAAATCTACAAAATCATTGAATTGCCAATTGACTTCTTAGGGAGTTGTAGCCCGTCATAGTCATTTTTTTTTTTTCGTAAATGTTTGCAATCTTTTACAAAAGTCTTCGCCTCTGAAGCTACTAGGTCTAATAAAGTCAAACTATGTCACAACCTTAGGGTATTTAATTTTAAAATAATCAATAATTTCCACCTCCCAACAAATATGACCGACGTGGCTATCAATAGAGCATATAGGGTTAAATGCAAGTTTTTTTCTTTTATTTTGATAACCGTTATAAATAGAGGCAATCTGAAAGGGTAAAATCAGAATATTGTCTATATACGTCAAAACCGTCTGACGATTTCCTATAGAAGTTATTGCCCTTAAATGAAAAATTCCACAGTTTAAAAAAAAATACTTTCATATTGAAAAGAGAGAGAAACTCTGAATGCAAATATGATCAGAAGGACAAATTCTACAAATAAATTTTATGGTTGAAATCATCAGTTGACTCCTAATAGAGTTTTGCCGTTTGGTGCCATTTAGTTCAATTTGTTTTGCGTTTTTGTCTTATATCCAAAGACTTAAAATAGATAGAAAGAAACCTAAATAAACAAAAATGATCAGCCAGACAAGATCTACAATAATGACAATAGAAAAATTATCCCTTCATTGACGATATTGTACTATTTTTTGGCTTTTAACTTTTTGTAATAAATATTTTAATAGATAGTTGGAAACTTAAATAAGCAAAAAAGATCACCAAAACAGACTCTACTAACAAGTCAAAATTCATATTTCATCTACAATGTTGAAGAATGTCCTTTGTTGAATATGCAAACAGATCAAGGTGAGCAACACAGGTTCTTTAAATCCGCTAGTCATTTATGAAACAACAGATGACACAATATACAATTCATTCGTATAAACTTACAATATTTATATTACATTTAAATGACAAACACAAAGTATTCGGAGTCTGTTAACAGTGCAATAAAACAAATGTATTATTAGATTGGGAAGTTATTTTATATTCAAAATGTAAATCCCATCCGAACAGAAGAAACTAAATACTAGAGAAATAATGAATCGATACGATTTACAGAGCCAGCAAAGACGAAGACTTCATTTAGGAATTATTCAGAGTCGTAGAAATAGGATTTTTTTTTAGAGTTGATTGTACTAGAAATAACACTACAATACGTTGATTTAGATGAAAGAAACCTTTTTCATATACATGTACGAAGTTTCAATTTGTAGGAACGGTTGTTTGATATTGAATACTTAATATACAATGTGATTTATATCTACTTCTAATTGAAATTTCAGCAAGAATAAGCCTTTTGATCAGATTTAAATATTTTGTAATTAGTCAATAATGCAGCTATTATTGAACAATAAAACAAGGAAATTTGTTTTTGATTCATTAATAACTTTCGTCAATTAATGATTCAAGGCGGTCCATTCTGTCTATATTAATTTTGTTAAAAGAGCACCGGGGTAACTACAGGGAAGAAATAAAGTGCATTAATAATATTATTACAATATCGATGTCTTTGAAACAAGAAAGGAAAACATTGTATAATATAAAACAAGAAATGAGAAGAACAAAATACAAAAAAATCTTGTTTTGTGAAATCCAAAAACGAAAAACGAAAAAACCTTTGATTTTGATTTTGTTTATTGAAAAATCAAAAACGAAAAATGAAAAACAATTTTGTTTTCCATTTAGGTTTTAGATACATCTGAGAGACAGACAAAAGCATTTTTGTTTTTCGATTTTTTTTGTGAGAAATCAAAAACAAAAAAATAAACCCATTTTCGTTTTTCGTTTTTCGCTTACTCGCCTTTTTTCTTTATCATGTCAAATATACAGAAAATAGTTGAAAGCTATATTGAAATATCGTAACTTAATAAAAAAGACTATTTCTTTAATGCAAAATTTCCTGTTAATATATTTTTATAGGTGCATACTTTTTTTCTATTAAGAAAACCATATTTACAAATTTAGAACATGCAATATTTAGTCGTTCAAGAATAAAGTAAACAAATCCAAAATCATGACTAAGTCACTACCGTGTGTACTGTTATTTGTCTGTTTGTCGTTTTCTTTTTAGCCATGGCGTTGCCAGTTTATTTTCAATGTATGAGTTTGACTGTCCCTCAGGTATCTTTCTCCCTTCTTTCATATTATTACGACAGGTTTTTCCATTTAAACTTTTACTTTATTTACATTACCTTTTTAGGTAACCTATCCCAATCAATACTAGTGGACAATTTGATTTTACAAATCTTAAAAGTGATCAACATCTCCCTAATTCTATTCTTAGGATTCACTAGAGGGCATTCTTTTCTGATTGATTTGAGAGAACAAGCATCGGACATACATAAACACCCATTCCTATTCCCGGATAATGCCGAACTTATATTTGTTAGACTCAGATCAACGTTTGGTTTCTTATTGACGTCCGTTTTACATCACATATTCAAATCAGTGTAAACTTATAAGCATTTAGAAATCAACATAGTGAACAAAGTGTTAAAATAATCTGTATTGGCTAAGGGCCTAGTTATTGCCTGCATCAAACACTTATACAACTCTTTAGTTTTCTATGTTTTCAATTTATTTTCGGCTGATGAGTTTGTATGTCCCTTTTTGGTATCTTCTGTATTTCGTTGATAAATGCCAATTCCACACACCAATGAAGAAAGTTAAATATCTTTAAAGTTTTGTTATTCTCTAGACAAAAAAAAAACCCGCTAGCATTACAGTGGGACCGTTATTTTTTATATCAGGTTTATCTCCCTCTTTTTAAAAAAAAGTATATAAATACATGTGACGTCAAATTTAACTGAACTAGTACACATAGACATAAAAAAAAAGAGAATGTGGTGTGATTGCCAATGAGACAACACTCCACAAGCGACCAAATAAGACATGTTTGTTTAGGGGACAACTGAAGCCCGCCTCCGGGTGTCAGGTTTTCATGCTGTGTTTAAAACCTATTGGCGGCTTTGGGCTGTTTTATGCTCTTTGGTCGGATTGTTTTCTCTTTTCCCCGTTTCCATTCTTCTTACAAATTTGGAAACTTCAAATATATCATTACGTATTATATTTACATCTTTAAGTTCAGCTTTAAAGACATTTAAATAAATTGCGTTTTAATTTCTGCAAAAAAAAATAATGATTACTTTAAAAACAAATTCTTCAGTAATATAATATTGTCTACGTGTCACAGTATTTATAACATGTTTAAATAATACATAATAAACGAGGAGTGTATACTGAGTGTACTAAAGCGACTGGCAAAGAGTGTTGCTTTGTTAATAAGCAGAAAAACTATTTTCTGTTTTAAAAAGTCGTAGTTATACAAAACAACTTCAAAGACAAACATGGGGACAGGATTTATAATATTCATAGTTCTTTTTTTAATTATTTTTTTGTTGCAAATAGTTGGCTTCTTCTCTCCATATTGGGATATACAGTGTATGAAAAATCAAAATATTATGTATTCAAAAAACGAGACATGTTTTAACCAGGGATTGTTTTATGGATGTGACGACGATGGAAATTGTAGACTAACAAAAAGTAAGCTAAATAACAAGCAATAGGATTCTGAGTTCACACGTAATTCGAATTCGATTCGCATTAACTAATTCGAATTAGTTTAATTCGAATTCGAAACGTTTAAACGTCCTAACGTCAATTCTAATTCGAATTGGAATGCGCGTCAAATTCGCTTCACTGTCCTAACGACGTTAACTTTTAATTCGGATTAACAAAAAGGTATTTCTAATGCGAATTAGTTAATTCGAATTAGCCAATTCGAATCAATTCGAATTAAAAAAGAAGAGTGTGTGAACGCGATTAGCGAATCGATTCGCATTCGATTCGAATTCAATTCGAATTAAAGGTACGTGTGAACGAGGCATGATAAACTATATTCTGATCTGTAGAATTAAGTGATAAGAAACTGTTTATTTATGTGTTTCGTCTAATATTAACTTAATTCACATCATATTGCTAAAATGACTTAGGGTTTATATCCCTTACGACTTGCATTTTTGCTTGTTCTTGGAAATGACTGAATGTGTTACCGCTGAGTTGGTGTCGCTGCTGTTGAACTATAATTCGTGGATACTCATCAAATAACCGGAATTTCCCTACTGGCCTTATTAAATTGATAATTCTTACAATTCTGCTAATTTCCTTGTTTAGTTAAGTATATTTTTTGTTTAAATAAGTTAATTGTTTAATCGAGTAAGTTAATTTGTACCTTGCTGATAAATATTCCGTTCCAATTTCAAAAATACTACATGATGGTCTTGGTGCATAGATTCTGCGTACTGACGTTGTTTATCATCTTAATAACGTGTTATATTGTTCCTTTATTTGTCTTTGTTCTATTATTAATATTACTTTTACTGTTTTGGCTGTTTTTGGTGACATCAATTTGACGTGGCTCGTTACTTATTCATCCCGTCAATGTGTTGTTTGTATTATCTTTCAATTTTACCCGCCATTATGTTATTGTTCCATTATAATACCATTATGTTATAATTGTTCTATTATAATTTTTATTTATAAATATTTCAATCCATTATGGGTTGATTTATAATATAAAAAAGAGTAGGCAATGAACGTGGTTGTTAAATTTGGTATATGCTTTATTCTCCTATTTTGTTAAATAATTGTTTGTTTTTGTTCTGATTGAGATTGTGACACGGGGATGACTGCTGTGTCTCTTTTTTGACAATTTTACCTAATATGTCTGTTTTGTTCACGCATCGTTGTAAATATAATGGAATATGATGCGACAGTCATACAAGCGAGAGGTATAGCGCTATAAAACAAGGTTCAATCCACCATTTTCTGCATTTGAAAATGCCTGTACAAAATTAGAAATATGACAGATATTGTCCATTCATTTGATGTGTTTATCCTTTGATTTTGGCATTTGATTAGGGACTTTCCGTTTTGAATTATCCTCGGAATTCAGTATTTTTGTGATGTTTTTATTAATTCAAAGATTTGATGTGTATTAGTACAAAACTTATCACAACCAGAACATCTTATTCTAATTGTCATGGTAATGTTGTTTACAGAGTCCGTAAATTAAGAAACTATCAATGTTATTTTATTGATTATTTGATTAATTCAGTTATCAGTATTGAAAACTGTGATTCTATTTGTGCATTGCATATTGTATGCTTTCTTAGACTGTATATGTCTTCTATTCATATATCTATAGATCGGATTCATATCTGCGACTTTCCTTCGACATCAAGCTAAAATATATGACAAACCTGATGATTTAAACTTTACAATTGCCAACCTCCCAATAAATACCCTTTACCCCGCCGCATTGCGTTTACTTATCATATTTTATCCTTTCACAAAAACTGCTCTAACAGATAGATATGGAGTTGTAATGAGTTATAACGACGAACGACTGAAATTGACAGTTTATTATTACATTTGATTTTAACTGTCAGTATCATAAATTGATTGCAAGCAGAATATGTTGTGTCGGTGTCTTGCAACATCTCTCATCGGTCTTGGGACTTTATATACCAGTATAGACCGATAATCTGTCTGTTGATCTATTGTGCTTATTATCAATTGTGCTTATTTTCGATTGGGCCATTTTGACGGAATGTGCATACGTATAGCGCATGATTCGTGCATACGTATAGCGCATGATTCGTGCATACTAGGAAACCATTGCCTTGTCATTAACCTGGTCTCGCTCCTTATGGAGATGCAGCGACAGTTTATCATGTTTATGTTTGTGAATTTAAACTTTTTTCTTCATCAATTTCAGGGATTTAAACATGGCTAGATACTGTTTCACTTAAAAAATCACAATTCATCTATTAGATGTATACTGGTTGATCTTATATTTTGGCTATTGGAAATCATATTTTGCTTTAATCTAGCTTTCAGTACTTGCGATTTATCTTTTATTGTTTATTTCTGTCAAGAGAATGGTCTGTAGTTTTCTTTTGTGCTTTGTATTCATCGTATGAGTGAAGCCCATTTTAACTGATTTTATTTAAAAAAAAAAAAAAAAATTAAAATGTGTACTGTTAATCATTATTAAATGTTAGGGGTGGTTTTAACAATCGGAAAAGTTTAAAACGCATATTGTCTGTGACTGACCAATTTAATGGTTGCTTTTGGTTGCTTTCCATTAATTTTTTATAAATTGTTTCTGGTTTTTTTTACACAGATTAGACCGATGGTTTTCTCGCTTGATGATTTAAAATTGTTTGTTTTGACAAATGGGTTGTGTAATGGTGATTAATGCGCACACAATTAACGAGAAGTTTGAACTTTATTTCTAATGCAAGGATTAAACTACAATTGTACAATAGATTTTTATGTCATATTCATTGAATGTGAACTGATGAAAATATTTTTTTTCCAGTTATAGACCGTAGACTCTTTGGATTAGCTGTAGCCATTATTGCTGGAAATATTGTTGTATTGGTTTTTTCAATACTTGTCCTGGCCAATGCATGCAAAAATAACAAAAAAACAATGAAGACAGGAGCAGTGTTATTGTTTGGAGTAACAGGTAAACTATTGAAAAAATAGATTAGCATCCTGGGGCCGTGTCAACGAAGCTGTCCTAGGATTAGGACATGTCTTAGGATGGTCTTAGGACAGGTCTTAGTCCTAAGTCAGGTTAACGAAGGTGTCCTAAAATAAGATATGTCCTAAATTTGGTCCTAAAGTTAGGATATATAAATAGGTGTCTTAGGATAGTCCTAAAAATTACGATGACTTAAATGAAACAAAAACAACAAATATGGCATAAATTCATTAATAAAAGTAATAATAGTACAATAATAGACTAGTATAATGTTATAAAAAATAAACTAATTAAACAAACATGTTCAATATTTATTAAAGATTTGATTATGTTACATTATTTTCAATTTGTAGACAAATTCAGTGATATTTAAAATACTTCCAGATATAAAAAAAAACGTTCATAGTATATAGTTTGAGTTTTTGGAATAATAAGCATATTACAAGATATTTGTGTGGGCTTGCTAGAACTTACTTTATGTACATACATGTATCTAAATATATTGAAATATTACGGACTAGTCATGATTTACTATCAACTAAAATTGCTTTTCTGTACATAAATCTATATGAAATGGACATCATAGTAAATCTCCAAAAAGTATGTTTGACGATATCATATAGTTACGTCAGCTCATACATTTTTTTTGGTCCTTTTTGCTTAAAAATACTATCATCATGAACAACATTTTTGCACCTAACCAAACGGTGCAGTGTTTATTTAAATGTGGGAAAAAATGTCTTCCTTTTACTTAATTCTTATTCAATACATGCAATGAAATCGAGTGGACCCAAAGACAAAACAATTTACATACTAACATTAAATTCTAGCACGAATATCTCATTCAATAAAGTTGTGTCACTTTTTAGTTTTGTTGTCGTATGCAATTTATTAATACATTTTTTTTATCGTGTATAATAACGTAGATCTACAAGTATTACGTTAAAACTTTTATTCTGCATTGTTTACCATAAAAGAGTCATCCTTTTTACCTTTACACATATAATGAAATACAATACAATATTTGTCATTAAATTCCCTACATATTTTTTTCAATTAAATAAATGTGTTAGGAAGGTCCAATTAAGGTCCTATTAAAGGACCATCGTAGTTAGGACTGTCCTAAGATAGCTTTGTTTTACACTCTAAGACATGTCTCAGACACGTTCTAAGACCATTCTCAATAATGTCCTAAGACCTATCTTAGGACATATTCTAGGATACTTTCATTGACATGGCCCCTGTAATTATAAGAGATAAGAAGAAGATGATGATCATGATGGAAGTTTTAAACGTTATTGACTGCCTATACAGCCCATGCACGATCAGTGATAAGTAGATGATAAGTCCTATAAAAAAAGATATGGTATGATTGCCAATTAGAATATTATCCACAGGATACCAAAATGACATAGAAATTAACAACTATAGGTCATTGTACGGCGTTCAACAATGAGCAAAGCCCATACCGCATAGTCAGCTATAAAAGGCCCGAAATGACAATTCAAAACAATTCAAACGAGAAAACTAACGGCCTTCCTTGAAAGTACCTCGTGTATTGTGTCAGTTGGCCGTGTTTTATTCCCCCGAGAAGGTAACACCTCCCGAAACGAAATCTGATTTTTATCAGCTTTAGTTAGAGAAGTGATGAGGCGTTTGTGCAATGCTATGCAGTTTTGTCGTAGAAATAAGATAAAAAAAAAAGTGCAAGTGTCATGCTAGCTCGGGGAGGAGGTAAAGATTAGATTTACCCTAACATTGTTAGGTTGATTTTTTTAGGCACTATTATTTATATGTATACTACACTCGTTCTATTTGAGGAGTCAAAATGCGTTGACCGAATATTTCTATGTCATATACAGTCACTTACATGATATCACTTTTCCTCATGAATATTTAAATAGATGTTGCCGAAATATAATTAATTATTAATACGACCTATTCAACCTGTTCTTGTTTTCAATGTAAACTTATTTCTTTTGCAATTTGTATAAAAAATAATAATTTTGGTCTGCAAACTATAAATCATTATGTCTTATGCTTATTGTTGATATTATGGTTCATTCTCAAACAAATTCGTTCACAATCGATTGTTGATTTCAACTGGTAATGTACATTTCATCGTGTTGTATATTCCTCCGCCTGCATAATATGAGGCCCTTTTTAAAAGGGGAAAGTTTACCAATTTTTAAATTAGATAATAACGTTAACACATTAAACAACAATTGAAAATGTTTTTTAGATTGCATTATAAAGACAATAATAGGGCATTGACTTGACATATCAACGATATAAGGATTCGGCCAGAAACGGGGGAAAAGCTCGACAGAGCCTCGCATTTTCCCGTTTCTAAGCCTCATCTTTATATCGTTGATATGTCAAGCCAATGCACTATTATTGTCTATATAGTAAGCAACAAGTGTACAACAATATACGTAGATACTTTTTCATTGAGGGTAATATTAATAAAATCTCACCTCATACACGGTAAACCAACTTATTTTCGCGGATACATTATTTTGCGATTTACCCTTTCTAGTCCACATCACGGCTTTTTAATTTCGCAATTTTCTAATTAACTGGATGTAGTTTAAGGGGGCTCGCGGGTATAAATCATTTTTTTTTTTTTTTTATAGGATTTCGCTATTTTCTTTCTATAAATGAACTTTATTTGCACCTTCCCTTAGTCAGGAATCTGACGTACATGTACAGTAGTTGTCGTTTGTTTATGTAATTTATACGTGTTTCATGTTTCTCGTTTTTTTAATATAGATTAGATCCTTGGTTTTCCCGTTTGAATGGTTTTACACTAGTAATTTTGGGGCCCTTTATAGCTTGTTGTTCGGTGTGAGCCAAGGCTCCGTGTCGAAGGCCGTACATTGACCTATAATGGTTAACTTTTATAAATTGTTATTTGGATGGAGAGTTGTCTCATTTGCACTCATACCACATCTTCCTATATTTATTTTTCATATACTTAATAGAAAAATAAAATTAAAAAATGGGGTCACCGTTCATTTAAGCTCACATTTTTCCTTCGAAATAAGCACACATTTTTGTACAGGTACTTTTTTCTGTCTAAGTAAGAGGAGAAATGGATGTAATATCGCGAAAAAAAAACTAACTTACAGAAATCGCTTAAATTTTATAATAGTTTAGTTTTAGTACAGCTTATTTAAAAAAAAAAAAAAATAGGTCACAGATGAGGTAAAAAAGATCTTTTAATTTTAAGGCAAACAAAGTTTACATTTTTGCGTGAAAGGGGGATAATTTGGAGCTTTTTTCAATGACATATTATACGTTTTAAAAGTCATCTGGGTCAAAACAAATTGAATTTTTTGGTTGATTTTTCGTACCATATGATCGAGTAACAATTATTGAAAGTAATAAATAAAATGTGTAATGAGAACAAAATGTTTAAATTTTTGTACCCTGGAGCCTCCTTAGGTAAGGTACAATTTTTACATATTCGCGACGATTTATATTCGCGCATTTTTCTATACGCGAAAATCGCGAAAATAAGTTGGTTTAACGAGTATATTGTTCCTTAAATTTTACCCGTTCAATTTTATGATTGTAGAGATATTGAATGTTGCTTCGGCAATAATTGTTTGGTTGGATAGTTACACTTTTGGTTGGAGTTGGTGGGTGACTTCCTGGTCTGCAGTTCTTATCATAGGCATCATTGCATTAACATGTCTGTGCTGCTGTCTGTCATTCAATGGAGACGAAGGAGAGAGCAGTAGCAGCAGACGTTTCTTTGTTTACTATTATATTGTAGAAGTAGATTAAATAAATCACGCATAAATAAATTACCCGTTATTCATGTGACTGTATACTTATTTATCAAGCAGATCTGAAATTTTGAAAGGAAGGGGTAGTGAAGAGCCATCAGTAGACATGTGAAACTGCAAACATGAATCTATTAAGTTATTCGAACGTTCCAAAATTATGTATAGTTTGCTGTTAAATTAAAGTTTAAACATTTGGACAATTTGGTGCACACTACTTTTCTTGTGATTTCTTCATGACGACAGAAACATGTTGATATCGACACATTTAACATCCATGGTTTATTTAACTCACAGTTTTTATAGTTATAGCGCCATGTACAAAATGTATGTTCAGTCTCAGAAACGTATTTTTTAATAAGTTGTTATTGGCTTTGAAGTAGCTGTTAGTAACTGTACTTTTTGGCTTTTTTTGTTGGGATATATAGATATCCTGTCACTTTTGATTGTGCTTTTGTAACTTGTGTTATGCTTTTTAGCGATATGGTGAACTTAGCCCGCTTCAATTGAATTTTACAGTTTGTTTATGTCTTGTGCTGTTACACCACTGTCCCAAGTTCGAGGGAGGGTTGGGCACTCGCAATCATGTTTAACCTCGCCCCATTATGTATGTACCGGTCTCAATTCAAGATCCCATTATTCAGTGGTTTTCTCTGTTGTGTACACAGTTGTTTGTCGTTTTTGGTATATAAGTCAGGCTGCTAGTTATTTCGTTTGCATCGTACTTCATTTGCCATTTCGGAGTCCTTTAAAGCTGCCAATGCGGTATGTTTTTTTTTCTCATTGTTGAAGGCCTTACATACATCTATATTTGTTACTTCTTTGTCATGTTGTCCCTGATGAATAGTCGTCTGGTTCGCAATCATAACACATTTACTTTTATAATTAAGCAATTACATTGTTCAAAAAAATATTTAACACAACAAAACATCTTTATATACGCAGCAAATACATTTCTAATTTGTTTAAGAACAATTTGGCCAATGTTAACATCAATGACAGGATTTTTTTTTTTTTTTTTTTAAATAAATGAAATTTGAAGCCATTTGTCAATACATAAGCGACCATTTTTAAATTGTCAATGGGGAGAAATAAAATATCACAAGTTGAAGGATGGTAGACAAAAATTGACAAAGAAGACTTTCTGCATTTGTGTTTTTAAAAACGAATTGAAAACGAATCCAACAAAATAAATTGATAGAACGCAAGTATTCTCACAGGGCAATAGCATGCAATGAAATGTTAAAGTCAAAGTATGAAGCCGACATCAAAACTGTGCTTACAACTAATATGCTAGGTGGGTTTGACATAGTAAACATACTAAGAATTACTCAACAATTGATACATATTCTGTAAAGTCAATTGTCTAATTTTGTAAAGTGTTTATATAATTGAAATCACTTATTAATTCCGAACATTTCGAATTTGTTCTTTTGAGGAAATGAAACGTATATTGAGGATAGTTCGGATCATGACATTACAGGACACACGGTATAGTTTTGTACCAGGTTTATCTCCCCTTATCCAATAATATGTAAAAAAATCATCTTATTGATTATCAGACTGTGAACATAAAGGAAAGTTCTTGCAAGTCCTAAATCTATCTATGTATTATATGAAACTCAGATCGACGTCCAGTCTCTAATCGACGTCCGTTCTCCAATTCTGAATCATAATAAAATAACATCCCATATCGATGGCCAATTTTCTGATCCTCTAATCGACGACTTTTTGTTGTCATCATATCGACGAGCATTTATGACTGCAGTTACGCTATAGCTTTATTATATAATAAATACATTTTATTTAAAGAGAGTTACACATTTAGCTATCAAACATATCTTTCCTGACGCTCTTGTGTAAACTTTCGAGAAGTCAACGTTTGCACGCAGATATTTTTTATTCAAAGAAAAACAATATAACTAGTCATTGAATGTAGAATCAAAAAATGGTTTTGTTAAAACGATCATATCTTTTTTTTTTAAATTCGGAATAACTGCGTTTTAAACAATGTAACCCTGATAAGAATTAATAAAACATACCCATAAAAAAACCTTGCAACAACTCTATGATCGGTCCATAGATATGGTCAGTCTTATGTCTGTAATAATCCACAAGACCAGACCTATCTACTTTCTGTTGTGTAAGTTGTTCTTCTCCTGAACATGCATACAGTATTTTTCCCTGAACGTCAAACAAATTATCAATAGTAAGAATTGTTTTTAAAGTAGGAATGGAAATAAGTACACGAGTACTCATTTGTAAGGCCTAGTACTCAAGTTCAATTAAAGTACTAGGATACTCGTAATATATTGAGGGTTTTATAGGTTTGTTCCTGATTTTGGTTCATGAACACACACACAATAACTGCTATATTATTTATTTGTTTAAAAACGGTGGTCCGTTATTCATTGTTCCTTTGACACAAAAAGTACAAGCGAAACACATAACAAATGATCAAGTTATATTTTGTAGGCAAACATTTTGAGTGCTGTAACAATAGTATTTCTCTCGTGAAGATGACAAGCGATGTTCTGATTGATAATTACTTTTTTGAAGAAAAAAAATAAAAAAATACCTCATCCCAACAAAAATCAATGCAGACAATTTCAAATATTTGCAAAAAAAAAAAAGGTGGTGAGAATATAAAGATGACAAAAAGTCATGGCGGAGGGAACGCTTAATCACACCAATCTTATATCTATCAAAATTGTTTGTGTGATAAAATAGCATTTTTGTTAAGAGCAATACTTAACTATCCCTAACCCAAAGCATACCCTAACAAATACATAAATCACCACTAGCCTTAACAATAAAACTTAACCCTAACCTAGAACATCCCATAATCTAACCATAACCATGACTGAACCCTAACTCTAAAGCGTAATGACCTTTAAAGTGAAAGAAGGCCGATAGTTAAATGAATGAATAAACAAATAAAGTCTATCTGCATTTACTTGTTTTAACGTTTTTTTTACTTATAAATATATTCGAGCAAATGAATTCAAAGCTGCGCGCATACGTAATGATTTCTTTGCGGGCAAATGTAATTGTAATGCTCGGTATAATATTTCACTGCCAGACAACTAGCTTATTTATATATGCTTGGTATGCAGAGATCACTCATATTCCTTAGAAATGTATAGGAGGTAAGATAAAATACTATACCATCAACGGGATACAGACATTATCCTTCTATCAGTTTCATTTAGGTGTGGAGCTAGCATGTCGGTAACTTCTAGTAGTCCTTTGTTAATTGATGTATCATTGTCATTTTGTTTAGTTTCTTTTGTTACTTATTTTGACATCGGACTTGGACTTCTTTAAACTGAAGTTTACGCCGAATATTTGCCTTCGGCCTTTGTAAGTCCTGTATGATATTTAATTGAAGTTTCTTTTATATATTTCGGATTTTAGTATATGACGTTTATCATCACTGAATTGATATACATATTTGTTTAGGGACCAACTGTAGCACTACCCTGGGAGCTGGATTTTTTGCTGCCGTCAAGACCCATATGTGACCTTCAGTTGTTATCTGCTCTTTTTTCTGGTTGTTGTTTCATTGACACATTCCCCATTTCCATTTTCAATTTTGTAACAGAAAACAATTTACGGCACAATGATCCTTTTTAAAATGAGCTGATATATTTGCTCTACTCTAATAAGTATTTTAAATTGTCATAAATAGACACAATTAAGACCGGGGCACAACTTATCTCTAATGCTTAGAGAGGTTAGGCAAATTCATCTCAAAACGTTGTAAAACAACATCCGCAAAAAATATCATCTTAACAGAACACAATTAACGGCAAATAAACTCATCATTGATATCAGGATTAAAACGTTATATTTACCCCAGACGCGCATCTCGTCTACAAAAGACTCACTGGTGACGCTCAAATAAAAAAATGTTTAATTCAAAGGCCAATAAGAGTACGAAAATGAAAGGCATTGAGGACCAAAATTTCCTAAAAGTTTGGCTAAATACAGCTAAGGTAATCTATTCCTGAGGTAAAAGATCAATAGTTTTTATCAAAAATTTATAGTTTTGTTAACAGTTTTAATTAAAATTATAAATATGAACATATCAATGATAACTCAAGTCAACACAGAAGTGCTGAATACTGGGCTTGTAATACCCTCGGGGAAATGAATCTCCACCAGCAGTGGCATCGACCCAGTGGTTGCAAATAAACTCATCATAGATACCAGGTTGTGTCAACAGTTAATTTATAAATATGAACATATTAAACTATTCTTTTTTCAAATAAGCTGCTCTACTCCCTGTTAAACTCGTGTTTAATACCTGTTACTTACATATAAGTACTTTAGATTGTCATACATAGATTATATTAACAGGTAATCATTGTTTCAATGGTTGTTCTTCCTAAATTCAGAATTAATTGTTTTTGGGAAGATTAGGAACTTTAATTCATAAGCTTAAGACTTACAGATCAAGTACTGTAATAAACAGTAAAACTAAAATTAACCAGATGTCTCCCTCTGACAATTGCAACACTTTCTTACTTACACGTAGAATAAAGCCATAGTCCTAATTAAGCTCTGCCACAAAACAACAAAATTGATAGAACTAAGAATGGAAACGAGGAGTCTGTCAAAGAGACAACAAAACGACGAAAGAGAAGATGACAACCAAAGGCCACCAATGAGACTTCACACAGCGGAACATTCCTCCAACCGGAAGCAGGATAAAGTTCAAGGGATTCATCTAGCTCTCAAATGTATACTAGTTCAGCGGCAATGGATGAATAAGATCTTTACAATAAAACCATATATCAATATTTTATTGTACTTTATGTAAATGCATCTATAGTTAACAATTCTGTTTTTAACGATTGTAAAGGTGTTAAAATCTTCTGGATACAATTATAGAACAAAAGACATGGTCTTTGGATCTAAAATCGAAACCGACATTATGATATTGATATCAATTGTATTATAATCTTGATAGGTCTCTAAATCAAAAAATCTTTTTCCATATCGGAACAAAGATAAGATTGCAGCTCATTTCTTAGTGGGTTGTTTTGCAGTTTAAAAACACTTTCTGTGGACAATTGATGGTCCGGTTTCGTTGTATTCCTGTTTGCTGATCCAACATGTTTGAAAGGTGGACAGTGAAGCCAAGATGGAACCCCCGATCCAGGCAGAACATTTTCTTTCTGCTGGAGCAATTATCTTGACTTTTTTATTTGGTGGAGCAAGTTGAATGATTTCTTTCTGCATACGGTCGGCAATACCAGGAAAGTAAGTTGATCCACCTGAAAGTACGATATTATCATACAATTCATTACGAATTGTTTCATGACACTTTTCAATACTTTTATATATTGCCTCATGCATACCTTGTGAATCCTTGCCCAAGAAATATGGTTGAAACATTGCCTCTGGACATCTGAATCTTTCATTGCCGATTGTAATAACCTGTCCGTCTGGTAATTCGTAGTGTTGCCCTAATTTTGACGACGAAGCAGCTATTTGCATTTCTTGTTCAAAGTCTAATGCAACATAGCACATTTTTTCTTTTATATCTCTAACGATTTCTTTTCCTGCTGTGGGTGTGAATGAATAGCCTCGTTCAGTCATAATTTTTATCAAATAGTCTGTAAGGTCAGTTCCGGCTTGATCCAACCCCAAAATAGCATGCGGAAAGACACAACCATTGTAGACAGGTACAATATTGGTTACACCATCACCAGAAAGCAACACAATGCCAGTAGTACGAGCAGAAGCGTACAGCGACGTTACAGCCTGATTAGCAACGTAAGTAGCTTTAACATTAAAGGTTTCGAACATACTTTCTGTCATCTTTTCTCTGTTGGATTTAGGAATGAGGGAAGCCTCTGTCAGTAAAACGCAATAGTCTTCGGGCGCAATACGCAGTTCATTGTAGAAAACATGATGCCAGATTTTCTCCATATCTTCCCAGTTTGTGACAATTCCGTGTTCAATTGGGTATTTAAGTGTAAGAATTCCTCTTTTTATTTTGGCGTCGTCCCCAACAAAGTATTGTTTAGGATCTCCACTACCCATCTCGCCCTGAAAAACACAAAATGTGTATATTAATTTCAATTGTTATTTAATTCTCTTATAGCAATGTTGTTCCTCCTGTTTACCCTTCAACTTATTATTCTAACCCACATACATAAATGTACATTTAAGTTTTGCTGCGAGATCGGGATGTCAATCTCAAAATCTTTGCGGAGCTTTGAAGAAATCATTAGCAAAAATTGATCATACGTTTCAATAAGCATATACAACGTATAAATATACAACTTATGACCATTATATATATATAAAATTGAGAATGGAAATGGGGAATGTATCAAAGAGACAACAACCCGACCAAAATAAAAAACAACAGCAGAAGGTCACCAACAGGTCTTCAATGTAGCGAGAAATTCCCGCACCCGGAGATATATATATATAAACGAGTCTAAATTGAAAACTACGTTCAAACCTATGATTGCGTTGGATAAAAACCGCAATTGTTATACGTGTGCATGTAAAACAAATTTCGTTGGTCTATAAACAGCACAAACAACATTTTCCAAAATACCAACACAGTGAAAAAGTATATTTAAACAAAACGCATTTGACTAACAGGTAGAACAACTGATGTTCTTTAACCCTGCTGACTCCCATTGGCGATTGGCAAATAAAATTGATCGTTTTTTATGCGTTTTGTTATTTGATTTTGCCATGTGATTATGGACTTTTCGAATTGATTTTCCTCTGAGTTCAGTATTTTTGTGATTTTACTTTTCACAAGATGTAACAAAATGGATCTTAATATAAATTTAATACTAAACAGATAAAAATTTACTTGTGGCCACGATGTTATGCCACAAACATACGGTGTCAATAGTTTTTTAGTACACCAGATCCGGATTTCGACAATAAATGTCTCTATAGTGATGTTAGGGATCGAAACGGTATTTGGAAGGCCATATATTAAGTACCCTCATTTTTTGAAAAAGTACCCCATTTTTAGATAAACTCTTGAATTTTAAGAGTCAATATAGTGTGACGCTTACCATTTATCAATTGTACTTATAAAAACTACTTTTCTTAAAACTTCAAATGTGTATATTTTGTATGCTGTTCATTTCTTAATTTCACTCTACTTATTCAGAGACAAAAACAGAATCAGTGCATTCTTTTTCAGGATATTTTTATAAAATCAAATAACTTATAACTGGCAGAATAGGTAATAATGCAGTCATTTTTATTATAGAATTGTATCTACTTGTATCTACTGTTTACTATGGGGAGTGTTGGAATTAAATCTGTTATTTACTGTTATGAGACGATCCCCACAAACAAAATTTTACAAAAACCAAAACAGTGAAAAAGTATACTTAAACAAAACGCATATTTTTATGGTAATGTATATTTGTTTGCAAAATGAATTTATTTGTGTTTAATAATTTCGTTTAGTCATTCAACCAGGTACATTAAACATGTTGAACAAACGTGCAAGCAATAGTTGGGATTGTTTTATTCAGCGCATTCTCCATAGTTACATTCGCAAAGTTGATTGATACGACATGGTATTTGGTTTAAATACCAAAATTAAAGATGAACTGTTCAAGTTCTCTAAGAATCGGTTCCCATTATGTCTTTGAAGTTTGGTATTTATTTTTCATTTTTATTTTTCATTTTGTATCAACTTATTTCTTTTAGTCATTCAACCATGAACTTCGAGCGAACATGCAAATAATCTTGTGCAAACATTACAATCAGCGTATTTTCCATAGTTGGGCAGCTCACAGCTGCATTAAGTGGCATGTTTTATTGATACGATATTTCATTGGTATAAGGACATATTTTGTTAAGTCATTTCACATTTATAATTATTCAAGTTCTTATTCGTAACATGTAATAACAGTCATGTTAAAAGCGCGTCACAAAAAAATAAATGTGTAACCAAGAAAGTGCGGTGCATACGTATGTGTTCCTACACCAACCAAGTATCAATCATCTTTAAACATGTTCACTGGAAACGTGTATCCACATATACTATATCATTGTACTTTTACCTAGGTTTTAATTTTTTCATTTCTTCAAATAAATCGTACAAAAAACACACATATATGTGCTGTCAAATGTGAAAAGGGAAAAAGAATAGATCCGAATATACAAATTTTAATATCATTAATTTTAAGAAGTTTTGAAACTTTGCATGTTAACAAACCTGATGTCTGGTTCTTCCAACAATTGATGGAAATACAGTTCTTGGAGCATCATCTCCTGCAAATCCAGCTTTATACATTCCTGATCCGTTGTCAAATACCAAAGCAGATACGTCTTCGTCGTTCATTGTGTTTTGTTTTATCTGATGTTTAATCTGTTACAACAATGGATTGTGAAGATTTTGAAATTCACACCAGTTTTATTCCCCAGACTTCCTCGTCTTTGCACCTTGTGAAAGAAAGTGATATGTCCTTAGACATTAATAGCAATAAGAAGATAATACACCTGCTTTTATATATATAATTAGCTCTGCATAACATATTAACTTGTAAGTAGTTAAAAACTAAACTTTAGGACAATGAAGAAGACTTTAATTTTGCCATGATTGTAGTCCTCTCGTTCTTATCTTGAAAATTTTTATGCACCTGAATTGGGAGGAAACCCTAGTAAAAAGTATACTTTACAGGTTATTTTTCTTATAATGAATATTGTTATGAATGATTGCTGCTACAAATAAGCTGTTGAACGTATTGTTGTTTCACATAGATTTGTAGTTATTACGTGTTTAACTTACGTCAAGTAAACAAGTTCAATACATAATGAACATTGAAAAATAAAAAAATAAAATCTGGAATTTTTATAAATAGAGAATTATGTAACCAATTAAATATCTGAAAGACAGATTTTAGGATGTACATCGAATTGCAGATGGACTTGAAGTTTAAATCAAACGTAAAGTTTCCCATAGTTGCAATATCATTTACACTATACTAAATATGCTGAGATTAAATTATTATCACATACGCACCAGGGTTATACAAATATAACTTGTTAATAAAGGAAACACTTTTTTGTAAAGATACCTTTCTGTGTTGGTAAACTTCTTATACATGTTAAACAAGAACAAGCGGAGCAAACGATACCAAAGGGACATTCAAAATAACACGTTGAAAATAACCTGACCACCTTTACTCCAGGCTCAAAAAGGAAACAAGACAAACAGATAAAAAATAGTACATAAAACAAAACAAAGAACACAAATGGGGATGATCTCAGGTGTTCCGTAAAGGTAAGCAGATCCTATTCCACATGTGGCACTAGTACTGTGGTCTTGCTCGTGTAAGTACAAACCCGGTAACATTTTTAGTTTGGAAGGTCACATGCGTAAAAAAGGAACGGGATGGAAGTAACGAAATTTGGAACATACCCGCTATCATCTGTAAATCAGATACTTCCATAACGGCCAACCAACTCATATGATGTCCATATCATAAACAATTGATTGATAAATACTTCACCAAAGGAACAATGGTTTCAAATATTTTAAAATGCAGGTTTTTGTTTTAATTAAGTATGTTATTTAGAAATACCAACGTAAGCCTTTATTTTCAAAAGAAAAAAAACAAAATTCAGATTTTTTTTTGGCTGAAAAAATTGTTTGCAAAATAGAATGGATAGAATACCAAAACCATTGCTATCTTTTTGCCTAAAACAGAACGTCATGGAGGATGGCAGAGGTCCAGATGTATATATTTCCGTTCAATCGTTTTCATATTTAAAGCGTAGTTATAGTGGGAAAGTGTATGTGTTGGCATGTGCTTTAAATGATATTGTGAGGATAAATGTGATATATATATATATACATGTATACAGCATGCTGTTGATGATTTAGCGTACTAAATTCACGAAAAATGAAGGGTAATGTTTATCTGATGTGTTTCATTTATAGGTGATAAAACATGTCAAACATTTAATGATGGCAAAAAAAAACCGAACGTTGCGTTTCATAAATTAAACATGTAAGTCACATAGTGGTACAATTACTTTTCATTAAACATTGAATGAGTGCATGCAGCAGATTGCTGCAGGATTTGTATTTGTACATAACATTAATTAACACAGGAGTTGGATTTATGTTGATGAATAAAGTCCCGAGATATATGTTTCATATGTTACTGAATAGTGTTCCCTCCTCAAAAATTCTTGGAAGGGAGATGCAAATTGTATTTGATGTTTATCAGCCTTTAAAGATTTTAAGTCACCAAATCTTACGATATTTATGGACATTTTTTTCAAATTTATGAAGAGACAACTTTCTGTTCGATCTATTGTAAATTATTGCATGCGTGTAATTCTGATCTTAATATAGACGTGCAATATGCATGAAATTAATACTAAAAGATTAAAACGCAATTAACAATTGAAGAAAACAAGGTAAGAAAGTTTATAAAATAAAATAATAGAGAGAATTTACTATCCTTACCCTGTGTTTTTTTTAGTAAAATTGACAGCAGTTTCAAATACGAATAACCCCGTCAAAACAAATCATGGATAGCAACATCCAAAAAAACTATTGAAGAAAATCTAGTCTATCAATAGCAAGCTTTCCTACGATAATTCATGGGTATAAACTATTTTTTGAAGATATCGCTATCTCAAATTAAAGTAGACAGTCATGTGAGCTCTAAAGTCTTTTAAGTCCACTTGTGTTATAAATAAAGATATCTTTATTTTCGAGGTCAAGATTTTACCCTACACAACTATAATACTAGATTTATACGTTCTTCGAATGTGTTCAAAACTAAATTCTGCGATCTTCACACTTCCAATTGAATAATATGGTAGCCGATTCATCAAGTTGGAAACTTTACAAAAAATATCAATATAGTGTTCAACTCAATTGATGATAACATTCGGCAAAACTTGCGTTGCCAGATTCTTAAATTTTATTGAATTCCAATACAAATGGTCTATATCAGAAAAGGACATACTTAGGTAAAACAAAATGTGGTAGTGATTCATCTCCAGAAAAGTGCTAGCTTATTATTAGGGATGTCAACTCGATGATGATCTACTACTCGATAACTCGTTGGATTGACCGAGCGATACTCGAGTACTCGCTCGGTTAAGCATTTACAAAATAAAAACTTACTGCCATTTAATGTACATGTAGTTGTCGTTTGTTTATGTAATATATACGTGTTTCTCGTTTCTCGTTTTTTTATATAGATTAGACCTTTGGTTTTTCCGTTGAATGGTTTTACACTAGTCATTCTGGGGCCCTTTATAGCTTGTTGTTCGGTGTGAGTCAAGGCTCCGTGTTGAAGGCCGTACTTTAACCTATAATGGTTTACTTTTTAAATTGTTATTTGGATGGAGAGTTGTCTCATTGGCACTCACACCACATCTTCCTATATCTATGTATATTATTTTTCGTTGTCTAAGAAACGTAAAGTAATACCTAGGAATAAATAATAGTCCAAGGAATTTTAAATCATAGCATATAGCTCGTTCACTACATGTTCTTTTTACGTAAGCTGGTAATAATATAATAAAGTTATTCATTATATAAATAATCTATAGAACAATTAAAAACCAATTGTTCAAAGAACAATTGAAGGTCTTTCAACCAATAAGGATCTATTTTGATATGAAAATATTAAGATTCAGTTGAAAATGTCAGTTGCTATGGCTTTATGATATAAAAATATGAATTTCGATCAAAGATCAAAATCTAGAACGTCCAATTAACCTATGACCTTGACCTCAATTTCAAGGTCATAAACCAAGGATCCCAAATCAAAAGACCCTAGGTCTGTATTATGTATGGTTCATGAGTAATATCACTTTACGCATAATTCTAAATATAAGAGGGACAAAAACTCCCATTTATTGTCTACGCACCCTTCCAATCAAAATTTATAAGTTACGACATGTCGCAACTAACAATTTAGCAAAAAATAATTTGTCGAAATCTTATGAAGTTAATGAAAATAAGTGAAAATAAGCCAAAATCAAAATTTAGAATTTGACCTTGACCTTTGACCTTGACCTAATTTTCATTTTTTTGGACGAGGGATCTTAAATCAAAAGACCCTAGGTCTCTATCTCTTGTGGTTTACCAGTTAGAAATGCATATCACTTATAACATATATAAAAGGGGGGATAACTCTCATATGGAGTCTCCGGATAACTTCGGTCAAAATGAAATAGAACATCCTGAGGATATAACGAGCAATTTGGAAAAATAAATTTGTCGGTTTCTTATACGGTGGCGAAGCCTTAGAGATAACAAGAAAAACAGTGTTCGGGGAGATAACTCTTATAAGGGAAAGTATTGGGTTTCGCGGTGTCAGTTTCAAAAGCGCATAAACTGTTTGATATCATATTTCATTTATCTATATCGGTTAACCTTTTCAGGACGTAGCAAATTCTCACATGTGTTAGTTACCTAACAGTTCTGCTGACGAAAATGTATTCTCAAACTGTACATAGGTCGGGGAGTGCTAGAAGTATCTGCCGCGGGAAAATGCTCATGTTCATATATCGTTTTATAAATATTTATTTGTTTTGAAAAAATATAGTATTTCCAGGGAGATGCTTTGAATACAAATATGTTTTACTTAAACTGAAGAAAGCAAAACCACTCTTACATGCAGCCGATTAGTCGAGTACTATTTTGGTAATCGATACTCGGTACTACCGAGCGATAGTCGAGTAATCGATTACTCTTTGACATCACTACTTATTATTGTAAGTTTTCTTTATTCATAATACAAATAGTTGATATTCGAGTATATGAATTCGATTATATTTTATCTTTTTTCTCTGGGTCAAAAATAAAATCTTATCAAAAAATAAAATCCCTTTCAACTCACCAATGCACGACTATTCCTATAAGCAAAAGGTGTTTATGTAATACACGTCCAAATGAGCAGCAAATCTAGAAGAAAATCATTCAACTTATGTCATCAATTTTGGGCGGTAAGCTGCGATTGGATCATAATGTAACATGTGTTTAATCCCGATCAACACTGCAGATCTAGAGACCAGCATGAATTTAAGACACAATAATTTAAAAGTATATGTCTGAATTTATATAATATTGAGTCAGAATCTATTTTTTCATAAACATTTCATTCACTAATAAAGTATGAAATTCTTTCTTTTGATACATTTATATTGTTATCAAATTTATATCAGTGGCGGATCCAGATCCAAATGCAGGCCAAAACAGGGGCGGGGGTGTCCAACTTTATGTCCCCAATTAAATGCAATGATCATAAAAAAAATTTGTTCCAACCCCCGGGACCCAAACCACTGAATATTAAATTCATGTATTTGGCAACAAACGCGCGATTTTTACTTTTTTTAAGGCGGGATGAGGGGATGGAATGGCACATCCTGCATTTTTTCATAAAAAAAAAGATCACTGCCTGTTTATTTTAAAATGAATTAGCCCCACCCCCTCTCCTCTTTCCGTTTCATCCATAAAAATCAAACGTTTTCCTACTTGAAATAAGCAAATATTAGCAATGTCATGTCATCGGACGACCTTCAACAATGAAATAAAATAACGTATAGTCTGCTATAAAAGGCTCTAAAATGGTTAAATGTAAAACAATTAGAACAGGAAAACTAACTAACAAAACAAATCACGAAAATTAAAATGACAGACAGGAACAAAAACTACGAGCTCCTGGCGTTTGACATGCACATACATTATGAAGATGGTTCAAATATGTTCGTCTCATCCTCTACCTGGGCACCAATGCATTACAGCAAAACACAAGAAGAACATTTTCAAATCAGGTGAAATTGGCTTACTTAATATGATAGGCACGACACACAAAATCAAATAACATAAAAACATTAAACACAAAGTGCAGACTCAAAGTTACTAAAAACTACTTCAAAACGAAGTACAGACAAATTGACTAGACAAATACTTTATTAAAGTCTCAACGTATGTACATACATTAAAAACATATACATATATAAACAGCAGCGTATACATATGTCATTAACAACTAATAACTAAATCATGTTCTCTCAGATTTAAGTTTCAAGAGAGGAATATTAGATACCAAAGGACCAGTCAAACTCATAGATAAAAAAAAAAAAAAGACAAACAGACATATAAAAGTATAGAAGATACAACATAGAAAACTAAAGACTAAGCAACACAAACCCCACAAAAAACCTGGGAGTGAACTACTGTAAACCAACTTATTTTCGCGGATACTTTATTTCGCGTTTTACCCTTTGTAGACCACTGCGCGGCTATTTAATTTCGCGATTTTCTGACTAACTTGATGAAGTTCAATAAGGAATGATCCAAGTTTTACATATTCGTGACGATTTAAATTTGCGTTATTTTTCTACTCAAGAAAGTCGCGAAAATAAATAGCTCGCGAAAAAATAAGTTGGTTTACAGTATACAAATCCAACGATTTTATTTTTAAGACGTCATAAACAATCTAGAAAACGCATCACCTTTCGCATTGCCAAAATTTAAGTAAACAGTATAAACACAAATTGCAAATTATGAAAGATGATACAAAAAATTTAAAAAGGGGGGTTCACGGGTCTAAATATTTTTTTATTTACTATAGGATTTCGCTTTATTTTCTAAAATAAGAACTTTATCTTACACTTAATAGAACAATGAAATTAAAAAAAAAATGGAGTCACCGTTCATTTACGCTCACAGTCTGCGTCGAAAGAAGCATACATTTTTGTTAATGTCCTTTTTTTCTACTGAACTAATAGGAGAAATAGTGGTAATAGCGAAATAAAAAAAACTAAAATAAAATATCGCTTGTTTTTAACAATTATTTAGTTTATGAACAGCTTATTCGAAAACAACAATATAAAATATAAGTCACCGATGAGTTAGAAAAGATATTTCAATGCCCAAAACAATGATATAGGGAGATAATTTGGAGCTTTTTCAATGATATCTACATATCAAAAGTCACCTGGGGTTAACCCGAATTGATTTTTTGGAAAAAATGTTTTGTACCATATTATAAAGTAACAACTACTAAAGGTAATAAATAAAATTTGTAATAAAAAATTAAAAAAAAATTCTGAAAATCTTACACCCGTGATTCTCCTTTAATAGATTATTGCATGTCTGAGTATCTTCACCCGAATTGTGAAAAAATTACACTCAGTACATGATCAAACATCGATATCTTTATATACGTTTTAATGCATCATGTACTATTTTAAAATAAGAATTTAGACAAAGTTAAGAATTGAGAATTATATTGCCTTCTTGGTTTTTTTTTTGGTATCGCAAAATAAATGCAAAGGAAAAGTTAACTGCTAAATTGCAAAACTCAATACGGTATGACAACATCTTCTATTGAATCCCACATTCTGAAAATGGATATCATCAATCCGAGAAAATTGTATGGTCATTTCATCTGGTATGTCAATGAACGTTCACATTTGTTGATTAGCGTTTACGAATGGATAAGATAGTTATATAATAAGAAAAATCGATTGAATTTGCAATAAACACACATCAGATTGCTCTGGATATCAACCAATCGTGAATTTTATCGGTTCGCATGTTTTTGAAGGTAAAAATGGACGAGATGAAGTTGAGTTCAGTTCATGTATTCACTGTACTTGTGTGTTTTTTACTGTTTGACGAATGTATTATCTTGTAGATGTGAAACAAAATGACTCTTTCGGAATGGTGCAGTAACAGACACCGATAGCAAATGCTTAAGATAAAAATATTGGTCAGAAGCTTCACATGTTAGAAAGATAAACTAGATATTCGACTATAATTTATATCAGGTTACATAGTATATTTCGCTGCACGAAGGTCAACCCAGTAAAAGTGGAAATCATAAGGAATGCAAGGGGTTCTAAAGGATTTCATCATAAATAGTACGAAAGCCAATATTCTGCTGTTATTTATTACGATTGTGATAGTCAACAGATAATTCTATTTTGTTTTTTTAGAGGGGGAGACTTGTCAAGGAAACAACAACCCTACCAAAGAGCAGCAAACAGTCTAAGGCCACATATGGGCCTTAAACGCAGCGATAAGAACCAGAAAGACCACCGGGCCTTTTAAAGCAAATTAAGGACTTTTACATTCACAAGGCCATTTTCAGCTTTAGATACGGTATGATTTTAGCTCATCGTTGACAGAAAACCATATGGTGATGTTTTATTTTCTCAACTATATCCACGAGCTTTATGGATATATGTCTCATAAACGACCCAACTGTATCTCATATTTTATTTTTATGATTCCTTTATTAAGCCTATGAACATTATGAGACTTATGATACTTTTTTAGGCCAGTACATTTTTTTTATCAGCAATATAGGTGTCTTAAAATTTCATTTGTGAAATTTCGTTTAACCTATGTCTCAATTTACAGTGTGTTAATTTTTATTGCGTACATGCAGAATGAAGCAGTAAGCAACAAAACTTGAAATAAAACATTACACCATAGATTATATAGTGCTAATTTAGATTGATATCTACAAAAAACAACAAGACTGATATAGCTTGACCCATTTTATGACAAGAAGTCTCGTGGGGAATTGGGTCGTTGAGTTGATTTCTAATTGAATGAAAACAATTATGCTGACTACTTGAATTAAAATGATACCAACGTTTACTAAAAGTACGTTAATATTATACTCCACTTTAATATCGACATCTGTCCTCTTATAGATCGTGTCCAGCAATGTCGTCGGCACTGCAGGACAATACTATCATGTTTAGTAATTTTAATGAGAAGAAAAAACATCTATAAAATAATGACTTAATTTCATTCATTTTCCACTATAAAGTAGCGATTTGATTTTAATTGAGACACAATTATAATACACATTTAAGCTTTAACAATTATTCTTAACAAAATTTAATCTGCAAAATACAGTTGACAATGTTATATAGATCTACATGGATATACCTGAAATAAACAACATCAAGGTATCAATTAAAACTGCAACTACCATCAAACTAACCACTTCTACTAATACTTATACTAGTACTAATGATGATGACTGTAATGACAAATATTGTCAAACAGGGTTTTATTTCAAACATGATCTTTTGTATACATAGTTTGATTCGCCCCGGTCGACCACTTTGTGTTTTTTTTTATATCATTGTTCCTGCGTCCCTTGGCATTTCGTACGATGACTAACATGTCCTCAAACAAACTGTAGACAAAAATTACAATAACAGAAGAAATCTGCCTTTATATATTGTTTTATATGTTTGGATTTGTCATTTCCGAGTTATAGAAATTTGACACTTAGATTTTGCCAAATCAAGCATAATCTTCAGTATTTTCAAATCGATTTCTTACCTTCACATTATTGTGGGGATTGATGAAAGTAACCTCCCTTGTTTTTAGTCGAGTTTCTGGTTTGTCATTTGAGAGTTCCATTAACTCAATTGTAACTGATACATTAAAGGCTTTTTTTAACAAATCGCAGTGTTCCTAAATAAAATTGCTTTAAAATTTACATCTTACTTAGATTAATGAAAGGTTTTTGATCCAATTTGATTCTCTCGAATTTTCAGGTGTGTGGCTCCAGAGTTACAATGTACGGAACTTTGATTAATTGATTTTAGTAAATTGCTTACATATTGTGCTACGATAACTTGAATTTTCTATAATTCATTTATAAAGACTTTATATCTAAGTTAGTTGTAATTTATGACCACTAATGAGACACAATACAGAACAAAAGACTATACGAGTAAAGGAACCACTACCTGACTTCTCCTCCGATTGTTGGGGAGTTTGTCGTCACAGTTTTAAGTTTTCAATGAAGTATTTGTCTGTTCATTAGTTATTTTCTTGTTATGATGTTATCTGTTATTTCCTCATAACTGTGAATTTTTACACTCTTCTGAGATCATGTAACCTCCAAGTGTTTTTACAAATATTACATACATGTAATATTGTCTGGACATTACGTACAACATGATGGTAAATATGTCAAATGAAATTTGATTCAAATAAAGGCTATCTAAGGAAACATCAGTATATCAATAACCGTGCTTATCTGTCACACAGTGATTATATCCTGTATTGGGGTCAAACTATCTCAACATGTCCGTAGTTTCACTTATTTTATGTATTTTGAGTAAGTAGTTTATCTTATTTTGCTTTGTCTAAATCGTTTAACAGCAGCTAGTAGGAACTAAATACAAATGCTTTTAACTTTTCGCGCTTCAATTTAACCAGACTCATCTGGTTATGAATCATAGGTCATTGAACATCAAACTGTAACTCAGTTACAAACATTTTACTTAAATGCTACTTTCTGAACGATTCTAGGATTTCTTGATCTATAAATGAAACGAGTTTGGAGCATTCTGTTGTTACTTTTATCTGAAACAACTTCTGTTTCAAAGGAACATTCAAATTCATAAGTCGAAAAATAAATTGTTGACGTCCTGGAATTCTTCTCAACATGTGAAACTAGTATTCGTGTTTATAAAAGAACAAACCAGAAGATAGGTATAATTCGACCAGGAGAAATAGAGGACGGAATTGGGGTTTATCTTTTGTTTAGCCTACGTTGTACAATTATGTACGTAATATATAAACAAATATGAAAAATATCTTTTCCAGTGTTCGTGAGTGGATATGAAGCTGATATTTGTGAGGATATTGACACAAACTTCTGTAAAGGGATCAATTCAAATAGGCCTGCCATGTGTAGTAGTGCTTGTATTTCCACTGTATGTAAACGATCATGCGGTCTATGTCGTAAGTTTACAAATAAAATCGCTCGAATCCAACACAAAACATTTTTTTTTGTATATTTATTTCAGATAGTTCCCAAAATAGTGTGAATATCACTATGTGCTAAATGCACAAGTTTTGTGTATTTAATATATTAATACTTCCGATTCAAAAACACAAAGGAGGGGGAAGTATTAGACAAGGTTATAATGATTTAGCCTCAAATTCAAAAGACAACACACCCTTTTGTCTTTACGCCTTATAAACGTTTGTCAAATGATACTATCTTGAATGATTAATACAAATGTTAGATATATTATGTATGTTTTTTTATTAAATCACACATTGTTGTTTATATAATGGCAAGTTATGCAACTGTCATCCTAGCCTTACAATAAGATTTATCTAATCAATTTCAACACTAGAAAATTTCTCTTCCAAGTTACATGTAGGAATATAACAGTTGTTATACATTCGTTTGCTGAATTTTAGCATTTGATTTTGCCATTTCAGTAGGGACCTTCCATTTTTGAATTTTCATTAGAGTATTTTCGTTATTTTACCTTTTCAATGTTGTAGACATTTAACGCATTAACCTAGTTCTAAAGCACATTCATGAGAAATCAGACTTTACATATTCATTACAGAATATTACAAAAGGAGAACAAATTAAATAAAATTAATAATCTCTGGCCGGTTTCATTAGATACAAGATTATATCTTATCAGCATTGCAGTGTTATTCCTGTTCTGATATCGATGACGTCACATCATGTAATACAATACAGACATGTCCAAATTCTGATGATGTGAGTACACACTAATATTTTGTCTGTAACTAGTACATGCTCGTATTCACTAAAGATTATCTTCATACGTTATGTTGAAAAATATCATTATAACTTATTTTTGGGAATCTTTGACGGTGATTTGACATTGCACGGACTAACATGATATTAAAATAAGATACCAATTTCTTCTAATCCTATGATTTACCTTTACTTTCGACAGGCCAACTTTCATTTTTATTTTACCAGAAGGATGTTTTTAAACACATTTAAGCAGCATACGTGGCGAGAATTGAACAGTGTTTGTTTGATTTTTACAAATGCATAAAGATTCTTTAAATCGGTAATACATCTTACATATTGTTAGTTCGTTAATTTAAACCAAAAGTATTTTTGTCTTTCAGTTTTGTTTTACCACTCAAACATTTTCAGATCGATTTAGAGAAACTTATCGATTAGGATGCGCCTCAAACAACGTAAGTGATTTTGCTTCAACATCAATTCAGATATATTTTTCCATTGAAATCTACATCATGTATACTGTCAGATCATCATGCAAAATTATACTTAATCAAATTTTGTGAAACATTTAAACTATTAAGTCAAAGTTACAATCATTCGTGTGTTTGTGTGTGTGTTTGTATTGACGAGATTGGGTAGAACATTTTTCTAAATGTTGAATTATAATTAATGATTTCAAACTTGCCTTCAATATTCTGGTATATCACGTACTTATCGAGTGAATGCTGAGTTATAATTAATGATTTCAGACTTGTCATCAGTATTCTGGTATATCACGTACTTATCGAGTGAATGTTGATGCTGGGTGTTGTAATACTGACAAATGCAACAACAAACCTCCAGTTTTACTTCACATAAAACCAGCTGTTACGCATCTAATTACACGTAAGACTTGTAAAGAGAAGGAAAATCTAGTTCCAATAAAAAATACACATCCGTAGACGAACTTCAATAAAACTGAATAAGTGTGATTTTTTTTAAAGTAATATTCTTTCGAGTACACCAATCATGAGCAATGCACAGTAGAGTGTCTATTCGTTTGACGTTTTTTATCATTGATTTTGCCATTTAAGTAGGGAATTTAAGTTTTGAATTTTCCTCGGAGTTCAGTGTTTTACTTTTTAAATGTCACTAATGATGATAACAAATGAAGTATGGAATAGACAGACAACACTGGTTTCAATGACTTAAGAAAAAATATGAAACGACATACAATAGTCAACGAATACTATGCAATAAACGAATGAAAAACCAATCAAAAACCGAACTGCATGCTTTTTTACAAAGTGTTTACAAAAAGATAACAGATTCAACTGTAGTATCATCCATTGTTGTATAAATTGTGTTCACCGCAAGTAAACATCATTGACTATGTGTATTAATAATTGCGGTTATATAAAATCTTAACGTGTTTGTTTACCGATATATTTTTATTTGATCGGTTGAAACAGTTCCTTGTTGAATTTTCGTCTGTGTTTTTTATCTAGATTAGTTCTCAAATGTAGTATGTAATTAATACTTATGAAATTAATAAATCATTTTTAATTGTAATATATGCTTTATACTGTCTTATAAATTTCTTATTCAGAAACAACAGTCAATTTCTCGACGTGTATGGATATTGATCAAATACCATGTAAAAACTTAAAGGATCAGCATTCTGATGTTTGTATGAATGACTGTATCTCTCATCAGCTATGTCCAAACACTTGTTCACAATGTGGTGAGTAGATTATAATTAGATGACATAGCTGGCTTCTAAAGTCATGCTTTTGTCAGGACTTCATTGAATATTTGAACCATTTCATAGTTTGTCCATGTGGTTAGACAGTCGTTACGTCGAAGAACGCTACAAATGTGTATCTAATCATCAAAGCTGGTTGAAAACAGTACCGATCGAGTTATACATGCATGTTACATATTATAACTTTGCAAGAAGACGAAACGTAGCATACTGATACTACAGTACTCATAATTATTTCTACAAACACTTTAAATTTTGCATTTGCTTTTTTCATATACTGTGGATTTATTAATATTAGGTGGATACTAAATTTCGTGGATTTTTGTGGGAACAGGTTAACCACGAATTTAAATGTTCAATGAATTGTAAATTTTCCGTTGCCTTGTATATAGACTTTGTCAAAACCACGAAATTGAATATCCACGAAAGTGTCAGTTTTCCTCAATCCACGAAAATAAGTACCCACGAAAACAAATTAATTCACAAGGTTTGCCAGAAGTTAAATCTGCATTTATAGGATTTAAAAAAAATACATGAATACGATATCTAATATATAATTATGCTAAATGTTGTGTTCGCTTTAATCAACACACTCCTCTACAAGATTATTTTAGGATGTGTAAGAAAATTTATATAACCACATCTTCTAACATGTTTATGTATACCAATATTCTTTTCGAAATTTACTCTTTTTGTCAAATGAAGAGAAGCTGGTTATTTTATATTCTATTTTCAGTTTCAGATTTATATCGCAAGTTAAAATCAGAGAGAATAAGGTTTGAATCCATTTTCTGGTTAACCGAATAATTCTAGTGTCCAGACTTGTTATCAATAATGCAAAGATAATTGTTATAATTAATTTGGTTAAATTAATTACAGTGCAATGTTTAAAGTGCAGTGGTGTATCACATCCTTCTGAATGCAAAACAACAACAGTTTGTGGAAAAGGACAGGTATACTTTAAATTATAAGCAGAAATCCGTGTTAACGTCTAAATGTATGATAATAAAAGTGATAAAATAATGATTCAACATATACTTAATTTAGTCAGATAAACTCATTTAAACTATCATTCCTTATCTTCTTATTCTGTACTGAATATGGAAGCGTTGATTTATTATGAATATGCTTCAGAATAATTTTAACTCCCCACATTTTTGCGCCTGTCCGAAATCAGAGGTCATTGTTAGTCTTGTATGATTTTTAATTTTAGTTTCTTGTGTATAGTTCGGAGTTTAATATGACGTCCATTATCACTGAAATGGTAACATATTTAATTAGGGGTCAGCTGAATGACTCCTCTGGGTGTGGGATTTTCTCGTTGCATTTAAGACCCATTGGTGGCCTTTGGCTGTTGTCTGCTCAATGTCGGGTTGTTGTCTCTTTGACACATTCCCCATTTCCATTCTCAATTTTAACGCATATATTTCATCCGTCCTTGAAACAAAAGGTGACTATAAAAAAATTTTTGTTCGTACAATATACCTTATGTCAAATTATAATCCTGGTACCTTTGATAACTAATAACACCACTGGGTCAATGCCACTGCTAGTGGACGTTTTGTCCTCGAGTGTACCACCAGCCCAGTAGTCCGCACATCGGTGTCGTCATGATTATCAATTATATGGTCATTTTAATTTCCTGTTACAAAATTTGAATTTTTCAAAAAACTAAGGATTTTTTATCCCAGGAATAGTTTACCTAAAACGTTTTGATCTGAGAGCGTCACTGATGAGTCTTATGTAGAGGAAACGCGCGTCTGGCGTATTAATTTATAATCCTGGTACCTAGTATCATTACTCATGCAATGTGTATTTACGTCTGTATGTTTTGGTCGAAGGAATGTTTCGTGACAGAAACACTACAGATGACTTCAATAGGAACACAAGCATTACAGCTAGGATGTACGAATGAACAGGTAAGACAATAATATTGTTTTATATATATAATTTGATGAGAGACTCAATAGCAAACAAGTAGAACAAAAATGTATTCAATAGAAAAGCAACGTGAGACAATATCGAAAAAATCAACATTTTGCATGAATCATTAGCACACAGTATAGGAAAAGCAACGGTCTAGGTTTGTTTCAAATAACTAGAAGAGTAAGAATTTAATAATTGTATGCCTTATGCCGTAAATCAAACCCCAACACAGTACGTGTGACAAAGAAGACAAATATAAAAAAGAAGCTAAACAAACTCTAATATATATGTTTAACATAATTAGCTTTATTAACAGAAGTTATTGATCATATCAATATTTTCCTTGCTCTTCTGTTTAGTTATCTTAAATACCAGAAATGGTCCAATACGTAACACAAGTTTTAACTAGCAAATTATCGGATCAGTGTTAAAACAAACCGCATTTTTCAATTTTTAAATATTTTATTAAATATATACATTCTGAGACTTTAGGTTTCATTTCTGTAAATACCGATAATGCATTTTCCCTGCGGAACTTCTTTTACGGTTAAAACTGTACCACTTTTACTATAAAGATATGAAAAAAAATATATTCTAGAATGAATAGTTCATATGCACTACTATGTTTTTCAAAGATCACAATATAGGGCTGTGAGGCCAATTTTCAACGTGTATATGCTCCGACTTCTAAGAGTTTAAACTTACACTTAAATTCTGTACTACTCCTACCTTGACTTAAGGTTTTCCACAATTTTATCGTTATACATATGAATATTTACTGGGAACATTCCAAAGTTATGACTCTACGAGATTAAACATAGAGATCATATCTGAAAACCAGTACGTATACAATGAATATTATATATCTCCCAAACAGATGGATTGAGAAACATCTGTATTTACAAAGTGAAACCTTAAGAGATACAAATATTGTTTAGTTTTGCACTTTGGTACATTAGAGATACAAATATTGTTTAGTTTTGCACTTTGGTACATTAGAGATACAAATATTGTTTATTTTCGCACTTTTAGATTTTAGAGATACAAATATTGTGAAGTTTTGCACTTGGATACTTTAGAGATACAAGTATTGTTAAGGTTCGGACTTTAAGATTTTAGATGAAAGTTTTGCTCTTTGTGCCTTTAGAGATACACATAATGTTTATTTTTATACCTTGAGAGAATAAAAAATTGTTTATTTTCTAATGTTAAGATCTGTCATCAAATGAACATCACCCACCATGATAGTTTGATACATAACATTTTTGGGAGACGACAGGAACGGTTTGTGTTGAGAGGTGGCTGTTGTAAAGGAAATATGTGTAATGCATATCCATTCTTGTTTACATCACCTAACCTTAGTCCATCAACGGCTGTTACTCATCTACAAAGTACGATATATACAAACCAAGGCACATCACACCACGTTCCGTCGTTATCTGGAGTTTCACAGCATGTTCCGACTACCCCTTTAGCAACAACGTCAAACTCACTAGGTGACTATATTAATTCATACATTCATTTAACATTAATGCAATTTTATTTTATTGATTGTTTTAGTAATAATAAAATGGAAAAGATGTGGTCATATTGGCAATGAAACAATTCTTCACAAGAAACGAAATGACAATGAACTCATCAACTAAAGGTCACCATACGGCCTTCAATCATTAGAAAAAATCATACGACATAGTAAGCGTTAAATGGCTCCGTATACATTTTAACAATATCATATGGGAATATTTTTGGTGATTTTACTTTTTGAAGGTGAAATTGTTCTATTAGATTATTAGTATTAACTCAAAAGTGTCAACAAAAGATTATACAATTCATATTTTATAAAGTGACTAGCTATACAGATTGCTCGTTTGCTGTACATGTCAGATGTCCCGATACTTTCTATCCATACCATGGAGCATGTTTCATGACAGGACCTATACCACTGACGTACACTGAAAGTAAAGTAAGTAGTCAGAAAGGTTCCCATAAACCCTGTACTCTCTTGTTGAAAACACTCCAGAGAAATCTTCTTAAAAAACTAAGATAACGATTAGATAAATTGATATAAGCTAATTTATGTGCATGACAAATACAAAAAGCAAAGTTAAAGGTGACCTGATGAAATCATTGAAGATACTACCCCTAGTTTTTTCTAACAGAAGACAGAAGCAAAACTTGTTGTGTCCAGTGTAATTTGTGATTCGTTGTGTTCAATACTTGTAGGAATACTGTGAGAGACATTGTTTACGATTGGCTGAATTTGATCGTGAAGCCGAAATGACTGCAGTAACCAGAAATTTCGTTCATCATCATTTAATTGGTAAGTAAAAGAAGTCTTGTTGTTCCCCACCAAATACGTTGTTGACGACATGTTTATCAAAGGTTTAAAGCAGCAATGAATTAAAGAGAAAATTGCATTTAAAAAAGGGGCTCTGAAGCGTATATGTCTCTAAAATATTTATACAAAGTTTTAAAGAATAAAAAAAAGTAAATAGTGTAATCCTTGCAGAGATTTGATATGTGCACTGCAGCGGACATTAGAACTTTGTTCTTTTGTTTGTAATTAAAAAAAACATTAGACGCAAAACCAATTGCAGTAAGACAAATGAATAAACACAGCCGAAATGATCAGTTAAATGATTCACCCAAAACAACTCATTTATATGATAATAAAGAGAACAAGAATCCAAGAATCACTATCTTATTACATCATTTTCCGGACTATCTTTGCTGTTGACGCGTGTCGTAGGAACTTAAGTGACCTTATAATGTGTATTGCTATCGCATAAAAATAACGTACTTTTTCGTCTGTTAATGTTCCAGTCCTTGATCTGCAATCCACATATTTCTCATAAGTAAACATAAAACAAGATTACCTCCATTTTCTAAGGCGCCAATCTTCAAGTTCAAAACTTGAATGTATAAATCACAAAATCAATCATGCAACAATGTCAATATTCAGTGAACGTACGGAAAGTACGAAATTCCGAATCGTAGGACAATTAGACAATGTTTTATTTTCTTCTTACTGTTAAAACATGTTACCATTGATAATTACTAGCTTTAAGCGATGTATTATTGTTGACCATGCGATATTTCTTTCGGCGTTCTGGGCATCAGATGATAGGGTGATATTCAAAGATACTAACAATTATTGTCAATATATCTGAAAACAAAATACCAATCTTTTTTCTATATTATATAACTTTAAATAGGTGGTCCTCTGTATATTGGTGCTATTAGAGAGACATTGTCCCCTGGAACAAAGTGGTTGTGGGCACGAGGTCATTTGGACGTCGATGTACTGATGTGGGTCCATTATAATGGACACGGAAACTGTGCTGTTACAAGAGAACTGATTAACCATTCAGGAAAACACAGACATTCAGATTTCGGACTTGAAGACGTTAATTGTACACAAAGATTTAAACCCTTATGCCAGTTGTTCTTGCGTGTTTCAAATTAAATATCTTGTTTTTAAAGTAGTTTTGGTATGTTCATTTCATAATGTATTTTTTTGTATAGTCCACTCATTGGTTTCCGCGAATGGCATTTTAAAGAAGTTAGAAGATACCAAAATACTAGATGCTATCGAAAAACGTTAATCCCGTACATACTGGATACTTGTTTCTCGTTAAAAGTTTTGTGTCTGATTATTCTAAAGATATTTTTACGAAATTTGAACGGACGTCAATCTATTTAATAGTACGGAAAGTTTTTGTCATGGTAGCATAAATGATATACGCTTAAAGTAATATGGGAGTATAAACGAAAACGTATGAATGTGTTTATACTTTGTCAAATGTAGTTTATTGGTTTGCTTTCGAAATCCGTCAATATTTAGAAGACATTGTGAGAGTTTTATTGAATTGGGAATATACATTTGAAAGCAAAATGAGACAGCAGAAATAACGGGATTTATAAAAAGGAAGATGTGGTATGATTGCCAATGAGACAACTATCCACAAAAGACCAAAATGACATAGACATTAACAACTAAAGGTCACCCTATGGCCTTCAACAATGAGCAAAGCCCATACTGCATATTCAGCTATAAAAGGCCCCGATATGACAATGTAAAACAATTCAAACGAGAAAACTAACGGCCTTATTTATGTAAAAAAATGAACGAAAAAACAAATATGTAACACATAAACAAACAACAACCACTGAATTACTGGTTCCTGACTTGGGACAGGCACATACATAAATAATGTAGCGGGGTTAAACATGTAAGCGGGATCCCAAACCTCCCCCTAACCTGGGACAGTGGTATAACAGTACAACATAAGAATGAACTATAAAAATCAGTTGAAAAAGGCTTAACTCATCAGATGGACAAAAATACAAGTAGACGTGGTCGGGTACTTATACATCCCGACACAAAAAGACACACTGAACAGATCTGAGAGTACTCGCAGTTATATGACAGCTAGTTCAAAGCCACTAACAACTAATCAAAAAATCATGCATCTAAGACTAAACTATCAATTCGTACTTGTTATTTGTTAACTACATACCGTTAGCAATGAGGTTTATATCTAAATGATTGGTACGAGTAAATGATGACTTTTTGCTTGAATATTAAAAGATAAATTTACTTTTTTCTTATTACGTCGGTTACAACAATGGTCAACGACCGATTTTGACTTTTGCTTTTTGTCACCTAAATAACGATAGTGTCAACTACACAACAAAATGTCTACTATATCACAAAATTAGGTCAACTGTTATATAGTTTAAAGTTATGTAGAGGACGTATTCACACTTTGGGACATTTTATACACAGTGTTTTTTCTGTAAATAAAACACCGAAAACTGATTATAATGATATAGATGTGCACGACTACTATTTAAACATGTTAAAGCCGTTGTAATATCATTCTTGATTATATTTTCAACCTTAACACAGAAGTGTAAGCTTTTTGTAATCATATAGTTTTTTTCTTTTATTCAATTTAGATATTGTTCGAATTTGGACATGTAGTTTAAAATGATCGTAAATATGATAGGTCACCGAGCTCTTTTCAAGCTACAGGTTGTGAAAAATTATTCATGTTCTAAGGATTACACACAGAAAAAAAATATTATGTCTATAGAAAGCAAAAAAAATGAAAGGTAGACTTGTGAAATAAAATACGATATGAAAGCCCTTAGCAAAGACTTTCAGAATTTCAAAAGAAAAAAATGGGGTCACAGTACGATTATTCGTCTTAAAACATAAAAAGAAAAATGAAGATTCCTGTGGAAATTTTATATTTTTTGAGTAACATCCCCTTGATGTCCCAATTGAATAAATGAAATCCAGCAACAACAACAAATCATACTTTTAATATAATAAAAACAGTAAATGTACGGAATCTATAAATGTTTATTGGATGTAATGATTTTTAATTAGTAGTTTGATTTTTTTAAATATTGAAACGCTACTAAAACTGGAAATATCACAATCCCTCTTTCCCCATATAACTTTATATGTTTCTTCCTTATCATATGAATGATTATTAATAAGTTTGGAACTGCCGTCTTGTTTCTAGTTACTTATTCTTATGTATCATACAATGAACACTTATCTGCCATCACGATTCAGATCTTATCATTCTGACTTGAAAACATGGCAGCCGTACAATTTATAGGTAAATATTTACATACAATCGATGTGTAACAAAAGTTAGTACCAACCATTTCAAATCGTAAATGCAATATAACATATGCCATAAGGTTATCTTAATTTTGTAATAGTGTATGTCTTCACTATTACCTGAGCGCCAATGTTTACTGTTTTCAGAGGATTAGCCTGGAACCTTACGATTTATGTGAAAACATGTTTCTAGTGAAGTTGAGATACAAACACATCGTATAGGTCAACAAATTAGTGATTGTAAGCGTAAATGCGTTCGTAAACTATAGCCTGATAAATATAAAAGTCTTTTTTCTCTCAAATAGAAATAAACGTTAAACACTTAATGTTGAGATTAACGTACACAATGTGTACTAAACAACAGCACTAGTCACAAAAATTAATATGTTGTGTAACTTGTTTCAGATATAACCTAAATTAAAGATCTTTTGAGTATTTTATAAATTTACCTCGCTATAATATTAAATGTACCCATTAAATTTTACAAATATATAACAGGATTGATACGATGTGTGTTTTGGATAGACGTTTGAACGGGAAATGCCTAACTCTATATTTAAGTTTTGATTTTCACATTTGTTTTAAACGAACAAAGAGGGGGGGGCAAGGGGTTTAGCTGTTATGCTGTTATGGGACATTTTAATTCTTTGTTATCTGTTATTCTGAAAATATATTTACTGTTAGCTGTCATTGTCTTATTCTTTGTTAGCTGTTATTGGGCTTTTAGTTTTTTTGTTATCTGTTATTGTGATAATGTATTTGCTGTTAACTGTTATTGAAAATTGGAATGTTAGCATTTTTTTGACAGCCAAAATTCGGTAGAAATTAAAGATCATTGGACATTAAAATCTACCACTACTAATTATGTTGGTCCCGTATTCGGAGAAGGATTCCATTAACATATACCTATCACAGAAGTGAAGTCCAGGACAATTCCAGTATATCTTATGATTATCCTTTGTAATATATTCCATTTTTTTGGTAATATTCATTTAGAATTATCTTATTTTTTTGTATGAGGATTATGTTCCTTGTTTCCCGTACGAACATATTAAATTAGAACAATTCTTAATATGACAAAAAGGAAAACATATGGCCAGGAATATCTGACAAGGATCTCAATTAAGGACTAGGTCCTTACAACCAGTTTACCTTTTATATTATATGGTACATAGACTCAGCTCTTTTCAAAGTAGAACCAAATACATTGTACGATGAAAGTTCCCACCCTTTACTGGGTTCAGAAGCTGCACATAACTCATAACAAACAAAGATTTATTTCGTCTTCAACATGTTCAAGCCATGGTTCCCCTACTTAACTATGTATTCTACTCAATAGTAGACTTGGTACAATAAAAAAACCTGATAAAAATTGTTCAAATAAGGCCTTTGAAAATAGTGGAATAAATTAATTTTGGAGTGTCAAAATTGGTTTGAGTTACTTGAAAAATTGCATGCTTATAATTGGTGCTTTTGATTTTTCTACCCTATATACAACTTTGCCTCGTAGTCTTATTCAGAAAAATTCATACACCTCATAAAATGGACATTTAAAAAGTCAGAATGCGAATATATAAATATTCAAACTTTTTAGGTCATTTTTTAGAAGCAACAAACACACATTTTTTTAGTAGTAACAAACACAAAAACTATGTCAATTGGACCTATACTTTGATACCATAACTGCCCTTGAATTTTTACTCGCTAGATATTATTTTTTTCTCTTTGACATATTTCTCATTTTCATTCTCAATTTTATTACACACTATTTAAATTACAAGCATGTTTGAGTTTCTATAACTGTACAAAAATAAATGCTGAAAAAAGTGTTCTATAACAAATAAACAGCTACAATGTACGCAATGAGCACATGATAGGCCCGTCACCTTTTTGAAATATTCGATAACTTCTCAATGTCATATCAGATATTTATAAAAATCAGTCAATATATATATCATGGATATAAACAATGCATCAAAGTTTCATGAGAATTGCTGAAAGTTTTTTTGAGTTATTGTCCGAAAACTGGAAAATACCATCTTTTTGAATAAACCCCTTAACTTAACTGAATAACATAAAATCGAAAATTAATAAAAATCGATAGGGCGCTTACAACAATAGATATAAACAATTCACCAAAATTCCTTGCAAATTTGTGAAAGGATTTTTTAGATATCCCAGAAAACTGTAAAAAAAAAAAAAAAAAAACACTTTTATTGAATAAAACCCCATTAATCAGAAACTTAAAATCTAAAATTTATAAAAAACGATAGGGAGCTCACGTCATTAGATATAACAATTTGCGAAAGTTTTATGTAAATTGGTTAAAGATTGTTTGAGGTAATGTCTGACATTTTGACGACGGAAGGACAAGAATATACCAAATAAACATATCTAGCTACATAATTCTAAAAACCATGTTCATAGAAAATGGAATTCAATACAAAGGATTATACCCGTAATAAGAAATACTGGATTTGTCAAGGACACGACTTATTTTAATATTTCATTTACTGTTATCTGTTTTTGTCCATTTTAATTCCTTGTTATCTGTTATAAGCCAAATCAATTTGCTGTTTTGCTGTTATTGGGAACCCCCTTGCCCCCCCTAAACAAAGATCTGTCTACGCCATAAATGAAAGGTTAAACCTGAAATGTTATATTCACTTTAAGGTATCATACTTTTTGTGGATTTATTTGTTTTCGTGGGTATCAATTTTCATTGAATGAGGAAAACTAGCTTGCATTTTTGTGGATATTTGATTTCGTGGTTTCTGCAAAGCATATAACATTTCAGCAAATTTGTAAATTCTTGAATATTTAAATTCGTGGTTTCTCGGAACCCAAGAAATGCACACACATTGGTATCAGACGAATATAATTGAATCCACAGTAGTTGTATCATGTTCTGGTCAGTGTTTGTAAGACGGAAGATTAAATCTGATACAAAGTTTCATTTTTATTTCCGTTATAGTCTTGAAAAATGCTGGTTAGTTTGTGTTTTACCTAATGTGCAAAAATCTTTTTCAGTTTTTATTTTGATTTCCGTGATAGCCGTCACAAATGCTGGTTTGTGTTTTGATAAGGATATTGCCTTGTGTAATCTGATGGCAAATGCTGATCCAAATATGTGCAACGATCCATGTATGGCAAAGTTATGTACCAGATTCTGTGGACAATGTCGTATGTAGTTTTGATAGTTTAGTTGTATTTGAAATTGAGTAAATTTGAAATTCACAAATATTATGATTTAATGGTCGATGGTTACATCTTAATGCTGTAAATCACATTTGAAAAAGAACATGCTTCTATGGTGCAGTATACATGAACAAGAACACAAATATCTAGCAACATTATTATCTTCGTAGAATGTTTGCATCCATTGCAGCAGGTTGTGGTCATTGTAACGTTTGTAGCCTATATATATTAAGTGAGAGACAAGCCATGTGTACTGATTAACATACTTTAATATAATGCTAGAGCTAACTAATCAATACAAATACATAAAGCAATAAGACGCGACCTTATCTGCCATGTCCATCAACACAACACGTGCGTGAACTCTGAACTGAATAGATATTTATGAATGAATGAAAGTTACAATATTACATCTCTTCTTTTCTCAGATTAAAGTTCTACTTTAATTAATTATATTACTGTCTATGTGGTCATAAAATCTTTAACTGTCTGTGTAAACAAATTAAGTGATAAGATGCGTAAAATTGTATCAATCGAAAATTAGAACTTTATAGTCTGTGATAAATGTAAATTATTCGGTACGCGTACTGTAATGTCAATATAATTAGTGGATCGTCTGATCAATCTGATAAGGCTATCATTACGAGTGTGAATAGTAAATTCCACAAAATTGATTTGTATCATAAATTCACAAACACATAAATTAACATCAAACCTAACTGATACATCAGAAAGAGCACAGGATTATTATGCCTGTTACACAGCTCTTTAACGCACATAATCATCGAGATGTTTCGGTGCTTGTTTTTCTCGCGATGATCTTCTCAATGGTGTGTTTGGTAAAATGTCATCATCAATGATTTCTTCTATTTCCTCATCAGTCATTATCTTAGATTTCCCAACCTTTTAGAAGTGTGACGAATTTCGAGTTATATCTTTTTGTTGTTCGTTCGTTGCCGTAATCACACTACCCTTTTTATTCTTGATTGTTAATGGTTGAGGATTGTACGGGGTAGATAGTTTATCTTTCTTTTCCTGTTCAACTAATACGGTATATCCTACTGTAAAATCGGGTACTTTTACTGAATGTTTTTTCTCGAAGTATGATTTCATTTTAATTTTGTTCTTGTGGTCTTCTTTTCGAACTTCACTGTCGGCTTGGTTATTTATTGAAATATCGGCATTTTTGTATTAATCTTCCTTCCAAATAAAAGTTCTGTCGGGGACACGTTAGTTGTTGAGTGTGGTGTTGCTCTATAATTGCGAAGAAATGTGTGTATTTCTTGCTTGCAACTACGATGTTCTGTTTGAGCTGCACGAATTGCTTTCCCTATAGTTCTCATGAATCTTTCACTTTCCGCGTTAGCGCGAGGCCATAACGGAGTTATGTTGCGGTGCTTAAAACCCATGTTATCTGCAAAATTTCGGAACTCTCCTGAATTAAAAGGCGGTCCGTTGTCTGTTTTCAGTTCTTTCGGTATTCCAAAAATTGAGAAAGTTTTGTCTAATAGCGGTATGACAGATTTTGCGGTTAAACTGGTTAAAGTTTCTATTACAGGATACCTGGAGTATTCATCTATTATTACCATAACGTAATATCCATTCAGAAATGGTCCACAAAAGTCCATGCTGAGATTCTTCCATACATTATTCGGTATCTCAGATATTTGTAACGGTTCGAAAACATTTTTCGGGGTTGACGCTAAACATGGTATACATGACTTACACGTTTGTTCTACAAGTTTGTCTATTCCAGGGAAGTATACCTTTTCACGTAACAACTGTTTTGTACGTACTATGCCCTGGTGTCCTTCATGTGCAAGGTCAATTACACGCATCTGTAATTCTTTCGAATGACAATTCTATTGTCATGCAGTATGATCTCCATATCATTAAGGGGAACGATTGTTAATTCATATTTTAATCTTGAGAATTTATCTAGCGTATTACTCTCATACTTGTCCCACCTGTTTGATTTTTATTGCAGTAATTACGGTTTGCAGATCTTTATCTTTTTGTGTACTTTCAGCTATCTCATTAAGGGTCATTGCCTTCGGCACAGCGTTGTCAGTTAAGTATCGGACATATTCTTCAGCTAATTGTGAATGTTTACATGCGATTGATGTATTCGGGGTCGGGTGTCTTGATAAATAATCAGCTGCGTTCACCTTTCCTGGTTTGTACTGTACTTTGAAATTGTATCCCTGTAATCTTAATCTCCATCGTTCAATGCGTGCGGGTGTTTTTTCCTTTGGACTGTTGAATATAGTTTTAAGCGGTTGGTGATCGGATACCAATGTAAATGATTGTCCGTACAAATAAAGGTGAAAATGTTCAATTGCCTATACAATTGCTAATGCTTCCTTTTCTGTTTGCGAATAGCGTGTTTCAACGTCTGTCAATGATCGGCTTGCGTATGCGATTATTTTTCCATTTTGTGTTAATAATCCAGCTAATCCAACGGGACTTGCATCTACTATCAACATTGTTTCTTTGTTAGGGTCAAAGTATGACATCACACGGTCAGCAACAAGTTCATTCTTTAGTTTGTCAAATGATTCCTGTTGTTCAGATGTCCATTCCCACTTGGAATCCTGCTTTGTTAATCTGCGGAGCGGTTCAGTTATAGTTGAGTAATTTGGAATAAAACGTCCAACATAATTAGTCATTGCTAAGAAACTACGGATTTCACTTACGTCTTTCGGTATTGTCGTGTTCCTGATAGCGCTGAGTTTTCTTGGATCGGCTGATATGCCATCTGCACTGAATATGTGACCATAGAATTCAAGTTTGTTCTTATTAAATTCACATTTTGCATTATGTAATGTCAAGTTCTTCTCTTTAAGTCGTGTAAATAGTTTTTCCAATCGTTTATCATGTTCGTCCTGGTTCCTTCCAAATACGATAATATCATCGGATGTATTTCGGACTCCATCTAATCCTTCAAGTGCATTACTCAGTGTGTTTTGGAATAACTCTGCGGCTGACGAAACACCAAAACTGAGTCGTTTATATCTCCGTAATCCTACGTGTGTCGTGAAGATTGTGATGTTCCGGGATTCTTCGTTTAACTCCAATTGATGATATCCACTTCGAAGGTCCATTTTCGAGAATACTTTGGATCCGTTTAAATCCAAGATTATATCATCGAGTATTGGTGTAATATGACGTGAACGCATAATAGCCTTGTTCGGTTCCCTCATATCCACGCATAGTCGAATTTCGTTCTTGTTTTTCGGTTTAGGGGCCACAACTATCGGGGACACCCAAGGTGTTGGTCCATCCACCTTTTCTATTATATCCTGTTTTTCGAGTTTCTCAAGTTCTGCTTCTACTTGCTTTCGAATGTGAAACGGAATTCGCCTATGTGGTTGAATTACAGGTTTTATACTTCCATCAATATGAATTTTCACTTTTTCATCTTTTAATTTTCCAATTCCATGGAACACATCGCTATATTTATTGCATAATATTTCATGTTTATCTGCTACTGCCGAAATGACTGGCACTATGCTTAAGTCAACAGATGTGTCATAGCACATATAATTCCCGTATCTTCCTTTCATCACATACACCGGTGCGGTTGTTATTTTATGGTCAGTCTCTATCGTAGCGTGAAATTTTCCCATTAATTTCAAGTTTTTATCTGATTCATATGCGAAGACTTTAGTGTCAGCGTGAGAAAGTTTGGGTTTACACTTGATGTTCTCGAATGTGCTTTCATCAATAACATTAATACATGATCATGTATCAATTAAAATATCCACATTAGAATTATTGATTTTCACGTTTATTTTCGGTTGTCCTTTCTGTAATTTATTCACAGTATTTTCTCGTAATCCAAAAATGTAACCATCGTCAGAACTGCTGGCATGAGCATCGTCATGTTCGTAATTGTCAACTTTGTTTACTTTTCGTTTGAAAGTGCTAGTTCCATCCATACGTTTGGATCTACATACAGAAGCGAAATGATTCAGTTTTTTGCAAGAGTTACAACTTTTTCCAAATGCCGGACACTTGTTTGCATGTGGAAAGTCACCTCCACAGTTTCTGCAAGTAGTCTTTTTCTTTACGTTTTGGTCAGTTTGTGTCTGTAGAAATCGTGGTCCGTTTCGACGTTTTCCAACTCCTTTTCTCACAGCATTTGCGGATTGTTTATCTGATTGTTCAATTTCCGATGCCTGTTTTTCGGAAAGTTCTAACGCTCTGGCTGATGAAATTAATCCTTCAAGGGTCGTGTCTTCTCGAAGAGCCTTTCGTCTAAGTCTAGTTGAATGACAACCTTGGATTATTTGCGATTTCACTTCTTTAGATGGTTCAGCAAATTCACAGTTTACAGTTAGTTGGCGTAGTCTCGTGTAAAAACTGTCGAAAGTTTCATCAGATGTGTGTTTGGCTTGCCTAAATTTGTAGATTTCGTACTCTGTATTCTTTTCGGTGCAAAGAAAGCGGTTAACTTTTGTTTAGCGGCATCAAAGTATTCTCCTGTATTATCAAGAGTATCAAAGACTTCGTTTACATCTTTTCCAGCGTAATGCAACAAGAGTGCTCTTTGTCTTTTGCTGTCTTTTATGTTTAAACCGATGAATAAAGTTTCTAGTCTATTTATCCATTTACGCCACCTTATTTCAGCATTGTTTACATGTACCGGAATACTCGGAAAGTTTTGTAAAGATGCAGCCATGGTTTAATTATCAGTGTCACTAATTAATAAATCCATAAAAATACATTTTTAACATTTCCAACTTTTGTTTTTATCCTCGTCGCCAATGTAACGTTTGTAGCCTATATATATTAAGTGAGAGACAAGCCATGTGTACTGATTAACATACTTTAATATAATGCTAGAGCTAACTAATCAACACAATTACATAAAGCAATAAGACGCGACCTTATCTGCCATGTCCATCAACACAACACGTGCGTGAACTCTGAACTGAATAGATATTTATGAATGAATGAAAGTTACAATATTACAGTCATGTTTTGTTTACTCATCTGCTTAAAAGGTACACAAGTTCAGAAAAACAAATAGTTAATTGATATGCATATGGCGTGTACTAAGAACACATAGTTTTCTTATAAACTTTTTGTGAGAAACGATGTTCAAACCTTCATTTCCTTTTAATCTTGAAGACCGGATTACTACCTGTTTCTTCAACTTTAGTAGCTTTAAATCGTACAGTATCAAAACTTGTCTTACATACTAAAAGGAATACGTACATTGAGATAGCAAATTGTTTAAATTTTGAATTTACCGCTTCTATATTTTCAGCATTGATTTGTCACAGTTGTCACGAGGTAGCCGATGCATCGAGCTGTAGACCAATAATACAATGCAACTCCAGTAATGAGGTAGACATTCAATAGGACATGATACCAAAATATTATCTTTGCCAAACATGTATACTGATAAGTATTATAAATGATGAACTAGATTAATTAATTTATTGTACGATGATGAAGGCATTACAAAATAATTTTATGAATGGATATTATAATATGTTACCATTTTTTTTAATTAATATATATTTCTATTCTTCTTTCAAACTAAATTTGATTTCACTACATTTAATCTTCTCTACTTCGTTTCATTGTAGTATTGTTTTACAGTCCAAACATTCAACGATCATTTTGAAGAAACATTCAAACTTGGATGTGCATCAAAGCATGTAAGTATGATTTTCTTTTGAAATGTCAAAATGCGAGCAAACAAAATACAGAAACAATACATTAGAGGCCAACATATGTTCCTTTCAGAATAGAAATGTCTTGATACCCATATCGGATGCCTATCACTCTGAATGTAAATGAGTCTCAGCGTACATGTGTATTTCATTTATTTAAATATCAATTTGTTATTTAATTAAGTACATATGCACAAATGAAGTTGTAATATTGCAAATTTTAAGAGGATTACAATGACAATATTAAATAAAACTTTTTAATTTTAGATATTTGATAAAATTTATGTTGACTAATTTCTCCAGACTAAGACTCCGGGCTTTTAAAATTTAACAGGTGTTTACTTTTTTTAATCTTAAGTTTAGCCTGTCGTGTGTGCGTGGTTTTCTTATCGCTGTCTTTCGTACATAACGTAAAGGAAAGGATCTTACAAATGTAAAACAAAATACCCTGAAATTGGTATTGCCTGTATCTTAACCATGCAACCTGGTAAACAATATGAATATAGAATGATTAGTTCAAAATCACAATACCGTGCCGTGGTTATCAGAAATGACCATTCAAAAATATTTTGCCAACCCGAATATACATGTAATAATTATCGGTCACATCCCCAAGCAACGTTTAATTAATCAAATAAAAGGCTATAGCCCAGTAGAAAACAATCGTGTACTACCAATACTTCGGGATTTACATAAAAAGGCTACAGACAAGGGACAATCGAATAGAACTGATACTTCAATGTGTACATGATAAGATTGCAGAGATAGAAAATTGTAGCCTACCCATTCTTCGCGATTTACATGATTAGGTTTATGGCAAACGATGATTAAGTGGTACCAAATCTTCGAGATTTACATAATTACGCTACAAGCAAAGGACACTCGTGTCATATCGGTACTTCGAAATTAACATTATAAGGTTACAACAAAAGGAAAATCCAGTTGTACAGATTCGTTGATATGTACATTATTAGGCCTCAGGTAGACGCAAATCGAGTCGCTTCGATACCTTAATATTTTCACCGGCAGAGGACACCATACTTAGTTTTCCTACTGAGTCTATCGACTTCATCTATAAAAAAAAAACACGGAGTGAAGTTTAGTATATGATGCTTGTTTTATTTATAGACATGTTTACAATACTCCTCTATTTCTCACACCAAGAGAGTAAGTATCGATGCAGGATGCTGTAACACTGACCAATGTAACAATAAACCCCCATCGTTACTTAATATTGGAAATGATACGAAGTCACCAGACGGAGGTAAATATATTCTAATAATCTGTATATAACTACAAAAAATGTCGCAAAAAGCTGGAATTTATGTCAAAATGACCTTTCATACTACCAGCACACATAGGTATTACATGCTCAGCATATAACATCTGAAATTGCAAAGGAACAGCGCCTGTATTTGGTTGTTTTTCATCTTAAAGTCACAAGAAGGCAAACTGAGCAAAAATTTGGAAACTGACGATTACACTTTTACTAATAATTGAGATAAACAAAGCCGTGGAGTAATATCAATATAATAAATTTAGTTGAATAAAAGTAAAATCACGAAAATACTGAACTTAAATTGAAAACAGAAAGTCTGTTATCAAATTACATAATCAAATGATAAAACACATCAAACGGATAGACATATTCCCGACTTGGTACAGGCATTTTCAACTGTGGAAAATGGTGTATTTAACCTGGTTTTATAGCGCTAAACCTCTTAATTGTATGACAGTTGCATCAGATTCCATTATATTTACAACGATGTGTGAACAAAACAGACATACTAGGTAAAATAGTCAAAATACGTAGGGGAAGAGCAGTCATCCCCGTGTCACAATTTCAATCAGAATAAAAAAAAAAAAATATTAAAAAAGAAGCGCAAAAAAGCATATTAAACGACCATGTGCATTGCTTATATATTTTTGTATTCAAATCAACCCATAAAGGATTGAAATATTTGAAATCCTGTGACTTAATAGCTAGATTCACATCAACTCTGGCGTAGAGTCGCGTGTATGACGTCAGAATATAAACTTATAAAATAATTTTGTTGTTGTATTTTCAAAAGTATAGTAGAACAATAAATATAGAATGTTTACTCATGTTTTTCTGTATAAAGAAAATGACAAAAGTAACGAATTCCAGGGAAAAATTCCAACGAAACATGCTTTATTCAAAATCACTAACATCAAACGAATGAAAAACAACTGAAATCTTTTACTCTAAGTGTCCCTTTGATATATATCACCTCTCTTGGTACAGTGATTTCCTTTGTATTAAATGATGGACCAAACCTAGTTTCATAGCTAACTAAACATCACACTTGTATGAAAGTCGCAAAGAATTCTGATATATATTGAGATCAAAGTGTTTGGTTTTTTTAAAGAATAAAGTATCTATCTCACTTTTCATATTGATCGTGTTGTCAATTTGATAAGTCAGTAACAAACAGTATTTATGAATATACTTAGGCTTGATATAATGTAAATACAATTACTCAGTTACAAAAACAATGTTATTTTTCAATAAAAAAAAATATCTTTTAAATATCAACTTCCTAGAACGGTGGTTTGAAAAATGCAGCGTCATTTGTAACAAAGTAAACTTAAGCTCACTGTGCCTCACGTCGTCATGAAAATGACTAAATATATTTATCTTAAAACACATCAAACAAGAAGACTTCAGTTGTTGTAAAAGCCTTCTCTTTCATTTCTGTATATTTTTTTATGAAATTGTTTTAATTATTTTATTCGAACTGTCGTCACAGGTGAATTAAGGAATAGGACACTATGTGAGAATCTTGCTGATGATGTCTGTGCCAGAATAGCCACAGTTATACCAAACATGTGTTCTGACAGCTGTATAGCTAATAACATATGTCCACATGCATGCGGAAAGTGTTGTAAGTATAGAAATGTTGGCATACATCTAACATTTTAAAAACAATTGGACTGCTTTCCAGGGCTTTTTATGAATTGATAAAAATGAATTGATTTAAATAATGTGTTGCTAAAAATGAATTGCTTGAATTACATTTGTTTAGGAAAGCAAATGGTATGTCAGTCGGTTAAACGATTTAGGTCCAACAGTTGTATTTAATTTCCGAAATCTTAGCTAGCTATATATATACACTGTAGTAAGGCAGAAAAAGAGAAACGGAAAATACAGGAATACCTAAAGTTTGTAAGTCATTGCAATGGACCATACGTTACTTACATTCACAAGTTTTCATAGCACTCAGCAAGTTTTGAAACGAATATGTGAGATAAAGATCTACTGCATCCGGGCAAATTAAAAATATGTTAAACATCTCACTATTTTATTTTTAACAGATTCACAAGTTTTGAATTTTTTAAACCGTGCACTAATATTTTATTGTTTTTATTTAAATTCCTTATATGTTACGTGTATTGATCATTCATTTGTTGAAATTGTGAAGTATATGACTCTAATAAGAATACACGCATTTATATATATAAGTCGATAAAATTTGAAACAAATAAACGAAAAATACATCGATGTTGTTTTGCTTGAGTGATTTACCTGTTAAAAGCTCGGGTCGCAACACGGTTTAAAACGAATTGATACCAGTTTGAAATAGTTTAACGGGGGCGTGGCCTATTTGTTTGACGTAACTTACCGCCAACTTGAATTAAATTGAACGACTGCAAGCGAAGCTATTTGACTGGCATTAAAATGATTTGATATGCATTGAAATAAATTAAAAATGATTTTTAATTTTTGTCAATCTTTATCAAATGACGATTAATTTCATTTAAACAGCGTTAATGCGTTTTTGTCCGATCAAGTTAAATTCGGGTTACTAGTGTAGACTGCTAATTTTCTAACGTTCTCGGTTTTATGAATCTGTATATTTTTATAAAGTCAGATTTTTATATGAATCCTTCGCAACCAAAACAATAAACAAGACTTAAATATAATTTATGAAATTTTGGAGAATTTGTATTAACTTGAAGTAAATAGTTCGTCAAATTTTCACATAAGCACTTGTTGCTTGTTTATACATCCTATTTATGAATGTGAATATATATAATTATTTATATAATTGACAAAAAAATGGTTTACACTAAAGGTTCTCAAAGTTAGAAAAATTGTATATTGGTTAGCATGCTGGTTCACACATGTGGTTTTTATTGAAAGTACATCAGTTGCACTGTTTAAAGATCTAAAAACAGTTATACATATTGTCAAAATCTACCGTTCGATCTCAATGAACATGCCTATTAGAAAAATATAACCGTACGATGTCGATAAGTATTTGTATACTGCAAGTTTCACTAAAGACTGGAACACACAATTTATATATGTTTTCTACAAATGATAATTATTCTATGAAACACAAACAATGATTTAACTATCAAACTGTGCAAAATATTTCTATAGTAGTACATAAAAAGGTTGTGTTAGGTATAGTAACGCATAAGTCGAATAAAAAGTGACAACAAAATTACAAAAAAAACCCAATTAGGTCAGCACAATAATACACAGGAAACTACAGATTAAGCAACAAAAACCTCATCTACATTAGGGGGGTCGTAATTGCTCCGGTAAGCCAATGTTGTTCAACATGTTTTACCAGTTGTTGTTCAACATGTTTTACCAGTCGTGTCTTTGTCGAATGATTACAAATGAAATAACGATACTAGTTAGTTACACTTTAATGGAGAAGGAACGGTTTGTCTTCCTAGAAACCCTTTACTTATCCTATAAATTATTATGGTTCAGCTTCGCACACTCTTACCTGAATATTTGAAGCTTTTTTTGTTTCTTTCATTCGATGATGGTATTGTGGCTCACTATTGAATACATCTTATGTTTTCAAATGCCTTTTCATATCTTTTGAACCAACAATAACTGCTCTATTTTCCTTACAAGACAATTGTCTGTCATGTGATGAGATCGAATCTCCAGATAAATGTAATAGTACAACGGAATGTAATGATGGCAAGGTAAGTCAGATAACTCTCTCAAATTTATATGTTTGTTTTATAGTGATTAAGATTATAACACAATGTTTACTGATGTACCCCAATTTTGATATTTATACCTATTGTGTCTTTTTGTTTTGGTCACAAATCGTTGTCAATATAACGAAATAGCTCAAACAGTGGTGCTCAAAAGTGGCGTTAAAAAAAAATACAAGTTAGAGGTTTCGCTAGCTATAAAACCAGATTTAATCCACCCAAGTTCTTGTACCAATTAACCAACAATTAAAAAAGTTGTTATTCATTCGAGTGATGTGTTTATGCTATTTTTAAAATTAGGGACTTTCCTTTTTGAATTTTCTGCGAACTTCGGTATTTTTGCAAGTTTACTTTGTATAACTGGTATGATACATCAAGAGATATGTTCGTATGTCGAAAATTATCAATGGCATATGCATAGTTTTTTTGCTAATAATATAAGTATGTTATTCCGGGTGTACTGCCTCCTAGATGGTCTATGTCGCGTATGGTCTTCTTCCGACTGTTTCATCTGAACATGGTAGTACTTGGTTAATCTAAATAACATTTATATTTGATAATTTCTTACATATAAAAATATAAAAGTACAAAGGAGCAATGTATAAAAGTAATCCTTTAAAGGTCAAAATACGTACTGAAAGACAAGGACGTTGCATATACTGAACAGCAAGCTATAATCGCTCCTAAATTCAATCAGGAAAATCAACGGTCTCATTTAAATAAAAAGTAGAAACGAGAAACACTTACGAACCACATTAACAAACGTGAACCACTGAACAACAGATTCCTGACGTGTACAACAAAAAGCTGCGAGTTTACACAGGCGCCAACCTTCACTCTAACCTTGAACAATAGTGTAATTGTGCAACATAGAAGGACTCACTATAAAATATCAATTGAAATGGCGTAATTCAATCAAATGGCATATTAACACACTCATGTAAACATATACTGAACGAATTAATTGTATCTATAATAACAGAACGTATTGTTTATATAAAACTAAATAAGAATGCATATTATGGTGCATGTTGGTGACGTTGTTCTTGCGTCCCATTAACCGGATGTATACTTTAGTCTCATTTACTCCTAGCGGTGTTTCAGCATTTCAATGAATGTTTTTGATAATCTTAATCAAATCGGAATCATGCAATATGTTGCAATATATATCTTCCTTCTAGGAATGCTTTCTAATGGAGGTACTAACACATGATTTCAAACCAGCAGTTAGATTAGGATGCATGGATAAAATGGTATGATTAGATTATAACTTTTTGTATTGAAATGCTTAATTCCAATTCATTTGTTTTTGATTGAAAGTTTTCTCATTTACACAATTATACCATATCTTCTAGCGTTATAAGCACGTACAATTATTGCTAGCTTTTCATCTGTATCGATATCTTACTTTTCATAGTGAGTACAATGTAGAAATATGTTGTTCGGGAAACTGTGATCGAGACGGTTAAAATGTTAACCCTAAATTCAACATGCTATTTCCTGTTACTCTAAATTTCATATTTATGCGTTTAAATCTAATCAAGTAAGGGTAAATCAGGGAACAATTATAAAAAAAATCAACAAAACCGTTAAATATCCAAAATATTATATTCATACAATGTATCAATAACATTAACCTTAAGATAGCCCAATTGAACTTCAAAATCATATATTTTTTTATCCTTTTCAATACATGTATTTTCAAACTGTATAAATTTCATGTCAATCAAAAAATGTTGCTATAGTTAAATCCATGTTTTTAAAGTTATATCTTTTATAAGTAACAGTGACTTTGACTGTTTGACCATTTAAGTTACACCAATAAGTATCTTTCCCTTCATCTTTCATATGTACAATGTATAACATTCATTTAACACTGTTTAAATCAATCATCAATCATAGATTATCCTAGTTATTATCAAGCAAACACCGTTTTCGTACACACGGAAAACTAATATTAACCTGACCAACGGCTAAACAACTGAATGACAGGTTCTTTGAATTCAATTATTTTCTTGGGTACTAATTTTCGTTGATTGGGGAAAACTTGCATATTCGTGAATATTTAATTTCGGGTTTAGCAAAGTCTGTATACACTCCTTTAGACAATGTGAAGTTCGTTGAATATTTTTAAATTTGTGGTTCTTCAGTACCCACGAAATCCACGAAAATTAGTATTTAACGAATATTAACGAATCTACAGTACATGAATCCATATTCTAAAATAGCTCCAGCAAATAGTTGAAGTATTGGTTTGTTTTATTTTATAGACTTGTCAGAAATTCCACAACTCAGTGACCGATGTGTTCGGAAAGCGCCAGTCCTTCACACTTCAGGGAAGATGCTGTATTGGAGAAAAATGCAATTCAAACATAACATCAACAATTAACCTAACACCTACTCCAACTTCAAGACAGGACAACTCATTTCGTTAGACACAGTTTGATGAACTCAAATCTTTCAACCGAATATTAAGTTCAAAGCGTGATCTTAACGACTATCGAATCCTTATAGCATATGAGAGACTTTATTGACATCGAATAATTGTTATTCTTTTAAATAAAGAACGAAATATGTTTGCTATACAATTCTATAGCATATTTGCCAGTGAACAGTTTACTTTTGCTATATTGTTTATGTGTTGGTAATATCCACGTGGTTTGGTACTCCTACAACCCCTCATTGTGTGTTTGTGTGTTAATCTTTGTGCTATTGTAAATTTGTTTTATGCCGTCATATTTCGCATTTGTTTATGTGCTTTGTTAACATACTTGTTTGTTTTTAAATCGATTAAGATTATAACACAATGTTGACTGGTGGTTTGCTTTTTTTTTACATTTTTACTTAATATGTCAGTTTGAACTTTAATATTTTGTTCAAACTTTGTTGTCAATATAAAGGAATTTTACACAACTCCCGTACTAGTGACAAGTTTATTTGGCAATAAAATCAAGTTTTATCCACCATTTTCTACGTCAAAAGAAAATGTCTGTTTTAAGTAATGAATATGGCAGTTGTTATCCATTCGTTTGGTGTGTTTGGGCTTTTAATTTTGAGGCTCATGAAAGCATGTGTTGCTCATCTTAGTCTATATGCATTCTCAACAAAGAAAAATTCCTAACATTTTAGGCGAGAATAGAATTGATTACCAAAATTCTCTGTTGTGTTGATCTTGTATTGCTTGATTGTTGTTGTAAAAGTGAGAGGTTTAGCGCTATGAAACCAACTGAGTTCAATCCACCATTCTCTACATTTGAAAATGTCTGTACCAAGTCAGGAATATGACAGTTGTCGTCCATTCGTTTGATGTGTTTTGTCAATTGATTTTGCCATGTGATTAGGGACTTTCCGATTGAATTTTCCACGGAGTTCAGTATATTTGTGATTTTACTTTTCATTTTTCTTGCAGTCCGTAATCTTGTGACCATCAATGTAACAACCTTGAAATTGATTATGCATGAATTTCTTTGTATGCGTATTCAGTCATTTAAAGGAAAAGACAGCAACATTCATGACTGACGTCAAACAAAGGTAAACCATTGCGTTTTCTGATTAAATCATGATCCACAGAACATCATTCTTGAACAGGTGACCGTGTAATAGCTAAAAGTGAACTTTTCATTTCTATGTACGAAAATTCCAGCAGAACCTGCATACGGAGTATATATCTCCAAATTGAAACGATATTCCATGGTTTGTATATTCTATCATGCTTTTCCCTGATAGAGGGTTGTTACTCACAAGGAAGCTGATAAACAAAGAGCTCGAAATGGTGAAGTTGTGATTATGCTATCAAATATTGGAATTAGAGTCAGATCGCTGAACATTGACCCATTTAAGGATGCACTTAGGTGAGGTTTTGGAATAAGTGTCAAATGATCAGACTCCTTGATGTTTTTCCATACGATACAAGTTAAAATATATTGCCCCATTACACCTTATTATCTTTTAACATAAGACTTAATAGCACATGAAAGGTCATTTGACAAAATTTAAGCAGATTCTTGATTTTTTCCTTCTTTTGATATGAGACCCAAATAATACCAATGCAAATATAAGGTAAAAGTCCGAGTCAGCCTTTTCCCGCCATATTTTATAAATAAAAAAATATGTGTAGGCACGTAGGTTGTGTTGATCTTGTATTGCTTGATTGTTGTTGTAAAAGTGAGAGGTTTAGCGCTATGAAACCAACTGAGTTCAATCCACCATTCTCTACATTTGAAAATGTCTGTACCAAGTCAGGAATATGACAGTTGTCGTCCATTCGTTTGATGTGTTTTGTCAATTGATTTTGCCATGTGATTAGGGACTTTCCGATTGAATTTTGCACGGAGTTCAGTATATTTGTGATTTTACTTTTCATTTTTATCCGGAAAATCGCGTTGTCCCGGTACCGAGTAAGATTTTTCACCGGCACGCTAAGCACACTTCCGGTTTTTAACAATGACGATGGATATACTCGAAAATAACATACTTTTGGCTGTTTTAGCTTTCTCATGGCTAATGTACGTTTGGGAGGAATATCTTGGAGCACGACAGGTTATTAATTTTTCTCGACACAGTTTGTTAGTCCAAATATATGTCAAATCGTGTAGCAGGTTGTGACCACTTGCCCAAATTCAATACAAAATCACTGGCACTTGTTTATATCTAGTCTAAATAATTATGACGTCTGACAAGGCTATTTGAATAACAGGGTTCTCGATGAGACGTATATACCCCTCATGGACGCATCGAATTCGAACTGGACACGTCCCAAACACATCGTTTTGCATAAAAGATTCGTGATTCCAACATGAAACTATACAGAAAGTAGACATTTTTAGAGTCCCAACTAATGACAGGACGATTGCCGGGATAGTGACAGGAAGGTTGACCGGACAAGATATAAATAGTCCTAACTCTTTTGTTATTCAGTAGATTCGTTTAATATTTGTAGACCTTTAAAGATATTAAAATATGTTCTATAAAAATCAAACAAAAAAAGTGAAAAAAAATTGTTTTTGCAAATAATGTTGACCATGTTGACCGCACGGTATTCACACTCACCGATATATGCTTTAAGTGTTAATTTCTTTTTGTTTTGAAATATAATTTTGAATAACAAAAAAGTTATGACTATATCTCGTCTGGTCTACTGTCCTGTCACTATACGGGCAATCATCCTGTCATTATAGTGCTTCACACATTTTTATCATACTCGCAGATCAATATTTTTGTTGACTATTACATTTTTTTTTTAAATTAAAAGACAATGTATAACTATTTCATACAAAAATATAATAATTCAATTCAAAATGATTAATAAATATGTTAAAGTTACCAGTTTTGTAATTTTATGAGTATTTGAAAAGCTTGAATATTTACATGTGTTGAACATTGAAACATAAAAAGTTAAATATTTCTGTAAACTTGAAACGAAATCATATAATATTTCATTAATGATGCTTTACTATAGTATATGTCATAATACATGTACAGTGTGGATTATAAAAAATACGGATTAGAAAAATTTTGAATGATTTAACAATATTTTCATATTGTGCATGTTGAACATCGCGATCATAAACACATAGCATGTATAGGTAAAATTGTTTTGAAAAATCTGATAAGATCATGATTAAAAAATAATTACTATTTAGTTAAGCTCATTATGTTGAACAGTGTTCACTTTATATTTGCTTGCTTTTATTAAATATTATAATAATAATCATCATTCAAACATCAATGATCATACAATCCAAATTTCTTATAAATACTGGCTTGAGCAACAAAATCATATCAGTATCACAAGGAGTTAGTCCAAGTAAAAGTCCTTCTTTACAAGAAATTCAAATGACATTAAATCATCAATACCAAGTCAAAGACCAAGGGCAAGAGTCACTGACCCACTACACCAATAATTGATAGATATACATTGTAGTAAGATCTTCAGAAACAACAACTTCAGTCATTACAAATATTACACCAACTAAACAAAAAAAAGAGAGGAAATTGCAGTCTATCTGGGAGACAGAATTCAAATGGTCACGCAAACTCGCATGCATCGTTTTAGTTTTATTTCTTCATATTTCATCATCATCATGATCATATTGAGACACAAGAAATTACATGTATCATGGACTCATCAAAATCCACTGGGACTCACCATTTCAAAAAGTGATGAGTCCCAGTACTCACCATGAAAAATTCCTAGTAAGAACCTTGAGTAAATGTGTAAGATACTTACAAAAGTGCATTTATTAACTGGGGCCATAATAAATAATAGGTTTGTTTGCCCAAACGCTACCTACCCAGAAAAAAGCTGCCTACTCAAATTCTTTAATTGTTCTGATTTGAAGAAGTTTTTTTTTAATCAAATAGACATGAAGACTAATAAACATATGATACTACAATTTCTTTTTTTGAAAAAAAAAAGAAAATGCCTACATGTAAAATTGAGAATGGAAATGGGGAATGTGTCAAAGAGACAACAACCCGACCAAATAAAAAACAAAAAACAACAGCAGAAGGTCACCAACAGGTCTTCAATGTAGCGAGAAATTCCCGCACCTGGAGGCGTCCTTCAGCTGGCCCCTAAACAAATATATACTTGTTCAGTGATAATAAACCCCATACTAATTTCCAAATTGTACACAAGAAACTAAAATTAAAATAATACAAGACTAACAAAGGCCAGAGGCTCCTGACTTGGGACAGGCGCAAAAATGGGGCGGGGTTAAACATGTTTGTGAGATCTCAACCCTCCCCCTATACCTCTAACCAATGTAGAAAAGTAAACGCATAACAATATGCACATTAAAATTCAGTTCAAGAGAATAAAATGTACCTACCTACCCACTGTCTCAACCTTTGGGTAGGGTTTGGGCAAACCAAAATATGTTTAAGTGTGGCCTGGTACAAATGTGGTAAACTTTTTTATTGACTTAGACATTCAGATTATTTACTTCTTCAAGTAAAACACCTATACAATTTTTTTTCTTGAATTTCTCAGGACTTCTCAGCTAGAATAGAACAGATTTTTCTTATTGTTATACATGTTATATATATGCTTTCTTTTCTGATTTTCAGAGACATCTGTATAGAACAGTGAAATCTGTGCCAGCTAGTTTAGAAGGGGTTCTAGACCAGGAGACTTTTACTAAAGCCAGACTGTATGGACTAGACAAGAGTTCATTTGGTTGTTGGAGCTCACTGTATTCACAAATAGAAAGCACAGTAAGTCTTTAATGGTCAAAGTTGAATAAATGGAATGGTTTATCATGTTTATATTTCATTAAATTTTAATTGGTTTGTTTATCAGTTCAAACTTTTGTGATGTATTTTTATGCTTATATTTATCCAAAAAAACTTGTATACTTTATGCATGGGTTTCTTAAATATTGTATGAAGTGGACCAGTCCTAAAAATCATTAAGCATATTACTGCTTTTATATGGAACCATTTATGAAATACCAATATTGTGATTATTATGCAATGAGTTTGAAATCTTAGATATAAACATGATGGAGAGTTGTCACATTGGCACCACATCTTCCTATATCTTTGAAAATAAACTCCAGGCCATTCAGCATATAGATATAAGAAGATGTGGTAAGAGTGCCAGGAGACAACTCTACATCCAAGTCACATTTTGTAAAAGAAGACCATTAGATGTCAAAGTACAGCATTTAACACTTAAACAGCAAGCTATAAAAGGCCCCAAAAAAAACCTTGTGTAAAACCAACTGTCTAATCTATATATAAAACCAGAAACAAAGAAACAATTATCAAACCACATCAGCAAACAATAACTATTGAAAAACAGGTTCCTGACTTAGGACAGGTTCAAACAAATGCAGCACTCACCAGCACGTTTAAACATTTTAACAGGTGTCATCCTTCACCCTAACCTGAAACAATTTGTACCATCACAACACAGAAACCTACACTACACACTATCAATTGAAATGGCTTAGCTCAATCAAATGATAATTAACAAAAACAAATAAACATACACTGAACGAATAAATTTGATCTATGACACAATATAAAACTTTTTTTTAGAGCATATGAATGTATTGTCTAATTAAAATTATTACTCGTTGTATTATTTCAGTTGATCCTAATATTTGGAGGAATTCCATTTATGTGGAAAGTTTCAACAGATTCCATTGAATATTTTGGCTATGGTCCAGATTATGAGGTAAATCAAATTGTTTTCTATCAATTAATGATAAATAGTAATTTGAATAACACATGAAATATACATTCATATAAATGAATAATCTATAAAGGGTTTGCTATTTATCTTTCTTAAGCATGTCTAGCGTGACAAACTTTTGTAGTAGTAGACTTATTTTAATGAATGTCCTCAGTTGTTCAGGATATCTTATATACAACCAGAACAGGGATAGTGAACCCTCATAGCATGGAAAAGAGCCTTCCTATATTGTTTGTTAAGGGTAGGCTTAGGCCAGACTTTTTTTATTATCTGTTTAACGAGAAAATTTGTAAAAAAATAGGGTCGAGGGGACGAAATAAAAAAAAAAATAAAAGTGCAAAATTGGTCCAGTCGACACTAAAAATAAAAATAAAACCAATCTAAGTGACCTTTTTTTTTTTTTTTTTTTTTTTTAAGAATTTATCAAAATACAAGAACAATGGAAGAAAACAGACCTCTAGATTGGGAGCTGGGCTACTAAAATTTTGATAAAATTTAGTTCAAAATACAAACATCATTTAGGAATAATTTGGTCTGGGCTACCAGCTTGAGTTTCCTAAGTTTTATTCCGGTGTAGGGTGCAAACGTGTACTGTAGGACGGGGAGGACAGGGGTAAGGGAGACAGGGAGAAAGGGGGTAGGAGAAAGGAGAGGAAGGCTGGGAGAAAGGAGAAAAAGTTGAAGAAAGGAGAAAAAATAAAATATCTCTCCTTTTAAAAAATGATCTAATATTTCAAGAAAAAATATCAAAAGGAGATGTTTTATTCTAATGGGAGAAAGGAGAACGGGGTAGGAGAAATGGGGTGGGAGAAGGGAGAAGGGTACCTCCCTGTCCTCCCCCTCCTGTAGGGTGCGAAAGTGAAAGGGGGTGAACGTGAATAAAAAAAGTGGTTTTTCAAATGATTTGGTCCCATCCATACACAAAATTCAAAAAGCATTATTGATTTTAATTGATATCTTTGATAATATTTTAATATGCATACTACGATACTACTTCAAAGGAAAAATATAAACCCAAACTCTTCCAAAACGTTGACCGGCATGTCAGGTTCAACATCTGCCTCGTTGGTTATAATGCGGCTGATGCCAACATCTTCCGGTAACTCATTGGACAACATGACCCCGATTGCCTCATCTCTATTACACTTAACAAATTTGAGTGAACACGAACTTCTCTCTAGTGATCGGACTTAAAGTTTAATGTAAAAAAACGGTCCCTTCCCGGAAGTCGCCGTTTTGTTTGACCATGCGACAAGAGATAAATTAATAATCGCAGACCCGAACTCGTACTTTTTTTTTTTTTTTTGAGGATTTCGTTACAGTCGGCGGAAAAAATAAAAATAAAAGTAGGAAGCACTACTTTTATTTTTATTCTGAAATCGGACAATGTGGAGTCGGCGGATCTCGTTAAACAGATAATAAAAAAAGTCTGGCCTTATCTGGGGCTGATGATCATGACGATCTTCATTTTAAATACTTTATTTCTGCATTATGTACAATACCTATACCGGATCTTACACCTTTTCTTAGAGTGACAGCTACAATATGTAACCATAATGAACTGATGTTGTTTTCTGCTGTGCCTACAGCTGTTAGATATATTATGGGAGCATAGAGTGGTCTGTTCTGCATATCTTTCTGTCCAGTAGTCCATTCTGTATCTGTTAAAGTTTTTTATGAAGTTGTGGTTACAAAAAATCTAAATCAATTTGAAACTTTGTATACATGTTTATAATGATATGAAATAAGTACATTCTAATGTTGATTTTTGGGTTAAGTAACAAAACAAAGAGATGTTGTATGATTGCTAACATGGCTTATGAGTCAACTAACTACCTAAGACCAATTGATGTAGATCATATAGATATTAGCAATTATATTTATTAAGTTTTTTGTTCAATTGTACAGTGCTTTATTTCAGATACTGCTGTCTATAGTATTTATGTTGTATGCCCAGTTGTACAGCACTATTACATCACAGCCATGGGCATTGTACAGTACTTTTGTATTGGAAGAAAAACATGGCTTCAATAAACAGGTATGGATGAATGTTGAAAGGTGGGCATCACAATAAGTTTGAAACTTTCCTGAACCTATATATATTCTTTTATATTACGGATTACAAATGTGTCGAGGTTTGTGATTGGATAACAACACAGAGATGTCAATATATATTTAGGAAACTGCCGGGTAAATACGAGGTTTTTATCCCCAATTGGAACCTCAAAAACGTCATCATAACAGATTACTATGTGATGTAGTCAAAAGCTATACAGATTACTAAGGAATGTCAGTGGCTCACAGAGGGAAAATAATATGGAATAAAGTAAAGAAAACATGTCTGTCTCATACACTTAGTTAAAGCTTTCTTTTAGTTGTTTGCTACATCCTAAATTCAAGCCTTCCAACATTTTATTTTCTGTACCAGTTGCTAGGATATTTCATTATATATTTTATACTTACAGACCTTGCCATTTTATATCAAAGACAGCATAAAGAAGTTAGTAGTAGGTATGGCCTTAGCAATGCCTATCACAGCTTTACTGATCTACATTATAAAGATTGGAGGGGACTACTTCTTTATTTACTGTTGGTTGTTTATATTTGTTGTCTCTTTGGTAAGTGCATCCCATTTTTCTTTAAAAGAATAAAGCTATAAAGATATGGTTTACAAGTATAGTGTATTAACATCACAAATAATTGCATGAAAGACTGCTATGGCCATTTTACCTCCATTCTATATGGATCATGTTGTCAATTATTACATACTACTGTAATTATTTTTGGATTGCTTTCAAGTAATCTGTAGACTTACCATTGACTCAGGGCCATGCCCTCACGTCAACCGTTTTATTCTAGGCTTATTTTGTAATGGGTAGTATGTGTCCCTTTTTAGCCTAAAAAAATGCAGGATTCTTTTTAACAGCAGGAATAGCTTCTATCATATTCTTTTTTGCATTAACCGGACATAAAATACTCCACTGAATACTAGAAATGGAAATTCTCAACTTTCCTTGTCCAAACTGAATAGTTTTAGACCATTTCAAAATAATGTTTAAAACATCATTTTTAATAATAATATCCCCCCTACATAAATAAATTAATTTCAACGATAAATTTCAAATGTACCGTGAATCCTGAAACAAAGAAATATACATGAGCATTATGTATCCAGGTAACAAATTAACCAATTCAAATAAGGAATACTCGGAAAAATTTCTTCCGAGTAAATGTAAACAGTAATTCACGAGGTAATTATCCATTTTTGTAAATATAAAAAATTACATATTTATTGTTGAATAAAATTTGAGACACCATATGCATAACCTTGATAACCAAATGTTTATGTAATGCCTGAACATATTTTTTTTATCTAAACAGGAACATCGTCAGTTACTGATCTATATCATATACAAAAAATATTTAGGCTGTAAATTCAGAAGCTATTGCTTGCATTTATTGTAGTTATATAGTTCTAGAAATAAGAAAAATACTTGGTGTATGTATTTTAAATCAGAATGCGATTTTTAATTATTGCTATACTCAGCTAGTCGCTTTATTAGCATTAATAAGAACTTTGCAATAATATCTGAATTTTTAACCGGATTTTTGTGACAAAAATGTCGGTTATTAAATTGGGGATGCTCAGCGGGCGGGCGGCAGGGCGGGCGGTTGGTCTGTCGGGCGGGCGGCAATCAAATGTTGTCCGTGCATTAACTCAAGAACCGTTCAACCAAAGCTTTTAAAATTTTAATATGTTGTTACTGACAACTAAATGAAGGTCAAGTTCAATAATGGCCATTTTGACTTTTACCGTTCAGGAGTTATGGTTCTTGAAAGATTGAAAAATGGCGTTTCAAGTCGTGTCCGGGCATTTACGCATGAACTGTTCTACCAAAGCTTCCCAAATTTTAATATGTTGTTACTGGTGACAAAATGGAGGTCAAGTTCAATAATGACGATTTTGACTTTTACCGCTCAGGAGTTATGGTTCTTGAAAGATTGAAAAATGGTGTTTCCAGTCGTGTCCGTGCATTTTCTCATGAACCATTCAACCCAAGCTTTTCAAATTTTAATATGTTGTTACTGATGACAAAATAGAGGTCAAGTTCAATAATGACGATTTTGACTTTTACCGTTCAGGAGTTATGGTTCTTGAAAGATCGTAAAATGGTGTTTCCATTCACGTTGTTGCATTTACTCACAAATCATTCAATCTAAGCTTTTCAAATTTTAATATGTTGATACTGATGACAAAATAGAGGTCAAATTTGATATTGACAATTTTAACTTTCACCAATCATCAGTAATGGTTCTTGTGATATTGCCAGGACACAAATAAATGCTAAAAAATCTGGTTTGCTGTCGTTGTGACAGCCTCTTGTTAGTACCTACATCATGGCAATACATCAATATGTCCTATACACCCTTCAAGCCATTGATTACATTTTTTATCAATCATGAATTTCTACTTTCTTCAGGTATTAATCACTGTTTATGCTGACTACATAGCTCCACTTTTTGATAAATTTACTCCCTTACCTGATGGAGATCTGAGGTCCAGGATAGAAGCTTTGGCTGCCAGCATTGACTTCCCTTTAAAGAAACTTTTTGTTGTTGAAGGTAATCAAGTAGCACAAGAACATGTATTTAATTATTTTCAAAAAGAAAGACATATTTAATTGAAACAATCTTAATTTATATTCAGTCTTTCAGTTATAAATCAGACATGTCTTATTCTTAAATTATTTTCAATGAAACAATTCTAGCAGAACCAAAGATACCAGAGGAATATTCAAACACATAGATCCAATATAAACTGACAATGGCTAAAAAAGAAAAAGACAAATAGACAAACTAATTAAAGTACATGAGACACAACATAGAAAACTAAAGACTGAAAAAAAACAGGGGTTGATCTCAGGTGCTCCAGAAGGGTAGGCAGATCATGCTCCACATGCAGCACCTGTCGTGTTGCTCATGTTATTACAAACCTGGTAATTAGTCTGATTCAGTAGGTCACTTTAATGAAAAGGGAAGTGGATTGTAGTAACAATATAATGAACATATCCGATATAATCTGTGAAACGGTTATTCCATAACAGTCAATCAACTCGTGATGGCGTTGAGAATGAGATCAGACATAGTATTTACCTTTAAATTTAGAATACATGTTAGTTTCATAGGTGTTATTTGATATTCAGTTACAATTTAAATACATTAAAAAGGTATTTTGAGAATCAATACAAGGATGGTTAAGGAGCATTTAAAAAAAAATATAATCTGGAAGAAAAATAATCAGATAAAGAACTTATACTTTGACAATTTACAAATGATTAATACTTTGACAATTTACAAATGATTAAATTAAAATTGATGAAAATTTAAATTTATTAGGATTATCTCCCCTAGGCCAAATAACACATTTATGAAATAGAAATTTTATTGTATTTGTATTTAAATGAATAATGTTTTGTTGCATACCAAATTTTATTAGATGCTCAATTTAACTGTTCCATAAATATTTTGACAGGATCTAAAAGATCAGCTCACAGCAATGCTTACTTCTATGGTTTCTTTAAGAATAAGAGGATAGTATTATTTGATACATTGTTAGAAGATTATTCTCCATTGAATAAAGAGGAGGAAGAAAAGAAACAGCAGGTATTTATAACTATAATTATATATAGTTCAAGATTAGGATTTTAGTTTAGTTCAATTTAAACATATTTTATTTGCTGAATTAACATGATTAAAGAAAAATGAATTAGACACAAGTAAATCATACATATGAGTCTTCTTTATCTTAGATTTTTAAAGACACTTGTTTGTATTCGGAGTAATGGAAAAGAGTTATTTGCTCTGTTAAAGTAAAGTATTTAAGTTACTAGGCAATATAGGAAAGGTGTACTGACATAAGTAGTCCAAATGGAGCTTTCGTTAGTAGAAGCCATATTAACTATGTGTATCAGTGAGAAAAATGTAAAAGCATAAAAATAAAGTATATATACCAATAAACATAATTAACAGCGCCTGGTGATGTTTCATAGCCTGACCGGTTTCGGTCCAAAAAGGACCTTCATCAGAAGACTTTCATTAAAAGTATTTAAGTAAGGTGACAGGCAAATAAATTAAAATGACCAGAAGGTAGGTGACTGAGATTGATCGAAAGTCATGAACAATTCAGTATACTTGAAATCAATATAAGTTGCATTTTTTCTTTTCAAGTTGGATTCAGTAATTAGATTAAAATAGACCATGTTGCCACTCTGTCCTTTGTCACTCTATTTGAAGGTCAAATTTTGCATGCCTTATTTCTTTTCAAGGACTCTCAACTTTAATCACTCTTATTCATTTATTACAATGTAATTCAAAATGTAACAATAACAGTATAGCATGAAAATATTCAGGCATCCTAGCTTTAAAGATGTTAAAAATTAGGAAATACTGTGGATATTCTTTTATATCTATGTAGGAAAACACAGAGGGAAAAGATGTACAAGAAGGAAAGATAGAAGAAAAGAAGGTCGAAGAAGATATAGGGAAGAAGGGAGAGGGAGATGAGAAGAAACATAAGAAACAAGGCTGTAATGATGATGAAATTCTGGCTGTTCTAGGTCATGAATTAGGTCACTGGAAACTTAATCACAATCTAAAAAATCTTATAATAAGTAATGTAAGTCAGGATTTGTTATATTTAGTTTCTTTATTTCTCAATCTTTATGGCTGATTGAATCATGACAAACAAGTAAAGCAATCAAATGGCAATTCTAATACAACATTGCTTGTTATATTCATTTTGATCAGATAATGTCATGATCACCCATTTTTTAATGCATCAATTGCATGATGCTATGAAAATGTTCCTGCCTGCACATAATGAAACATTTTGACATTGTTTTCAGCAGAGTTAACTATATTGTATATAAAGCTCTAGCAGTATCAATTTGTGAATGATGGACACAAATACCCATTACTTAATTCACGACTGTCAAATCACCAATAGATGCTGTCTAGGCTTAAATTACAATACATTCATCTAACTATATTACGGATTACAAATGTGTCAAGGTTTGTAATTGGATAACAACACAGAGATGTCAGTATATATTCAGGAAACTGCCAGGGTATAAACGACGTTTTTATCCCGGATTGGAACCTCAAAAACGTCATCATAACACCGGTTACTATGTGACGTAGTCAAAAGCTATTAGACTGTCAGAGGCTCACAGATGGAAAATAATGACGTTCTTCAGTCAATAATATATTTTTAATACAAAATCATGCAATTTACTCTTTAAATACTCAAATTTAATATTAAAAGTGTTATTATAAATTATTACATACACGATCAAATTATGTTCACAGCAAATTAGAAAATCCTTCACGTATGCCGAACATATCAGGTGTGGTTTTTCAACTTATATATGTGTTGTCAACAAAAACCTGCACTGGAAAATAACATTAATTAAGGGGTAATCCGTAATATATTTGTAATTCAGGTCTCAGAAAGGGTATATACTTTGACATTCCCCGGCTTAGGGCTTATATTCTATAAACTCTTAAGCCGGGAATGTCACAGTTATACCCTGTCTGAGACCTGAATAACATTATAATATGTCTGATACATCTTTTACTTACAAATGTATATACCCTGCATCTCTTTTTACACATATTGTGTAGTTTGAAATAAGCTATTTTCTACACTGTAAGGTTTTTTATAAAAGGTAAATTTAGAAAACTTGTAATGTTGTTAAAAATCTCATCACTTTATTAGATGAATTAAATTGTGTTTTCTAAAAGAGCTGACAGAAATTACCTCATTTTATCTTTATTTTAACCAAGTAATTAGTGTACATTAAAAAATTCTACCTCTATATAATTGTTTATTTTAATGTTGTTAATATTTGCAGGTCAATACTTTTCTATGTTTTATGCTGTTTGCCATGTTGTTTAAGAGAGATGATTTATACCTTGCCTTTGGATTTACCACCAAACCAATCATTATTGGTCTCATCATTATATTCCAGTTTATATTCTCACCATACCATGTGGTAAGTATGATATAAAATAACAACACAATCAAAAACAATAAGACAGAGATCACTTACATGGCAAAACAACAATAGTTCACAAGGCTTAAGATTAAGTAACTGAATGCAAATTAGATTTTTGAAGCTGATGTTGTTATTTACACCCCTTCTGCACAGTAGAGGGGGCATAAAATGTCCTTTCATCTTCTATTTTTTATTGAAACACAAGTTAGAGTAGGGTAATTCTTTTTTTTATTTTTTTTCCAATGCAATATATAAACTTCTCCTTGTTGATTATTCAAATTACATAGTAAGCAGTCCTTACAACATGAAATGATGGTCATGATTCATCTGTACATAATGTTTGTATGATTGAGTGTAAACATGCACACATATTATATATCATATTATTGCAAAAAACATAGCAGAATGTATATGAAATATTTCACGTTATAACTAATGATGTATGAACTTTCACATGTACCAAAACTTTATTTCAGATTCTAAACTTTTTGATGACAGTAAATAGTAGAAGATTTGAGTTCCAAGCTGATGCTTTTGCTAAATCCTTAAAGATGGCCAAGGAACTAAAATCATCTTTAATCAAACTAAACAAAGACAATCTAGGATTCCCTGTCACTGATTGGCTGTACTCTTCATGGAACTACTCACATCCACCATTACTAGAAAGACTGAAGGGATTAGAGAAGTCAGAATGACATGTTAAACATTTATAGATGTGTATGGATCATTTAAGTTGCTGGGTTACTGTCCGGTGATGTGTACCCATGTCTTGTTGATATGGACCTTTATGTTTAATGATTCTACACTATAATAAGGAGTACAATGTACTAATATGACATGACAGAATTCATTCAAACATTTGAAAAGAAATTCACTAATAGTTTGTCCTCATTTGTATTGTCAGAACTCTTTTTGATTTTTAAAACAGTGTTTTCAGAGAAAACCTGTATAATGTATGTCTTATATGTAAGTGGTGAATTCTAATAAATGTAAGAAAATTATATTGAGATCCAAACATTTATACTGGGAATGACATTTAAGACTTAATGATGAAATAATTCAGAATTTGAAAATTTTGATGACATAGTTATATGGTTATAGCTTACATAGATCAGTCATTCACACCAAATTCTCTAAGGACTAATTCCATCACATCACTTCTGACAGAGGTTTTCATACATGTGAATGAAATAAAAGCCTAAATTTGTAAGTAGAATATTTTTGTCATGTGAACAATCAGTTCAGTAAGGGGACACCAATAAAATAAAAAATACCTGTAGAATTGTTCCTTATAAGTGCTTTACTAATTACCAGGTATTTATGCGTTGGTCCTGATGAAAAATTCAGTATAGTTTTAAGGGACCCAAAAAAAGGATAAGTTAGATTTGAAAAGATCTTTACTAGATCCAAAATAGGTTGTTACTTTGGTCCTGATGGAAAATCTCATATAGTAATAGGGGTAGACCTTTTTGTCTACTAAACCAATTGAATATGCCAGATACATGTTCATATTTACCATGAGGACATTTGAAATACAATAAGAAATGATGAACAGTTTAGGTAAACGTAAACATTGAATTCTAATAAGAAACATTTTACCTTTCTTTTCAAAAGTAAATGACCATTAGTCTTAAATTCATTTTCATGTTTAGTGATTGCTTGAAAAACATTTGTTTTTACTCATCTGTCTAATATGACCAAGTAAGCTTTTCTTATCACTTGGTGTCGGTCGTCAGTTGGCCTTTTTCAACAAACATACAGAAATCAACTGTTCTGCAACTTTTGGATCAAATTCAACCAAATTTGACCATGGCCACAATCATCGTTGGGGTATTTAGTTAAGAAAAATGTCTGATGACTCTGCACCAAAATTTACATTGCAGACATGGCTAAAAATAGAACTAATATGAGTATTATTATCATTATTTTTGGTGTCTGCATACCTTGAAAGGTTGTTAGCCATTATTTTCTTGACCTTGACCTAATCTCATGGATACATGAACAAGGTTAAGTTTTCATCATCAAGTCTATAGCTATGATACTATAAGCAATATGTCTAATATATTTAGTATATGGAATGATTGTAAGGTGTACAAGTCCAACTGGCAAGTGCCATGTGACCTTGACCATTTTCATGGTTTAGTGTTACAAGTTTTTATGTTAGGATCTGATTACTGATATTGTATGCAATATGATCTAAAATTTAAAATATGGTAGTTGTTTTATTTTTTCTGTTTATTGACATCGTCTGGTTTCTTAAGTTTTTATAAACTTCTCCTTTTGAGCTCACTGGGCCCGATTTTTTACTACCATTTTCCACTGTAACTTCTGGGCCAAGTTCATTATAGATAGATATAATTGTAAGCAGCAAGAATGTTCAATAAAGTAAGATCTACAGACACATCACCATCACCAAAACACAATTTTGTCTTGAATCCATCTGTGTTGTCTGTGTTTAATATTCACATAGACCAAGGTGAGAGACACACACAGGCCCTTTAGAGCATCTAGTTGATTTCCCCCTAGAGTTTGGTGCTTTAATTATACTTTTATACATTAAACATATATTCAAATATGTCAAAAATGTAAACAGATCCAACATTCTATTCAAAGTTACACTTTTAATCTAAAGTAAAACTTTATGTTGTTATTAAAATAAGGTGACATGTAATAAGAACATTACATGTTATCCATAAAGGTTTACACAGACTATTAAATATCAAATGTTAAAACCAAGGTAAACATTTCTTGATGCCAACACACGAATTTAGCCATCCCTTTTTTTTTTACACATTTGTGACAAAAGCGGATAATTATTTTGTACCTTTTAACCTAGACGTGCTAGAAGAAGCAGAATAATATAAATAATTCAATAATTTAGGAGCAGTAAATAATTTCAATGAAATAATCGTTATAGTAATAATTCATAAGAGCAAATAGCAGTACTTACTTCGTGGAAGGGGATGGAACGTCCGCTGGCATTGGTGTTTAGCAAGTTGTAAAACCCTATCAAACATATTTGGCCTTTCATTTATAAATGTAGACGCAGGTTTCGTTTTTATACCACATTTTGTGAGAATTACAAATTGATAGATTCATAAAGCATAAAATACATAACTAAATATTGATTATATGCAAAAATAAAACTTTTTTTAGACAGAAAGTAACGATCATGAGTAGTTTTAGAAGATGTAAAATTAGAAATTTAACTTTTTATGACAATGACATGAACATATTATGGAAAATATCTTACATTGCCCAAGATTATGACAAATAATAGAAATATATTATGAATGTGTGAGCTCGCAATCTTGAACCCACTACACAGTGATAAAACGGTTAAGCAACATGAACCATACAAAAAACATGTAAATTCCGGATTACTTATTTCTCATAAATGGAACTGTTAAATAAATGTTAGTACATTTATCATTGTTTCTGTATACATCCGACTGCAAGTTGCAACCCATTATATCAATTTATAACGAGAAATGAGAGGAATTCTGACACTTGGATCATTTATGGACTTTTGCCCAAAAGTTCGGAAGAGAAAATTCATGGGTAATATGTTATGATGAATAAAATAAAAAGAACTTTGGCAAAAACATAAAGTATCCATGCCATAGGTGTAAATGCAGCCTGGTATTACAAGTCCGTAAATTTCAATATCAAAAATTACTTTTATTTACATAATTATGTGTGCATTGATAAAAGCTTAATCAACATAGATAAAATTGTTGATTATAAAAAGCAAAACGAAATAAACGTCAAACATACAATCATCCTTGCACAGGTGTTTTCTAAAACTAACATGTTCAAAATCCCGTTAAATAGAATGTTTTCAACAGAGGTTCAAAAGACTGAACAGAGATTATATTGAATTACAACCATTACACTCCAGCACTTGTGCAAACTTCAGCAAGCGATTGAATAAGCAATAAAAAATGTACACTAAATACCATTAGCTAATCAAAATGTCATAATAAAAACAACAAGAACAACACTCATTTGATTTCTGCATTAACTTTTATCATTTTTAACGTTCTACCAAATATGTCTCTCCTTTGGCATAAAATCCTAAAATCTAGTACGTTGTTACATATACGAGCGAATCGTACACGTTGAGATATATAAACACCATAAGATGGTGACAAGGGAAGGTCACCATCTAAAAATGGATGATTAACGATAGGAAATGAAAAATCATGTCTTTTATCATAATTGTTTTTATTAAGCTTCCCGTTAACGATATAGATATCAAGATAGAGGAAAGGGCAGTGGTCATTGTTAGAATTAGCTTTATTTAATGTAAGTTAAATAGGATAAAATTCATACATACTGAAGTCGTCATTATTGAGAGCCAATATATCATCCAAATATCTAAAAGTATTGTTAAATTTCTGTATCAAATATTGTTTCGATGGGTCTTTGCTAATTTTAGTCATAAATTGTAACTCATAACGATACAAAACAGGTTCGCAATAAGTGGTGCACAGTAAGTCCGCATTGGAATTCCACTAAATTGACGATATACGGAATCTCCAAAGCGAACACAGATGTTATCAAGTAAACATATCCCCCTTCTACATTCCCAGCTTAGTGGTTAATACTGATTTATTCTTTTACTGTTTACAAATTATTGAAATATTCAAAACATTCAAATTGTTCATCCTACCTGCATTAGATTCACTTAGTGGGAAAGGGGCAACTTCTCGTAAATAAACAATCAATGAGAAATCATGCTAAATAAAGGCAACAGTAGTATACCGCTGTTCAAATCTCATAAATCCATGGACAAAAAACAAAATCGGGGTAACAAACTAAAACCGAGGGAAACGCATTAAATATAAGAGGAGAACAATGACACAACACCGAAACGCAACACACACAGAAACGGACCAAGCAACAGACAAAACACCACGAGAATAACAACTATAACAGCAAAACCAAATACATGAATTTGGGATAGACAAGTACCGTGCCACGTTATATCTCAATACGTAAAAAAGTAATATGTAAGTTCAAAAATAAAGAGTATTAACAATCAATAATATAAACCACCACGTCTTTTTGTTATATGTCATTTTTCCATTTGATTTACAAAGTCACCCAGTTATATCCAAGGACATGGATTTAACAATACAAAAAGTAGCTACAAGATCATACACTTAACTTTTAACGATTTCTTATGAATAAACTATTTGCAAAACTAATGTTATTTGACCCATTTTAAAGAAATATTGCCCAAGCATTTATACTGTATTAAAGTGAGACATAGAATGAATCATGACATACAATATACAATATAAAACGTTTTTTATTGTCAATTATGACTCCCGATAATTTGAGCAGTACCATTAGGTTCCATTTCATACAAGTGATTACATATTGATTTCATTGAGTATTTTTGACAATCAAACAAAGTCAAGTCTTTTTCAACCAAATAATTTCCGCAGAAATGATATATATTTAGTTTTACAATATAATTTAGATCATTAGATGGACACACTACCGGAGACTAAACTGTATCTAGAATTGATTTTTCTCTCTTTGAATAAAGTACACAATAATAAACTTACTTTTTTAAGTATAACATTATCCTCAGATGACATAAACCATACCAATTTTGATTTATTTGGGAGGCTTTTAAAGTTTTTGTTAATCTTATTTAAGTAATTTATATATTCAGATTTTTTTATTTTCTAAAACAAGACACTGAAGAAGAAAATGAATTTGACATATGAGTAAGTGTAGTGGATGTAAATTATAACTTTTGATCATTTTGTTTGTTCCTTGTCCTTTTTTATGTTTCAAATTTACGCTGACCTCGTGCATTTTCATGTATCAGTCGTTTGTTAAAAAAAAAGAAAAATCAGGTAAACAATTTGATTTTGTTTTCACTGCTGATAAAAACGTATGATAATGAATTCTATTAGTATTTTACGATATGCATAAATAGGTACGCTAGAGTATACGATTTGCCATTAATATGGAAATTGGATTTACAATCAATTGGCGTAGACTGAACTCTTAGACATGAACCCTAGATTGGATTGCACCGTTCTGTCAAACTTGACTGGAGAGCGCTTTATTATATCATTTTTTCAATTTTTGAGAAGACTGAACTATTTGACATGAACCTAGACTGGCCTGCACCGTTCTCTGTCAAACTTGACCGGACAGCGCTTCATTATATTTTGTAGCAATTTTTGACATAAAAAACACCAAGCGTACGACTGTCCATTTGTTCGTCCGGTTCTCTCAGGTGTATACTTATTGCAAGTATTTGTTTTATAATTATTATATCATATATGGGTAATATCAGCAATATATAGGACAAAATTGAAAATCGGTGTCAATAAATTTTTTTGATAAGAGTCATGCCGTTTGGAAACATTAATTATATTATTGAAAGTTGCAACGTTAGGGCTCTCACGTGAACAGTTTTTGCCACATTTTTATAATTCTTATATCATAGGTTTATATCAGATAAAATCCGTGCTTTTTTAAAAGAGTCATGTTCCTTGGAAACATTAATTACATTAAAAATTGTATCGTAAGTGCTATCGTGTGTTCAATTCTTGTCAGCTTGTTTGAAACGTATATCATGGTTTTATATCAGCAATATCTTTGACACTGTCGAAAATTGTTGCTGACAATTTATATTTATCGAGTAATGCACCTTAGAAACATTAATTATAATTGAAAAACAATTGCATGTGATGAAGTCTTCATTTCTCTCAGATGTTAATAAAAAGTTTAAAAGAAAACAAATTATTATTTTTGTCATTTCCCCTTGTACTATCCTTGCACAGATAGACACATGCAAAGCAGGGGACATTGCAACTCTTTTGGAAATTTGATTGGTACAGTTTGTGATTATATCACTTTATGAGGAACCACTTATGTTAAATCAACTATGTAAAATACAAAAAAGAGAGACATATCTTTGTTAAGACAGTTTATGGCAACTAGACGAGCCTTTTGCAACGACTTCCGAATTGTTTTGCTGTATAAAACGTGTTGACAGGTCTTTTAATTTGATAATATTTTACTACTGTTCCAAATCAAAGGACATTATTTATTCGTTATATATCAGAACGCCCCTTAAAACTGGCAATCTTTATGTTTTGGGGAAAAAATAAAATTTAAATGGTATCATGTTTTTCTTTGTCTAATATGTTCTCCTATTTATTTGTATTGTAGTCCTGTAATATTATGTTGTCATTTCAATATTATATTTAACTTTGCCATTAAAGTGCAAGGTTTGGCATGCCATAAAACCAGGTTTAACCCACCACTTTTATTCCCCTTTAAAAGTGTCCTGTACCAAGTCAGGAAGATGGTCATTGTTATATTATTGTTCGTTTCTCTGTGTGTTGCATTTTAACGTTGAGTCGTTTGTGTTTTCTCTTATTTTTGCAGATAAGACGTGGCACGGTACTTGTCTATCCCAAATTCATGTATTTGTTATTCTCGTGGTGTTTTGTCTGATGATTGGTCAGTTTCTGTGTGTGTTGCGTTTCGGTGTTGTGTCGTTGTTCTCCTCTTATATTTAATGCGTTTCGCTCGGTTTTGGTTTGTTACCCCGATTTTGTTTGTTGTCCATGGATTTATGAGTTTTGAACAGCGGTATACTACTGTTGCCTTTATTTATTGATATCTAAATAAAGGAGTTCTCATAAATGAATCTGTTTTCCAAAGAAAAATATATAACTTTTCTTATACGGGAACTGCTGTTTAAACAAAAACTATTGAACAAATAGAAAAATATGCATATGTCCTAATGCATTTCACTCTTTTGTGTCTTATGCGATTCATTAAATAACTATTGAAAGATCACATTCAGGATACATCTTCAATTTTGATATTCAATGAAACTGCAAGAATTGTAAACGTAAGTGAAATATATTGTAATCCTGAACAAATTAACAAAACCTCTGTTTGAGATTCATATATTGGAAACGCTAATAAACGCATAAAAGGATATATTTGGCGAAACACAAACACAAAACCGTAGTCATCAATAAAAGGAAACTACAATTCGGTATACTATTATTGTGCATCGATCTTATAAGTTTTCTTTCTATTTGCGAAAAATCCTCTCAAAGATGTCTTAAACCAACAACCTTTTATATCTGCAATCTGTTAGGCATTATAAACAAAAATGAGGGGATAAGAAACATGCAGTGGTGTGTTACCAAATCATTTATTAACAAACCAATAACATTATAAATCTGTAATTGAAGACACAGAGTAAAATGCAAACAAAATTGCATATAACGTATACTATTAGTTACATAGTGTGCTAGTGACCTAATACGGTATTTATGGGTTCAGTAAATTCCATAGGGGCTGAGAGCGAAGCTCGAATCCCCAAATGGAACTTACTGACGCCATATATACCGTATTAAGTCACCAGGACACTATGTAACGAATTTATCTTACCGACTATCTTAACGTGTGAAATTAAGACTAGTGACCTATCAAAATGAGCAAGTCTTCAATACTGTTAGCATTAAGATACTACTTCCATTGACCCTACAAAAACAGATACCAACAATAACAACTTGTCAGTTTAAATGTGTTTTATGAATTTAATTTATTTCTATCTTAATAAATATTTTCTTCGTCTGTTGAAACCTTTACGATTTTTTTCTCAGTACCATTTTGTTTTTTATAATGGGACGTACCACCACTACTTACCGTGTATGAGATAAGCCCCGCCTCCTTACTAACCTAATATCAAATATACACAGTCGCAACGAGGGCGCTTTTAATTAATCACATTCCTAGAAATGTATAGGAGGTAAGATAAACAGCAATACATGGAAAATAATTATAAACTCAAAACGGACAAGAAATAAAATATCCTATAGGCAAAAATATAAGAAGGTTTTGCTAAGATTGGTTCATGGACACAATTATTTATAAAATTGGAAAGTTGTTGGTTTAAGACATCTCTGAGAGGATTTATGTCCCAATTAGAAATAAAATTCTAATATAGGAGATTTATTTACAGTCATTATATACCTAATAGACATACTTGAAGGCTTTTTTTCGAAATACTAAAAACAAGAGGCTGTCACAACGACAGCAAACCGGATTTATTAATATTTATTTGTGTCCTGGCAATATCACAAGAACCATTACTGATGAATGGTGAAAGTGAAAATCGTCAATATCAAATTTGGCCTCCATTTTGTCATCAGTATCAACATATTAAAATTTGAAATCTTAGATTGAATGGTTCATGAGTAAATGCAACAACGTGAATGGAAACACCATTTTACAATCTTTCAAGAACCATAACGCCTGAACGGTAAAAGTCAAAATCGTCATTATTGAACTTGACCTCTATTTTGTCATCAGTAACAACATATAAAAATTTCAAAAGCTTTGGTTGAATGGTTCATGATAAAATGCACGGACACGACTGGAAACACCATTTTTCAATCTTTCAAGAACCATAACTCCTGAACGGTAAAAGTCAAAATCGTCATTATTTAACTTGACCTCCATTTTGTCATCAGTAACAACATATTAAAATTTGGGAAGCTTTGGTAGAATAGTTCATGCGTAAATGCACGGACACGACTGAAAACTCCATTTTTCAATCTTTCAAGAACCATAACTCCTGAACGGTAAAAGTCAAAATCGCCATTATTGAACTTGACCTTCATTTAGTTGTCAGTAACAACATATTAAAATTTTAAAAGCTTTGGCCGAACGGTTCATGAGTTAATGCACGGACAACATTTGATTGCCGCCCGCCCGACCGCCCGACCGCCCGACTGCCCGACTGCCCGACCGCCCGACAGCCCGGCCGCCCGGCCGCCCGCCGAGCATCCCCAAATCAATAACCGACATTTTTGTCACAAAAATCCGGTTAAAAAGGAGATTGATGACATCCTAATATACCAAATAGACATACCGATAGAATGATGTAATTTCTGAGAATTATGTTTTTGCAATGGGCAAACAAACTTTTAAAAAGGAGATTGATTAATATTTTAAAGAAATTGTTTTAAAGAAATATAACCATATTTTTTCTATTCTAACGATTATGTCTGTTTTGATCATGCGTCAGTATAAATATAATGGAATTTGATTCAACTGTCATTTAAGTGAGATGTTTAGCGCTTTAAAAGTGCAATCCACCATTTTCTACATTCATAAATGCCTGTTCCAAGTCATGAATATTACAGTTTTTGTCAATTCGCTTGAAATGTGTTTTGTCGTATGGTTTTGCCATTTGATTGGTGACTTTCCGTTTTGAATTTCCTCAGAGTTCAGTTTATTTTTTGATTTTACTTTTTACTATAGATGTTAACAAGAACAGTATGAATACATAAGAAAGAACATGAAAATAATCAGAATTTTTACAGATTTACCAGATGTAGTGCCCCAAAAATTTAAATGCCTTTGATACGTTACACGGGAGAATTATATTGATAACAACAAAAAAGGAATTATAATCAAAAGTTTTAGTAAATAAATTAAAGTAAATTAGTCTAGGAGCTGATGAGGATGAAGGGCCTTGGTCGAACTTGACCTAAATGATATCCGAAACTCAAGGTGTAATATCATCAAATTAAAAAAATCATAAACGACCAGTTGATTACCACAGATCATTACGTTTGGAAAATCCTTTCAAATAATTGGAATTAGAGAACAGTCTACCAAGAAAAGGTTTAATCAGGTTTAAACAATTACAGATAATATGCGAAACATGCAATATATATATGATCCACCTATCATGTATCAACAAAGCAATAACAGAATAAACCTGTAATTGAAGACTAACAGTTTAATGCAAATACAATTGCATGTAACGTATACACACACTACAAACCATTAAAGTCTGAAATGGCCAATATCTGTACTTGACTGTACTGATTTTTACTCGACCAGTCTGAATTGGTATGACTTTTACTTGACATTACTCGACCCCAGTCTGAACCATACTTGACTGTACTGAATCGTACTTGACCTAAATCTTTGCCATCGAATCTATTACTCGACCAGTCTGAAACAGTCTTAACCCATTATCGACATGTACTCGACCTTTTTTTCCAGTCGAAACCATACTTAACCAAAGGTCTGAATAATACTCGACCAGTCTGAACCATACTAGACCAAAAAACCTCAACTTTTTTAACTGTTAAAATAAATTTCTTTTTAACTGACATATATAACAACAGCCAACAAAATTTATATAAAAATTTAACCTTATACAAGAAATATATCTCTGATTATATTATGATAAAAGAAAAAAATATTATATATCTTATATCAAAAAGGTATAAAATTAAATAAATAAATAAAATTGTTTTTCTGATTAGTGGTGAAATATGAAGTATAACCTCTGCTTGGGGGCAAACTCATAAATAAGATCACACCTGGTCAGAGGTATTACATTCTAAATAACATTGATTCAAAATTGCAACATCCTGTTTAAATTAAATAACAAGGCCTTTCGAATATACATGTATGTACTAGATACGTAATACACGAATTTAAGAAAATAGGGCTTTCTTTTTACCTGTAAAACACATATGTACTGAGGTAATTAGAACATATTAAAGTGCTTTATGTATGCCATGTTTATTTGACCCAAAAAATACTTAAATTAATTGAAATAAATTTTAACTGTTACTTTGGAATACATTTCCTTTTTTAAAAAGGTTATCAAGGATAGCTATGGAAAATATATTATCATGATTATATTACATTCATGGTTTAATAAAACAAAACAATTAAGCTCTCATTATTTAAAAAATTATTAAGTTGTTTTATATACTATTTTATATATATATACTAATTAAAAAACATTCACTGCATTATTAACTAAACTCAACTGACACCATAAATCTATACTAGGCTTAAGTTAATGGTGAAAATAGTCCTGTTACCATAAAATACTTCCGAATTATTCATTAAATTTTGAATGATATTGAAAATATTAGTCACAATTCATTTTTTTAGATTATTTGATCAGCTTGTTTTATTTATATTTTAAAAGTTGATATATATTATTATGTAAGTGTTGATTAATATTAAGTTGAAGTTATATTATCATGATTGATTATTGTGAAATTTTAATTTCAATACTGTATTGAATACATTTTTAATTTCAAGTTGTTCTTCAAATTTCATTTTTATTAAAAAAAATCCTAAATTGATAAAATTCAGTTGATATAATATACAAAGAATAGGTCTAAGTTGGGTAAGACCTGGTCGAGTATGGTTCAGACTAGGTCGAGTATGGTTCAGACTAGGTCGAGTACTGTTCAGACTAGGTCGAGTACGGTTCAGACTAGGTCAAGTACGGTTCAGACTCGTATAAAATTGTTAAGTACTGGTCAAGTACACATTCAGACTGTTAAGTATGGTTCAGACTACAGTCGAGTATTATCAAGTAAATCTCAGACGAATTCAGACTGGTCGAGTAAAAATCAGTACAGTCGAGTACAGATATAGGCCATTTCAGACTTTTAATGGTTTGTAGTGACAGCGATATATGCAGTGGCGGACCCAGAATATCCTCTATCAAAAATCTTAGTTGTGGTTCATAGACACGATTATTTATAAAAATAATATTTAATTATACACTTGATTTTCAAAACAAAATATACAAGTTTCATAAAAAAGTACTATTGATTTGTAAATGTTTACCTATTATAGATATTATCGTTGAGTAATAATTCACAGATCAATTCAAACACGGTCGATGATTAATAAATTTAAAAAAAAATCAACGTTACTTCCTCTGCCATTTTGTTACTTAATTTTCTTGAAATATTATGTTTTTACATCTTCAATGAAGACTGCTTATTCTGTTCAATCTCACGAATAAAATACATATTACATATAGATTTCATGTTTAAAATAACCTAAATTTGAAGTTTTATAAATATCGTTTTTTTTTTTTTTTTATAAATATGCACAACGGGATAACCAGTTATATCATTATTTTTAGATCTGATTAATCCATGAGAAAACACGTCAAAGAGAATATGCATCAGTCGATAGTTTTGCGTGATGTCAAGAGGAGTATGACATTCTTGTATTGTTACGTAGTTTTATGATGTAATAGTACTACATAATTAAAGGTATGTTTTAGAAACCTTTTTCAAGAGGTATTCCTGTAAACATATGTCCGTAATACATTACTTTTAGTTAATCTATTTCATCTGTGGGTATTTTGTTGATAAGCTGCTTGCAATTTATGTAGTTTCATATCTAGAGAATAAGGCCATAGTAAAGACGAATGTTACGAATGATGCAGGATAAATTTTACGTGCCAGACACTATTCTGTTCTTGTCCTTATCTCAATCGTATTGTTGATATATGGTATACAAAGAAAGAACATGAGAGTATTACAGTTATTGGGTTTTCAAAAGAAATTGGCAATGTGTAAAATGGGGCGCATTTAGGGAACATTCGTATCTATGAATTTCCTAAACAACGGATAAAGAAGTAGACGAGTAATACCAGCCGATTTCGATATTTTGATTGTACGATAATAAGCAATATGAATAAAAGGACATTTTGTATTGCAACAAGCCTAGGGTATCGTGCATATTTGATTGATGTTAGCAGTCTTGACATAGCAAACTTTTTAAGGAATAATTGTTTCTAATTGCTTTATTCCTGCTAAGAAGCGTATAAATTTAAGCCCAATGTATAGAACATACGATGACAATTCACTCATTAGATTGCCCGTTTAGTTTATGGACAGCATTGTGTAATGGTCCACTTACAGCTCGACGATTCAAGTAGTACTAAATTAGGACTTAACAGTTTATGAGATTCAAATCTAATAGATATCTATAGAATTGCTAATCAATGTATAAAATAAATACTTAGGAACTGATGCTTTCACATTAAAAGGAGCTAGACCAGGTTTGTCGATCTAATAACTCTGTTTGAGCAGTGTTTATTTAAGGAAAACAATTTTTTTTTCAGATAGTGTAGTGTAAACATATATTATTGTTCAAATGACAAATGGATGAGACACAAGTTTTATAGTTTTGTTTTCTCCGATGTTGCAGATAGTGTAAACGTTGATCATGCACAACTATAGATTACAAAATCTAGACGTGATGTTAACCTTATTCGATTTTAATAATTTTCATTCGGTATGGTTCACAATTTTGAACAGATAGCATATTTAAAGTTTTTAACACAAAAATGGCCGAAATGTAACAGCAAATGCAAGTGCCATCTGATTTCAATTAATTACTGGCTTTTATAAACCAATAATTTTCAGTCAATTTCTTTTATTTGAAAAATCGGAAGAAAAGAAACTAATTTTGCTTTTTCGTCACGGATTTTTGTTTATTGTTTTTGTAAATATGTGGGTTTCTAATTAATACACAGAGAACTTGGAAAAATGATACAGGTGTTATGAAATTAATTTGTAAAGTTAACATATATTCAAATGCCGACTTTTGCCATGAACTACAATCCAAAAATTTATCAAGTGATCTCAATAAGTACTGACGATGGAATTCAAAATTAAATAATATCAGTTGTTTTTTTTAGAATTTAAGGAAATGCATAAAAAAAACAATAGTCAAAGTCTACTTTTAAATAAACGACATGAGCTAACTTATCAGTAACATCAAAACATCCTGTTTACAGTGTCGTTCTTAAACTTGTGTAAGGACTTCTGGAAAGGAACAAATCGATTATAAAACTAAATAAAAAGTCTTAAATAATTGACGTCACAATGCGTATGTGTCATCAAAACTTTTGTCTGAAGTAAACAGGTGACAAGCTCTCGATCAAACGTAAATTTTGGGGAATGAAGTCAAATGATATCCTGAATATAGAGTTTTGTACAATGGAAGGACGCAAATGACAAACGTTCGTTAAAACGTAAATTGCTTTAATATTTTTGTAATTTGTTGTATGAAGGTAGGTAAAAACCCTAATAAAGGCAACAGTAGTATACCGCTGTTCAAAACTCATAAATCCATGGGAAAAAAACAATATCGGGGTAACAAACTGAAACCGAGGGAAACGCATTAAATATAACATCGATACAACACTGAAATGTAACACACACAGAAACAGACCAAGCATCAGACAAAATCCCACGAGAATACAAAATATAACATCAAAACCAAATACATGAATTTGGGGTAGACAAGTACCGTGACACGTCTTATCGCAATGTGAATTTACACTCAAAAATAAGAGAAAACAAACGACGTTCTAATCTTTATCTGGAAAATTATTGCTAAAAGTAAAAAAACTTTTAGTTCCGTCATTGTCATTTAAAACTCTGTATTCTGTGATAGGACTTCATAAATTTGAATGTATTACCAAACACATTTGATTACCACTCATTTATCTTTATTTTTAATTTTAATTTCTTTGAGCGGCGTTTTGTACTTATTTCAATGCAAGTTTACAGTCATTTATAGTCAATTAACTAAAATGCAATTAAAGATTTTACCCCAATTTTTTCTTAATAAATTATTTAAAAAAGAAAAAGAAGATACACATAAAAGTCGAATACAAATCATGGCAAATAAAGAGACGAAATTTTTATATATTCAAAAATCGTAATGTCACAAAAACTGTACTCGTAAATATGCAAGCAATTACAACATAGAAATGAATCATATATATAGTGTTTATCGTTAAGAGTGAGACAACGCTATTTAAAAAGTAAAATCACAAAAATCCGAGAAAAATTCAAAACGGAAAGTCCCTAATAAAATGGCAAAATCAAATGTTCAAATATACCAAACGGCTGGATATCAACTGTCATATTCCTGACTTGCTACAGGCATTTTTGTATGCAGGAAATGATGAATATAACCCGGTTCAATGTTGTGTCGTTGTTCTCCTCTTATATTTTATGCGTTTCCATCAGTTTTGGTTTATTACCCCGATTTTGTTTTTGTCCATGCATGCCTAGGGTTTTCTACCTCAGGAATAGATGACCTTAGCTGTATTTGGCAAAACTTTTAGGAATTTTTGGTTCTCAATGCTCTTCAACTTCGTACTTTTTTTTGGCCCTTTAAACATTTTTCGATTTGAGCGTCACTGATGAGTCTTTTTGTGACGAAACGCGCTTCTGGCGTAATTATAAAATTTTAATCCTGGTATCTTTGATGAGTTTATTTGACGAGTTCTGAACAGCGGTATACTACTGTTGCCTTTTTTTTTTTATATCTAGCTAAAACTCTTACCTGTATGACAGTCGCATCAAATTCCATTATATTGACAACGTTGCTTGATCAAAACAAATAGACATAATAAGTAAAAATGTAAAAAATAGGGGTTCAGCAATCAGTATTGCGTTATAATCTTTATCACTCTAAAACAAACAAATATGCAACAAAGAAGAATAGAAATGCATATATCTTTAACAACCTAATTCATTGCTTTTTTATCATACGATTTTATATATCTATGTTAAATTCACCAATAAAGGATTGATATTTTTTCTTTCATAATGTTAACCTTCTTTACGGGCGTTATCTCGTTTTAGGATGTTTTGGTTTTATGACTTCGATGTCTTTTTATTGCATGTATTGGTCTAGTGCATTATTTTTATAGATAGATAGATAGATAGATAGATATTTTTATTAACCAATCATGGTGCCCAAAATTTGAGCTATACAATCAAATGAATGAATTACAAAATAAAGCATAGAAAATGATTAGAATGATTAAAGTACATTTAAACAAAAAACCACATGAATACACATTTACACTAATTAACCTGATATAAACCAAGTTATTGACAAAACATAGTTGTTATGGGTGCCACTGTGACTTAGAGAAATTACATAATTCTTTATAGTTCTAGATCCAGGGGAGACAACTCCTGATCAATTTTATTTCCTATATATATATATCTATCTATTTTTCTTCTATTTTCTTTTTCTTTTTCAAATAACAATATTTTCTATAATTTTCTTTCGTTCTTCAAAAAGGGAGTGCAATAAATTAGATAAGTTGCATTGGAAGTAACAAACAAATCTTCAGATGAAAGAATCCAAACAAATTTCATTTCATCAGATAATCTTGAAAATTTTTAAATTTAGAATTTAAATTAGATAGATGTCGAGATCGAATATCTTTTAGAACAGGACATTTTAAAAGAAAATGTAGTTCGTCTTCAACTGCGTTCTTACATAGCTTACACTTTCTGTCTTCAGCTTTAATTTCTAAACTAGCTAACCAGCTTTCTTTAAATTTAATAGTTAAAGATGTTTTTACCTTTTTTAGAATATGGTTTTGTTTAAAGTTTGACTGGTTAACAAATAGATATTCTAAGTCTAGAAATTTAAATATATGTTTAATGCTTCCTATCCAAGATTCCTGGTTATGTTTGTCCATAGAATGAGATAGATTTATGGCTTCCCTTAGAATAATATTTGAAGGTTCAATATCTTTCATAAGATGGATCCAATATTTTACCATATTCATTATTACATAATACAGTGTAGGGAGTGAACCTAGTTCTCCTCTACATGCCATATTTGATGTTTTTATATTAACTCCAAGTGAAAATTTACAAAGCTTAGTATGAATTTTCTCTAGGACAAGATAATCAGTTTCTTTTGATATAAAGTTATCCAAATGTATTTGTTTCTTATGTGGTATATAACCCCAAATTTCAGATCCATACAACAAGATTGGTCGGATTGTATGGTTATAGATGTGTAATAAAGTACTAGGTTTTGGGCTTTCCACTGAAAAGGTCTTCCTTAATTTGAAATATGCTTTCATTTCTTTGTTATATAGTTCTTTCTGTGCTATTTGGAAACTCCCAGATGATGAAAAATTTATACCTAAGTATGTGTAGTTCTGTACACATTCTAAAGTCTGGTTTCCTAATGATATTTTAATATTTCTAAGTCTTCCTGATTTGTTAAATACAAGAACCTTGGTCTTTTTTGTGTTAACTGTCATTTTATAATCAACTGTAAATTTATTTAATTTGTTAACACAATTTTGAAGTCCTTGCTCTGATGATGATAAAAGAACTACATCATCAGCATACATTAAAATATTTAAGGGATGTGTATTTAATGGGATTGGGTCACATGTTTGGTCAAAATAGGTTGGCAAATCATTTAAATATATATATTAAAGAGACAGGGACTGAGATTATCCCCTTGTCTTACTCCTATATTTGATTTGAGGTTTGTTCTGTGTTGATCTATTTTTACACAAGTTTCTGTGTTTTCATACATACATTTAATGAATGGCTATTATCTATTTTGAATTTATTGAACCATAAAACTAATTTTTGACTCTTCACATTGAATAATCCGCGAAGCGGATTATGTAAAATGTAAAGAGTCAAACATTCGTTTTATGGTTCAATAAAATCAAAATATATTATTGCCATTCATTATAAATAAATTTCTATCAAAAATAAGGCTCAAAGAACTTTTCTATATTGGTAATATTTACAATAACAACGTACACACATGTTGGCGTATGCATACACAATGTCAGAGTCGGCGTGTCGCCATCGAAATTGACAACATTGAAAATAAAACTAATAATTTTAACCAATCAGAAGACAGTAAAAACACCAAATTTATTTATTTTATAATGTCATAAAATTTTGTTCCAACACCTATACATTTAAGTTTATAAAAAAGGTGGAGATGTGAAACTGAATCAAATGCACGCTTAAAATCTACAAAGCATGCATACACAGGCTTCGAATTATTTTTCACAAATTTTTGAATGATGGTATTTAACACATACATATGGTCAGTTGTACGACATCCTTTAGTAAAACCAATTTGCTCACTTCCAATTATATTTCTAGTTTTTAAAAATTTTGTCAACCTGTTATTTAGAATTGAATTAAATAACTTGCCTATGTTATCTGCAATAGTAATGTCCCTGTAGTTTGATGGATCATGATTAGATCCAGACTTGTGAAGGGGGGTGATAAAGCCTTGGCCCCATAATTTTGGGTAAATACTACTTGAAAATACTAAATTAAAGAGTTTTTGTATTAGAGGGATACACACGGTTTGGCTATATTTTATCATTTCATTCGAGATCATGCTGAATCCACTCGATTTAGAATTCTTAAGACTTTTTATTCCTTTTTCTAGTTCCTCAGGTATTATTAAGTAGTCAAGTTCATTAAAAACATTTTCATTGTGGAATGATTCAAGTTTCTTCTTAATCAAATCATCACTATATTGTTCATTCTTATTTAATTTTTGAAAGTATTCTTGCCATTCAGATGGGTCGATAGTATTCTCAGATTTGTTTTGACTATTATTTGAGATTTTTTTAATTTTATCTAGTAGTTGCCAATAGGCTTTGGGATTTTGATCATACAAATTATCGAGTTTATTCATGATGTCTTGTTTGAATTTTCTTATTTTTGCTCTTCTTTGTTTTCGATACGATTTCAGGCATTTAAAAAAGGACCCTCGTACATATGGATCTGTGTGGTGATTTTGCATTAATTTGTATTTTCGATATAAGTTTTGTTTTAAATTTATTATATCTTGATCTTGCCATTCTCTATTCTTTTTAATTTTCTTCTTCTTGCTTTTTTTTGGTTTTCTAATAATTTTCTTTAGTGATAAATCTGCAGCTTTTTGAAAAATCTTATTTAAATCTTCTGCGGCATAATTAATTGAACCTTGGTCATAACTTTTATCTTTATACTGTCTAATAAAATTTTTGATTTCATTTGAATTGATGGCATCTTGAAATGCTGAGACTGAGTTATCATCCCATATATATTTATCTGGCATTAAAGCTAGATTTAAGTTTCTTTCATAAATTTTTGTGTTGCATTTTAACATGCATGAGATCTGACAATGATCTGAGAAATCAGGTAAAAAATTATGAGTGTGAAAATATGTGAAATTTGGTAAGAGTTCCTCAGATGCTAAAAAATAATCGACAACACTACTTCCTAAAGGTTGGAAGCAAGTGTGTGCACCCATTAAATCACCCATTGTTCTGCCATTAAGGATACGCAATGATGAAGATAAACATAGAGATAGGAGTTGTCTGCCCCTAGTGTTTATAAATCTATCTTTACTTTTTCTTTGAATTAGACTAGAATCACATTTGTAATTGTCAAATAATGGAATATGTTTGTCTGAATCCATTTGGATATGATCAATTTCACAAGCAGTTCTTGCATTTAAATCTCCTGCTATCATGATTTTTCCTGACTGGGAATATTTTACTATATCATTTTCAATCATTTCAAGAATATTATAATTCAATTTTCTATAGTAGGAAGAATTTTCAGGTGGATTGTATACAAAACAAATGTATAAATCTTCCTGAAACCCAAAGAATGTTCTGTCTAACTTTAACCATATAAAATCATTTGTGGCATGTTCTAAAAATTTAACACCCAGTCTTATTGTATTAAATATATATACTGACAAGACACCGTGTCTTTTCCCACTAGGTTTGGTTCTAGGTCTTATAAAATGAACCGGTCTTTGAAAACTTGGAAGTTCTAAACAATTATCCAGATCACAGTGGGTTTCTTGCAAGCAAAAAATGTCTTGCTGTAAAAGATTGTCAACAAAAATATCATCTTCAAATTTGTTAAATCTCTTACTAATATAACCATTGATATTCCATGTTGAAATTGTCAAGTTTTATTTTGTATAAATCATGTGTGCTTACAATGATCAATAAAATAAGCATACAATAAAACCAGTAAATATAAGTCATAAAACTATGAGTTGCATGTAACTGTGTACTACAGAGATATGTGATGTATAAAATAAAGTACATATACATTTGTTTATATTCATAAAATTGTGAACTTTCTTAGGAAATGTATATACATATATCAGTTGTTGCGTGTGTGTACATACATGTATTTCTATAATTTATAGATTTTTTTGCACAATATTTATGTCTGAAGATATTGTAGACATACTCTCTCTGTAGAGGAGAAGAGTTAATAATAAAAATCAAAAATTGTTACTTATGATATACATTTATAATATAATTATTTATTTATTTATTTTTCCTTTAAAATGTAGTTCTCATTCATGTATGTTTAAACATGTTTTACAAATAAAAAAAAAGTCAGTGTCATGATGGTCTTTTTAACTAACTTTATCTGTCCTGATTTTAATATTATTAACTTTTGTATTACCACATATCATTTGCACCAGTGTTTTGAGTCTTTAATCTCACATGTAAAAATTAAATAATAATTTATATACAGATCATAAAAACAGTGACCATGGTACTCAAATTCTTAACTAGGAAGTACATGTATATGTAGGAAACTATAAGTATGTAAACATCTATAATAATGCAAAAATAATAAACAATTTAAAGTCTTGTTACATTTTTACATATATGTGCCTATTTAATCATATTTTGTAAAGTATGGATAATTCCAGTCATAATTGTTTTGATCTGATATCCAACTACCTTGAGAGTTTCTATTTCTCTTAATATTAAGTGCTTTATATAATGCATATTTGAGGTTTGTGACAAACACTTTGGTTCCTTCAAAGTTGAGGTGTATCTTGTCAAAATTTAGAAATCTATAGTTTGCATTGCCTCTGTACCCCAAGGAAGAATTATCACAAAGGTGTATGTACTTTTTATGCATGAATATGTGCTGCAAGATTATATTGCATTCTTGTATTATTTTGTTCAAGATATAAGAGTCTCCTCGACATATTCCCAATGAGACTATAGAAGCAGATGGCCATTTTACATGTTTGCTATCAACTAGGGAAGCGAATTCTCCACAGGCGTTCTCCATGTTTTCTTTGTTTCTTACATCATTTGTGAAGAAGTGCAAGGCTATACAATCAAATACCTCAGTACAAGATTTAATATATGATTTGGTTTTTTTCAATTGTGTAACATAACTGTTTTCTTACTGAGTAGCCTCTAATAAACTCATTTGTTATAATTGGTCTTAGGTGAGAGTTTCCTAACAATAAAATCTTTTTTTGTGTGTTTTGTTTGTTGATGCTACCTGGTTTATTGGTTTGTTTATCTATACTGACTTACATATGTTTATCTATACTGACTTAATATATGACTTCCATTTAACTATCACTTGTGAATGCACATGCATTCTTAGTGTAATTTTACTCGAGGAAAATGTTCCTTGTTGTCTTTATAATAAGTTATTTCGTGCTCTTACTTTAAGGGTTTATTAAGTTAAAATTTCTAAGGAATGACATGAATAGGAAAATCAAGCATATATGCTAGGAAGACGCTGCAATGCAGATTAAGACTTTCAAAAAAAGGATACAGAAGTAGGCAACGTTTGAAATAGAATATACTAAAGGCAATTATTTAATCATGTTTAGCTCCACAAGTTGGTGATCGGATCATTGGGCCCCTACCTTTGCCACTGCAAAGGTTCATATGGTCAGTCAAAAACTCGATACTCTTAAAAGACGGAATATTCCATGGCAAAATGTAAATCACCAGGATTACCATTTAATTTAGTACAATCTATCCAAAACGAAACAAAAGGACAACCACGGATATACAAAAATGTCAAGACGGGATGAATAGAGTTTCATCATCAGATTGTACAACAATGACTTACGAGGAAAATAAGCATTAAATGCATACTTATAGGGCATTCTTTTCATCTTTGAATAGACATATTTATAGTTGCACTTTGTTGATACAGCCATGCCTCTTTTGGGAGATATATGTAATATTCATAGATATTTTGTTTTGTTTCAGTACTAGTTCATTCATATGTTATCTATGTTCATCTCATAGAGAGGGAATGTTACAAGTGTTCAAACACATGGTAGCGGCGAAAATAGAATTCCGAGGAAGACTCAAAGTGAAGGTTGAAGAAGTACAGAATTTTAGTATAAGTTTAAACCCTTACAAGTTCGTTGCATAAACATGCTGAAAATATGCCGCACAGTCCTTGGTTTTGACGTAAGAATAAATAAGTAGTGCATATCAACTTTCCGTTCTAGGATATACTATTTTACGAAACTGCATAGTAATCATGCCAAGGGGGTTCCTGTGCAAAATTATATTTCCTACATTTATTTTCTTATATTTTTTGTTCTAATCATTAATCTTTGTTTTTTCACAGTGAGCAACATATTCAGAAACAAGATGTATTTGTGCCAACCGAGGTGTTAAAAATTGAAACAAAAAACAATGGTAGTTTTTCTCAGTTAAACAACATACTGGAAAAATGTTTGGGTGGCAATAAAACAAACATAAAAACGTACACATTCATTACTGATCGCTTTTCTGAATTAATTACCACATACATGTATTACGAAAGTGATCAAGACCAAATGCAAGCTACAACAAAAGTTATAACTAGACCAGAAAGATGTGGACGAGCATGTATGCAGACAATCGCAAAAAGACTCAATACATTCATGACATGGCAATGTACTAGAATTTGGCCGAAACACTTAGCAGAGGCAGGATTTTTTAGAACAGGCCTAGGAGAAACGACCGTTCAGTGTTATAAATGTGGAATAATATTAGATACGGATTACTTCCAGACATTTCCGAAAAACATTCATAAGTTGGTACCCCCTGAGTGTACCTTTTCTGTCGAACTAGAAAAGGGTGAACAAATATAAACTCTCAACAAAAATGATACGGATAAAAATATATTATGAACTACTATCACATTAGATCATAACTATTATGTGGTTGCATTAAGCATTTACAATCCATTCATAATATAAACCATTCACATTGCTATACACTGTGGATTCATTTATTTTCGAGGGTAACAATTTTCGTGAATTGAAGAACACTTGCATTTTCGTGAATATTTCATTTTGTAGTTTTGCAAAGATCTGTATATACTCCTTCAGAAAATTAGTAATGTTTTTAACATTTAAATTCGTGGTTCTCTTCTGACCACGAAATTCACCAAAATCGTCATACAACGAATAAATAACGAATCCACAGTAGATAAATCACCTGCGAAAATAAAAGTATCAACATAAATGCCAACCTGCTTTCCACATGTTCCACAGATGGAAAAATAACAACGTTAAAGACGTTTTTTTTATTATATATACGGTTCTGACAGCGAAATAGGGCGACATTTCGAATTGGCCAATCGGGTTACCAGAGGAAAAATAGCTGAGGAACCGGTATTGGTTATGTTTGCTGACATAAGTTGAAAAATACACCCGTACTGTTGTCCATGTTATTACATACCCTGTATTAATGTATTATGGTAAGAAACCACTGGATTGTAATTTTGTTTTTCATTTTTTGCAATACCATGCCACAGCTTTATTCTTTTAAACAATGATTTTTTTTATAAAGAGGCATATCAAGAGTACGCCATATACCTGACTATTTGTGGACTCTAAAAGAGGGACGAAAGATACCAAAGGGACAGTCAAACTCATAATATTATTATTATTATTAGGTCTTTCACCTTTCGGATGAAAGACCTATTGTTTTTGTTCTGATTATTAGGTCTTTCCACTTTTCCGTGGAAAGACCTATTGGATTTCTTCTGATTATTATTAGGTCTTTCCACTTTTCCGTGGAAAGACCTATTGGATTTCTTCTGATTATTATTATTATTATTATTATTTTTTTTTTTTTTTTTTCTTCCGCCTAATTTTTTTCCTTCGCTGTTTTTTTGTTTCGCAAGTTGTCGCTTAGATTTTTGGAATATGATATCGAACAGTTTATACGCTTTTGAAACCAACTCGTTTTAACCGAATACTATCCCAAATAAGAGTTATCTCCCCGAACACTGTTTCTCTTGTTATCTCTAAGGCTTCGCAACCGTATAAGAAACCGACAAATTTATTTTTCCAAATTGCTCGTTATATCATTAGGATTTTCTGTTTTATTTTGACCGAAGCCGTATATAGATTCCATATGACAGTTATCCCCCCTTTTATGTTTGATATACGAATCCATAAGTGATAGAGACCTAGGGTCTTTGGATTTGAGGTCCTTGGTCCAAAAAAATGAAAATAAGGTCAAGGTCAAAGGTCAAGGTCATATTATAAAATTTATTTTGGCTGATTTTCACTTATTTTCAAAAGCCGTATAACTTATCGACAAATTATTTTTACTAAATTGTTAGTTGCGACATGTCGTAACTTATAAATTTTGGTTGAAAGGGTGCGTAGACAATAAATGGGAGTTTTCGCCCCTCTTATGTTTAGCATTATGCGTAAAGTGATATTACTCATAAACCATACATATTAAGGAACTAGTGTCTTTAGGTTTGAGATCCTTAGTCTATGACCTTGAAATTGAGGTCAAGGTCATAGGTTAATTGGACGTTCTAGATTTTGACCTTTGCTCCAAATTCATATTTAGACATCATAAAGTCATAGGAACTGACATATCAACTGAATTTTTACATATTTTCACATCAAAATATGTTGTAAGTGGTGGAAAGACCATCAATGGTTCTCTGAACAATTGGTTTTTAATATTGTTCTTACATCTCTTCTGAAAAAAAAATCCACATGTTTGTTATCAGTTAAACTCGGAAACTACAAGTCCAATCGACCCCAAAATTTGCAGTCAGCAGGGCATACATGTACTTAAGGTTCATAAAACAACGTGGTGTAGATATCTCTCATGACTTTTCCTAGAGAGAAAAAATTGCAATGCCGTAAAAATTGCTTGCTAGGTCCGTAAATCTCAGTGAAATGCTACAATAAAATGTCCGCTCCTAGATTGAAATACTTTCTGTGTTGCAAACTGGTGCTGAAAAATGTACATTATCAGAAAATAATCCTTAAATGTGTTTTAAAGTTACACCGAATAAATTAAATCCAAAACATGCACTGCTGGTGAACTGTGATCAAAATGTCAATTTCCTACAATGACAAAAGAAATTACATTGTGTACATTCCGTCTCTACACATGTTGTCTGTTCAACATCCCGACCTAAAGAGAAATAAAAAGACTAAGTTTTCGTTATTATAAACCCAAGTCACGTGATGTCTCCTCAATCTGGCGCGCGCGCTGTACCTAAAATAAAATAAAAACTTTCCAAACTAAACATGAAACTTCCCCGGAATAATATAGACCCCTTACACAAACAAACAAACAAACAAACAAACACACACACACACACACACACACAACAAACAATCATGTTTCTAAGGGGGGGAAAGACCGTTTACAATTGCTTTTTAAAAGCAATTGATTTATATATTTTTTTTTTTTTCTTCCGCCTAATTTTTTTCCTTCGCTGTTTTTTTGTTTCGCAAGATGTCGCTTAGATTTTTGGAATATGATATTGAACAGTTTATACGCTTTTGAAACCAACTCGTTTTAACCGAATACTTTCCCAAATAAGAGTTATCTCCCCGAACACTGTTTTTCTTGTTATCTCTAAGGCTTCGCAACCGTATAAGAAACCGACAAATTTATTTTTCCAAATTGCTCGTTATATCCTCAGGATGTTCTGTTTTATTTTGACCGAAGCCGTATATAGATTCCATATGACAGTTATCCCCCCTTTTATGTTTGATATAAGAATTTGCATTTCTAACTGGTAAACCATAAGTGATAGAGACCTAGGGTCTTTTAATTTGAGGTCCTTGGTCCAAAAAAATGAAAATTAGGTCAAGGTCAAAGGTCAAGGTCATATTCTAAATTTTGATTTTTGCTTATTTTCACTCATTTTCATCAACCTTATAATATATCGACAAATTATTTTTACTAAATTGTTAGTTGCGACATGTTGTAACATAATAATTTTGGTTGAAAGGGTACGTAGACAATAAATGGGAGTTTTAGCCCCTATCACATCTAAAACTATGCGTAAAGTGATATAACTTATTAACCATACATATTAGAGACCTAGGGTCTTTTGATTTGAGATCCTTGGTCCAAAAAATTGAAAATTAGGTCAAGGTCAAAGGTCAAGGTCATATTCTAAATTTTTGATTTTGGCTTATTTTCACTAATTTTCATTTACCTTATAAGATATCAACAAATTATTTTTACTAAATTGTTAGTTGTGACATGTCATTACTTAATAATTTTGGTTGAAAGGGTGCGTAGTCAATAAACAGGAGTTTTAGCCCCTATCATATCTAAAATTATGCGTAAAGTGATATAACTTATTAACCATTCATATTAGAGACCTAGGGTCTTTTGATTTGAGATCCTCAGTTTGTGACCTTCAAATTGAGGTCAAGGTCATAGGTAAATTTGACGTTCTAGATTATGACCTTTGCTTAAAATTCATATCTGTACATCATAAAGCCATATGAACTGACATTTTAGACTGATCTTTAATATTTTAATATCAAAATAGATATTTACTGGTGGAAAGACCTTCAATTGTTCTCTGAACAATTGGTTTTTAATTATTAGGTCTTTCCACTTTTCCGTGGAAAGACCTATTGCTTTTCTTCTGATTATTATTTTTTTTTTTTTTTTTCTTCCGCCTAATTTTTTTCCTTCGCTGTTTTTTTGTTTCGCAAGATGTCGCTTAGAAATTTGGAATATGATATCGAACAGTTTATACGCTTTTGAAACCAACTCTGCTTAACCGAATACTTTACCATATAAGAGTTATCTCCCCGAACACTGTTTTTCTTGTTATCTCTAAGGCTTCGCAACCGTATAAGAAACCGACAAATTTATTTTTCCAAATTGCTCGTTATATCCTCAGGATGTTCTGTTTTATTTTGACCGAAGCCGTATCGAGATTCCATATGAGAGTTATTTCCCCTTTTGTATTTGAAATTTTGAAATGTATTTTAAACTGGAAAACCATCAGTGATAGAGACCTAGGGTCTTTTGATTTGAGATCCTTGGTCCAAAAAAATGAAAATTAGGTCAAGGTCAAAGGTCAAGGTCATATTCTAAATTTTGATTTTGGCTTATTTTCACTCATTTTCATAAACCTTATAAGATATCGACAAATTATTTTTACTAAATTGTTAGTTGTGACATGTCGTAACATAATAATTTTGGTTGAAAGGGTGCGTAGACATTGACTGGGAGTTTTAGCCCCTATTATATCTAAAATTATGCGTAAAGTGATATAACTTATTAACCATACATATTAGAGACCTAGGGTCTTTTGATTTGAGATCCTCAGTTTGTGACCTTGAAATTGAGGTCAAGGTCATAGGTAAATCTGACGTTCTAGATTATGACCTTTGCTTAAAATTCCTATCTTTACATCATAAAGCCATAGGAACTGACATTTTAGACTGATTTTTAATATTCTAATATCAAAATAGATATTTACTGGTGGAAAGACCTTCAATTGTTCTCTGAACAATTGGTTTTTAATTATTATTTTTTTTCTTCCGCCAACTTTTTTTTCCTTCGCTGTTTTTTTGTTTCGCAAGATGTCGCTTAGATAAATGAAATATGATATCGAACAGTTTATGCGCTTTTGAGACTAACCCTGCTTAACCGAACACTTTCCCATATAAGAGTTATCTCCCCGAACACTGTTTTTCTTGTTATCGCTTAATCTTCACAACCGTATAAGAAACTGACAAATTTATTTTTCCAAATGGCGCGTTACATCCTCAGGATGTTCTGTTTTATTTTGACCGAAGCCGTATGGAGATTCCATATGAGAGTTATTTTCCCTTTTGTTTTTGAAATTTTGAAATGTATTTTAAACTGGAAAACCATAAGTGATAGAGACCTAGGGTATTTTGATTTTAGATCCTTGGTCCAAAAAAATTAAAATAAGGTCAAGGTCAAAGGTCAAGGTCGTATTTTAGATTTTTATTGGTCTTTGATTTCCCTATAACTTTGGAATGGTTATAGATACAGAAAATTTACATAGTGAAAAATGTTTGGTACCTCAAGGGGCAACTTTGTTACATTTCGACTGTATTGGTTTTACCATTGTGTAAGGAACATAATCCCCATTGATGGTTTATATAAAGCCATTATAAGACAAAACTCTTAAACCAAATGACCTTGACCCATAGGGTCTTTTGAAATGACATTGTGAAGCAATGACCTTGACAAAGGTTACAAGGTCAAAGGTCAAGGTCATGTACATATGTGATTTGGGGCACTACTTGAAGAGTTTTATGTGTGTTTGCCAACCAACCAACCAACCAATCAATCATGATCATGATTAATCAACCAATAATGATCATGATCATGATCAATCAATCAATCAATCAATCAATCATGTTTCCCAATCAATCAATCAATCATGTTTCCGTCTCATGTGTTTATCATAGGGTTCAAGATCTTCTTTGTTTCTTTTTCGCTGTTTCAATTGACCCTATCCAACGTGTTTAACCAACCAACCAACCAACCAACCAACTAATCAATCAATTAATCAATCAATCAATCAATCAATCAATCAATCAATCAATCAATCAATCAATCATGTTTCAGTCTTATGTGTTTAATATAGGGTCCAAGATCTTTGTTTCTTTTCCGCTGTTTCAATTGACCCTATCCAACGTGTTTAACCGTTTAACCAACCAACCAACCAACCAACCAACCAACTAATCAATCAATTAATCAATCAATCAATCAATCAATCAATCATGATCATGATCAATCAATCATGTTTCAGTCTCATGTGCTTAATATAGGGTCCAAGATCTTTGTTTCTTTTTCGCTGTTTCAATTGACCCTATCCAACGTGTTTAACCGTTTAACCAACCAACCAACCAACCAACCAACCAACCAACCAACCAATCAACTAATCAATCAATCAATCAATCAATCAATCAATCAATCAATCAATCAATCAATCAATCAATCATGATCAATCATCCATGTTTCATGAAACATTGAAATTTAATATTGTTCTTGCGTCACTTCTGAAAAAAAATCCACATGTACTCTGAAACTACAAGTACAATCGACCTCAAAATTTGCAGTCAGCAGGGCATACATGTACTAAAAGTTTATAAAAAAATTTGGTGCAGATATCTCTCAAAGCTTTTCCTAGAGAAAAAAAATGGCAATGCCGTAAAAATCGCTTGCTAGGTCCGTAAATCTCAGTGAAATCCTACAATAAAAATGTCCGCTCCTGGATTGAAAAACTTATCTGTTACAAAACTTGTGCTGAAAAATGTACATTTTAAGAAAATAATCCTTAAACGTGTTTTAAAGTTACACCGGATCAATTAAATCCAAATCATGCACTGCTGGTGAACTGTGAACAAAATGTCAATTTCCTACAATGACAAAAGAAATTACATTGTGTACATTCCATCTCTATAGATGTTGTCTGTTTAACGTCCCCACCTAAAAAGAAATAAAAAGACTAAGTTTTTGTTAATATAAACCCGCGTCACGTGGTGTCTCCTCAATCTGGCGCGCGCGCTGTACCTAAAATAAAATAAAAACTTTCCAAACTAAACATGAAACTTCTCCGGTAACACAATAATATAGACCCCATACCGAAACAAACAAACAAACGAACAAACACCCCCCCCCCTATAATCAATTTCAAAGGGGGAAAGACCGTTTACAATTGCTTTTTAAAAGCAATTGATTTATATTTATTATTATTATTATTATTATTATTATTATTATTATTATTATTATTATTATTATTATTATTATTATTATTATTATTATTATTATTATTATTATTATTATTATTATTATTATTATTATTCTTTACCACTAACTACCGTCATGTGTATAGTTATTCATATTGTTATGCTCTGAAATGCAAATACTTAGATTCCCTCAATAACTGACAATGACCATCAACTGCGTATAGGCTCATTTTAATAGTTGCCTTAATATTTACAGAAGAGTAGAGCCAACTTATATTTTGATCAAAGTGAATCGGTCAAATGATAAAAAATAAGAATGGGAATTTGGAATGTTTCAAAGAGACCCGACAAAAAGAAAGGGAAACAGCCTAAACCAACCAATAGGTCTTCAAAACAGCGAGAAACCCCAACACCCGGAGGCGGGATACAGCTGGACCCTAAACAAAAATGTGTACTAGTTTGGAGAAAATGGCCGTCATACTTAACTCCGAAACATATAAATGCACTTAACTGCGGGATTGAGCATGTTTTGTGATATCTCAACCCTCCCTATATACCTCTAGCCAATTTAGAATATACAAACACACAGCAATACGCAGAGTAAAACTCAGTTTAAAAGATCATTTATTTTTTTTGCCCACAAATGTAGAAAAGAAATTTCATTGACAATATGTTATGATGAATATGATGAAAAGAGGTTTGGTGAAAACATAAAGTGTCCATTTCCTAGTTGTAGATGCGACCGGGTTGTACAAGTCTGTAATTTACAGTAGCAAAAATTACTTTTATATACATAATAATGTGTGCATTGATTGATGCTTAATCAACATAGATGTAAATTATTGATTATACAAAGCAAATCGAAATAAATGGTCGAACATACAATCCTTCATGCACAGGAGTTTTCTAAAACTAACATATAAACAATCCTGTTAAATAGAATGCTTTCAACAGAGGTTCAAAAGACTGCACAGAGATAATATTAAATTACACCGTTTGCACTCCAGCAATTCTGCATTAACTTCAGCAAGCGAATAAATAAGCAGTAAAAAGTGTAACTAAACACCATTAGCTACTGAAAATGTCATAATGAAAACATGGGATTGCAGAGAATGAAAGCATTAATGACAGCATTAATACAGGGTTTGAAATAACATGAGCAATAGTACGGGTGTATGCAGATCTTTGCAAAACCACAAAATTAAATATTCACGAAAATGCAAGTGTTCTTCAATCCACGACAATTGATATCCTCTAAAATAAATGAATCCACAATGTAAAGCAATGTGAAGGGTTTATATCATAAATGAATTGTAAATGCTTAATGCAACCACATAATAGTGATGATCCAATATTATAGTAGTTCATAATATATTTATATCCGTATCATTTTTGTTGAGAGTTTATATTTGTTCACCCTTTTCTAGTTCGACAGAAAAGGTACACTCAGGGGATACCAACTTATGAATGTTTTTCGGAAATGTCTGGAAGTAATCCGTATCTAATATTATTCCACATTTATAACACTGAACGGTCGTTTCTCCTGTTCTAAAGAATCCTGCCTCTGCTAAGTGTTTCGGCCAAATTCTAGTACATTGCCATGTCATGAATGTATTGAGTCTTTTTGCGATTGTCTGCATACATGCTCGTCCACATCTTTCTGGTCTAGTTATAACTTTTGTTGTAGCTTGCATTTGGTCTTGATCACTTTCGTAATACATGTAAGTGGTACTTAATTCAGAAAAGCGATCAGTAATGTATGTGTACGTTTTTATACTTGTTTTATTGCCACCCAAACATTTTTCCAGTATGTTGACTAACTGAAAAAAATACAATTGTATTTTGTTTCAATTCTTAACGCCTCAGTTGTGTCAGATTATGTTGCTCACTAAGAAATAAAACAAAATATTAATGATTAGACAAAAAACATAAAAAAATAAATGTAGGCAATATGCTTTTACACAGGAACCCCCTTGGCAGGATTACCATGACGTTTCGTAAAATAGTATATACTAGAAAGGAACGTTGATATGCACTACTTTTTTATTTGTACGTCAAAACCAAGGACTGTGCGGCAGATTTTCAGCATGTTTATACAACGTACCTCTAAGGGTTTAAACTTATATTAAATTCTGTACTTCATCAAACTTTACTTTGAGTCTTCCTCGGAAATCAATTTTCGCCGCTACCATATGTTTGTATACTTGTAACATAACCAAGTAATATCTCTATGAGATGAAACATCGATAGCATATCAAAGAACTAGTACTTTAACAAAACAAAATATCTTTGAGTATATCTTCCAAAATGGGGTGTGGCTTTTGAAACAGCGGTATCAATGAAATGCAATCATAAATATGTCTTAAAAGATGACAAGAATGTCCTATTAGTATACATTTAAGACTTAAAAATAAATATGTATGATTTTTTTTTATCTATTATATTCTGATTTTCCTCATTGTCATTGTTTAACAATCTGACGATCAAACGCTATTCATCCCGTCTTGCCATCTTTATATATCTGTGGCTGTCCGTTTGTTTTGTCTTGGATATATTGTACTTAATTAAATGGTATTCTGGTAATTCATTTTGCCGTGGAATAATCCGTCTTTCTTTAGTATAGAGTTTTTGACTGACCATATGCACCTTTGCAGTGGCAAATGTAGGGGGCCCAATGATCCGATCACTACCCTGTGGAGCTAAACATGATTAAATAATTGCCTTTTGTATGTTCTATTTCAAACGTTGCCTACTTCTGCATCCTTCTTTATTAAAATTCTGAATCTGCATTACAGAGTCTTCCTAGCAAATATGATTGATCTACTTATTTATGTCATTCCTTAGAGATATTAGCTTGATAAACACTTGAAGCAAAAGCACGAAAGAACTTATTATAAAGACAATAAGGTACTCGAATGCTATAAAATTAAGAATGCATTTGCATTCACATGTGAAAGTTAAATGAACGTCATTAAAACAAACTAGAACTAGAACCATAAATGCAATAAAAAAGCATAGAATTCATCAAAATATCCTATAACGAGATACCGTTCGTAAAGAATGTTTACATTATGGGAGAAAAAATAACAATCCTTTATGGGTGAATTTAACATAGATATATAAAATCGTATAATAAAAAAGCAATGTAGTATGCTGTTAAATTTGATATATGCTTTCTGTGCTTCTTTTTTACGTATTCGTCTGTTTAAGAGTGATGAAGATAAGAAATCAATGTTGACTGCTGAACTCTTATATTTTTGACATTTTTACCTGTTTGTTTTGTTTACGCATCGTTGCGAATATAATGGAATTTGGTGCAACTGTCATACAAGTAAGAGTTTAAGCTAAGATAAAAACAGATTCAATTCATCATTTCCTGCATAAGAAAATGCCTGTACCAGTTGATATCCAGTCGGTTGATGTATTTGAACATTTGATTTTGCCAATTTTTTTAGGGACTTTTTGTATTGAATTTTTCTCGGAATGTTGTAATTTTACTTTTTATATAGCGTTGTCTCACTGAACGATAAACAATATATATTTGATTAATTTCCATGATGTAATTGCTTACATATTTACATTAACATTTTTTGTTGACATAACGATATAAAAAATTTCGTCTCTTTATTTGCCATGATTTGTATCTGTATTCGACTGATATTTGTATCTTCTGTTTTTTTCATGACTGTAAAATTGCGTTGAAATAAGTACATAACGCCGCTCAAGGAAATTAGAAATAAAAATAAATGAGTGGTAACCAAATGTGTTTGGTAATGCATTCAAAGTTTTGAAGCCCTATCACAGAAGCTTCCATACAGGGAATTAAATAACAATGACGGAACTTTCTTTTTTTTTTAACTTTAGCAATAATTCTCAAGTTATTAGTGGTTCACTTACCTTCATACAGTATTGTTTTTTTCTCAACAGATTACAAAAATGTTAATGCAATTAACGTTTCATATAACGTTTGTCATTTGCATCCTTACATTATACAATACTGCATATTGACAAATGCAATATGTGTCATTATGATTTCACTTCATTCATATAGTATCTTATGTACTGATAAAGGTACAATAACCTTTCCCACATTTCCGTGTTACACGAATAGTAAAGTCAAGTATTTAAACTTCTCAAGTACTTTATTTAGTGTTGTAATCGATGTCTTAAGTCACTCATCGTATTCCTGGGGCTTTTTATTTTTAAGTTTTAGGAGCAGTGATTTAAACAATTAGTTTTTGATGAATATATCTTAAATCTATTACAGGTTGGACGGTCTGTCATCATCAGTACCAGGCTGACTATCCTCAAGGTGGGATAGTTTGCTCTGTCAAGACTGCTTACATCAATCAAATCTACGGCTTAGGCTTGGTACAATAAAAAGTGTCCTTTTATTCATATTGCTTATTATCGTACAATCCAAGTGTCGCAATCGGCTAGTATTTTCAAACGAAGACTGGTGGAAGTGGAGAACTTTTATCCGTAAACTTCTTTACCTTAAATTAGGAAATTCATTAATCAGAATGTTCCATAAGTGCGCCACATTTTACCCATTGCTAATCTCTTTTGAACGCCCGATAATCGTAATACAATCATGTACTCTTTTTTGAACTTCACAATTGAGATAATGAAAAGAACAGAATAGTGTCTGGCTGCTGGCACGTAAAATACATTAAACATTATTCGTAACAGTACGTCTTTACTATTGCCTAAATCTCCAGATATAAAATTACCTAAATTGCAAGCAGCTAATCAACAGAAAATCCACAGATGAAATAGATTAACTAAAAGTAATGCAGTACGAACATATTTTTACAGGAATACTTCTTGAAAAGGGTTTCTAAAATATACCTTTTCATTAACGTTTAGGTAGTACTATTACGTTATAGATAATGCATATTTTAAGGTTTTTCTTGTCGTGAACACACCGAGGGGTGTCGGGATTGATCAAATGAAAGACTGACCGGAGGGAGGTCTTTCTTTGAACAATCCTGACACCCCAAGGTGTGTTCTACGACAAGAAAAACTTTCAAATATGCATTATCTGACTTATATACCGTCAAAAATATTAATTTTATAAAGATTTGTAAAATGTATAGTATCCTATTTTACCGACAACACTAAATTTGGATATTCCTTTCTAATGCGTTCAGGTTTTAATACTCCCTGCGGCTCATTTAAAATGTGATATAAAACTCACTAAATGATTTAGATATAAACCTTTTAAAGATTGTCTTTTGAATAGCAATACATTTTTTTAAAAGATAACCAGGTTATAATTATATAACCTCCGCACCCGACGCTTTCGTGAGTTACTTTTGTGTTATTCAATAGAATATAAGATTATCTTATTAGTTGATCATTTGATAGAGTAAAAGGTATACATTAATGTTTGAAAAAAAGTTAAGAACTGACACGAAGACGAATATAAATACATGTAGGTGACAGTATGATTTTCTTTTCAGTGTGTATCGTTTTGAACATGCATGAAATATTTGCCACTGGACGTTAAGTATAGCAACCAAAAATCAATCAACCTATTCAGTTTGACTCAATAAGATTTTCAAAATCTTACATACGAATATGTTAAATCTGGATTTATTTTATGAAAGTCTACATTAAAATTCATCTGGCATATATAATAATGTTTCTTTATTGTAACGATAAATCAACAAAACTTCACGTTATTTGTTTCTAAAATTAAAATGTGGGACTACAATTACGGTTTCATTTACACCTATCATCGATTGATCTTTAAAAAGAAATTTCCTAATGAGCAACAAAAAACTATGTCTCGGTTATTGTATAGAAAGGTATATACTATGAAATTAAGAGCGCGGGGCTTTGCCCCAAGCTCTTATTTTCATAGTATATACCTTTCTATACAATATCCAATTTAGCACATATTTACAACTTGAGTAATCCTGTAATTAGTCTATTGGCATTTTTTGGCTGACTGGATGTAGCTCATTTACATAGTTTTGTAAATCTACTCACTATAATATCATTGTAAAAATAGGATTTCAAAAGGCCCTTGACTTTAGAATGTAAAGAAGGTAGCTGCTGGTGTAAGTATGTTATTGATATAAAGCGTTGTTTTACTATACAGGAACTTATTTACTTGGAAAGATGACAAAATGAATTGACCAAGAGCAGACAATTCTTAAATTGCAGTGAAAGCTTTACATTCTTGAATATTTTTTTTAATTTCACATAAAACCTAAAACTATCTTGAAAATGCTTTTGAATGAGTACAAACAGTTGGACCCCCCCCCCCCCCGCCCCCTCCCACATCTTTGGTTGAAACACCTTTTAAAAATGGCTGGATCTGCCCCTGGTATGTACCCATAGGTTGTCTAGTGAATAGTTTATATGCATGAAATATTTGTCACTAGACATTAGGCAACTAATTCATGCAATTATCGACCAATTTATGACTGAAAAAATCAAATTGCTTTATTAATAATTTCCCTTCAAAAGATTCATGGTTGACTTTTTTGTGTACAAAGTAATTGCATGGAATATAAAGGATTACACATTTTAGATTGAGTTGTACTTTAATCAAGGTATAAAGCACCATAGTTATTACTCTTTATTTTAATGTAAGAAACTTTTTTTAATCGTCAAAACAAAATTTAGATCAAAAGATTGATCAGTAGGATGTTAAAAATCTGTTTGAAAACTATTTAGTTAATTTGGAACACAGAATTTATTTCAAAATAGCCAGTAGCAATTTTTGTTCTAATATCTTGATTACAATACAATGAAATCTTACCCTTGTGGTCATTCATGCGTAGTTACTTAGTACACGGAAAAAGTATGTACTATGAAAATTAGAAGGCAAATTCAAGCAATTTGATTGGACGAGAAGTTGTGAGTATGTGCTAATAGACGAATAAAGTTTTGAAGTAAATAATAGATTGCATGTTTATCAAGGAAAATAATGACCTTACACAGGTCATTATTTTATGCCTTGGAGCATATACCATTGAAACATGGTATCATCCTGGTTGATTCTGAAAAAGAATGACACGACGTTCTGAAAGAAAATAACTCCATATAGGTAAACATAAATGAAACTACGTAACAGCACCAAAATGTCATACTCCTTCTGACATCACACAAAACTATCCAATGACACATCCTCTGTGACGTGTATTCTCAAGGATTTTTAAATCTAAAAATAATGATAAAACTGGCCTTCCCGTTGGGTATATTTATAGAACAAAAACCCAAAACGATATTTATATAACTATCTGGGTTTCTCATATTTAACATCTTTTAATGTATTTATTAAACCTATGCTTGCTCAAATAAAACAACGAATTCATGACCAAATTTTGCAAGAAATATATATTACAGAATCATCAAAATTTTATCATTCTTTTGACATTTAAAAAAAAATTTAAAATCAACGTGCACACTATGCTGACTAATTGCATATGTTGAAAGATAGGGCACCTTTGGCAAAACTAATGCTAAGTGCACGTTTATTTTAAATAAAAAAACAAAAATGTCGAAAAAATGATAATTTCAATGATTCTGTAATATATGAATTCTGTTCTTGTAAAATTTGGTCATGAATTCGTTGTTTTATTTGAGCAAGCATAGGTGTAATAGATACATTAAAAGATGTTAAATATGAGAAACCCTGATAGTTATATAAATATCGTTTTGGGTCTTTGTTCTATAAATATACCCATCGGAAAGGCCAGTTTTATCGTTATTTTTAGGCTTGAAAATCACAGAAGTCACAGAGGATGTGTCATTGGATAATTTTGTGTGATGTCAGAAGGAGTATGAAATTTTGGTTATGTTACGTAGTTTCATTTATGTTTAATCAGATGTAATAGTACTACCTAAACGTTAATGAAAAGGTATATTTCAGAAACATTTTTCAAGAAGAATTCCTGTAAAAATATGTTCGTACTTGTACTTTTTAGTTAATCTATTTCATCTGTGGATTTTTTGTTGATTAGCTGCTTCCAATTTAGGTAACTTTATATCTGGAGATTTAGGCAATAGTAAAGACGTACTGTTACGAATAATGTTTAATGTATTTTACGTGCCAGCAGCCAGACACTATTCTGTTCTTTTCATTATCTCAATTGTGAAGTTCAAAAAAGAGTACATGATTGTATTACGATTATCGGGCGTTCAAAAGAGATTAGCAATGGGTAAAATGTGGCGCACTTATGGAACATTCTGATTAATGAATTTCCTAATTTAAGGTAAAGAAGTTTACGGATAAAAGTTCTCCACTTCCACCAGTCTTCGTTTGAAAATACTAGCCGATTGCGACACTTGGATTGTACGATAATAAGCAATATGAATAAAAGGACACTTTTTATTGTACCAAGCCTAGGCCGTAGATTTGATTGATGTAAGCAGTCTTGACAGAGCAAACTATCCCACCTTGAGGATAGTCAGCCTGGTACTGATGATGACAGACCGTCCAACCTGTAATAGATTTAAGACATATTTATAAAAAAAATATTGTTTATATTTGCTTAATTTCTGCTTAGAAAAAGGGTAAAAATTTTAGACCGCTGAATAAAAGAGGGACGAAAGATATCAAAGGGACAGTCAAACTCGTAAATCTAAAACAAACTGACAACGCCATGGCTAAACATGAAAAAGACAAACAGAAAACAATAGTACACATGACACAACATAGAAAACTAAAGAATAAACAACACGAACCCCACCAAAAACTAGGGGAGATCTCAGGTGCTCCGGAAGGGTAAGCAGATCCTGCTCCACATGCGGCACCCGTCGTGTTGCTTATGTGATTACAAATCCGGTAAATAGTCTAATTCGGTAGGTCAAATTCATGAAAGGGAAGGGGATTGTAGTTTCGACGTAAGGAACATATCCGATATCATTTGTGAAACGGTTATTCCATAACGGTCAACCAACTCGTGATGGCGTCCGTAAAATTTACGAAGGGATGATTTCAACTTCACCATTTGTAACTCTTGGTTTAATAGCTTCCTTGTGAGCAGTAACCCTCTATCAAGAAAATCATGATAGGAAATGCAAGCACGGGAATATCGTATCAATTGGGAGATATATACCCCGTAAGCAGGTGCTGCTGGAATGTTGCTACTTAGAAATGGAAAGTTCACAATTGGAAAGCTGAAATCGTCTCTTTTGTCGTAAAGTTTTGTCTTCAACCGACCCTCATTGTCAATTTCTAGATGTTAGTCAAGATATGAAGCCGACTTAACTGTATCTGTAGTATCCTTTATCTCCAATTCGATGGGATAGATGCGATCCACATAGTCACCAAATTTTGAATTGTTTAGTGAAAGAACGTCATCTATATAGCGGAAAGTAGAGTTAAAAGATATTGCTAACTTCTTATCTTTCTTCCTAAGAAGTTCCTGCATGAAGTCAGCCTCATAATAATAAAGAAACAAGTCAGCAAGTAGAGGGACACAGTTTGTTCCCATTGGGATGCCGACAGTCTGTTGAAAAACACGTCCTCCGAACGTAACAAATATGTTGTCAATCAAGAAATCAAGCATCTTGATAATATCGGTTTCAGAGAATTTTTTGTTTGAATCAGAATGATTCTTTACAAAGTAGGATTTATCCCTCCCTAAGACAAGATACTTGTATCTACGTTGGTCACTCTTTTTTATGAAGCAAAGTAATACCAACTCTATTAATTTGTCTTTTAGTTTGGAATGTGGAATACTTGTGTAAAGAGAAGAAACGTCAAATGTTTTAATACTGTTACAAGATGAAAGAGAGTTAGATTGTATGTACTCTAAAAGATCTTTGGATTTTTTAAGTATCCACATCTGATTCACGCCACCTCTAGAATAGGCAGTTTCACAATAACTTTGAAGCCCGTCTTTGATTGCTGATAAAATGGATGTTAATAATTTAGAAAGGGGTTTCGTGGAGCACTTGGAAGACCCAGCAATATCCCGTTGTTTGTAAGGACACTTATGTAGTTTAGGTATCCAATACAGTGATGGACGATCCAGTTCTTCATCTTTGGTTGAAATACCAAAGGAACAAAGAACAGACCTATGATTATCCAGGATTTCCTCTTTGGTAAGTGTCGTGAGGGTATATTTTGGGTTTCCAAGTGAATTGTCTATACCTTATTCGTTTATCAAGCAATAATTGTAATGACTTTTACAAACAAAAACGATGTTATTTGGGGCTTTGTCTGCGGGGACAACAACATATTTATCATGGAGGTCAGATAGGTGTTTAGCAACATTTGGATCTTTGAAGATTGACGTAGCATGGCATTGATGGACCCATTCAGTTTCTTAATTCTGATTTGTATTAACGACCTCACTGCCTTAATCCATTCGGATAGAGTGTCTACGTCTTCCTTCTCGCGCTTAGCCCATTGCCTGGCATAATCCTCGACTGAATCCATCAAAATTTTAAAGTTGTATTTCCAATTGGTGGATTTAGGCTCACGATATTATTTTTTGGTTGCACCGTAAAAAGTTAAAATCCAGCATTGTATAGTAGTGCATTAACAGTCCGACATAAACATAATCGCTCCAAATGGAGCTTTCGTTAGTAGAATCCGTATTAATTATGTGTATCAGCCGGGGAAAATGTGAAAGCATAAAATAGAGTAGAGTATATGCAATACACATATTTAACAGCGCATGGTGATGATTCATAGCCTGGCTGTTTTCGGTCTGATAATGGTCCCTTTTAGACCGAAACCGTTTATACTTTTTTATGCGTTCACATTTATTACTGATTATATAATTCAAAATCTATTTGTATAATATTTTTTAAATAAAGTTATAGTTCCCTAAAAGGTAAAGGAAATGCACTAAAACATTATCCAGGTTACGTAAAATAAACGGTCTGACCTTATTCATAAGAAACATCAAACATCTTGTTTTCGGTTTCATTCTAAAACTTAACATCCAGAAATGAGAAAAAGGATGACATCGATAATAACACTAAATAAAGAACTTGAAATGTTTTAGATACTTGACTTTATTTTTCGTATGTGTCACACAGTGTATTGTATGAAGAACAGTTGTAAAGGACATACGTTCAATAACACGGAAATTGTGGGAAAGATATTGTACCTTTATCAGTATAAAAGATACTATATGAATGAAGTGAAATAATTATAACACATATTGCATGTGTCAATATGCAGTATTTTATAATGTAAGGACGCAAATGAAAAACGATATATAAAACGTTAATTGCTTTACCATTTTTGTAATCTGTTGAGAAAAAACAATACTGTATGAAGGTAAGTGAACCACTAATAAGTTGAGAATTATTGCTAAAATTAAAAAAAAATTAAAGTTCCATCATTTCCATTTAATTCTCTGTATGCAAGCTTCTGTGATAGGGCTTCATAACTTTGAATGCATTACCATACACATTTGATTACCACCCATTTAATTTTATTTTTAATTTCTTTGAGCGGCGTTTTGTAGTTATTTCAACGCAATTTTACAGTCATGAAAAAAACCCAGAAGATACAAATATCAGTCGAATACAGACACAAATCATGGCAAATAAAGAGACGAAAATGTTATATTCAATAATCGTTATTTCAACAAAATATTTAAATGTAAATATGTAAGCAATTACAACATAGAAATGAATCAAATATATATTGTTTATCGTTAAGAGTGAGACAACGCTATTCAAAAAGTAAAATCACAAAAATCCGAGGAAAATTCAAAACGGAAAAAACAAATTTGCAAAATCGAATGTTCAAATACAAAACAAGAGTGTATCTTTACTATAGAAAAACAGATTATTCCACGGCAAAATGTAAATTACCAGGATACTATTTAATTAAGTACAATATATCCAAAACAAAACATCCACAAATATATAAAGAGATCAAGACGGGACGAATCGCGTTTGATCGTCAGATTGTAAAACAATGACTTAAGAGAAAAATCAGAAAAGAATAAATGAAATATTCTTATACGTATTTGTTCTTAAGTCTTAAATGCATACTTATAGGGCATTCTTGTCATCTTTTAAAAGACATATTCATGGTTGCACTTTATTGATACATCTGTTTCAAAAGCCACGCCTCTTTTGGGGAGATATATTATATTCATTGATATTTTGTTTTATTTTTTAAGTACTAATTCCTTGATATGCTATCTATGTTTCATCTCATAAAGATATTACTTGGTTATGTTACCAGTATACAAACACATGATAGCGGCGAAAATTGAATTCCGAGGAAGACTCAAAGTAAAGATTAAAGAAGTACAGAATCTAATATATTAAGTTTAAACCCTTAGAGGTTCGTTGCATAAACATGCTAAAAATATGCCGCACAGTCCATGGTTTTGACGTACGAATACATAAGTAGTACATTCATGTATCAACGTTCCGTTCTAGGATATACTACTTTACGAAACTTCATAGCTATCATGCCAAGGGGGTTCCTGTGGTAAATCATATTGCCTACATTTGTTTTCTTGTGTTTTTTTTTTCTAATCCTTAATATATTTTGTTTTCTTTCATAGTGAGCAACATAATCAGAAACAAGAAGTATTTGTGTCAACAGAGGTGTTAAAAATTGAAACAAAAACAATTATAGTTTTTTTAGTAAATTAACATACTGGAAAAATGTTTGGATGGCAATAAAACAAACATAAAAACGTACACATTCATTACTGATCGCTTTTCTAAATTTAGTACCACATACATGTATTACGAAAGTGATCAAGACCAAATGCAAGCTACAACAAAAGTTATAACTAGACCAGAACGATATGGACGAGCATGTATGCAGACAATCGAAAAAAGACTCAACACATTCATGACATGGCAATGTACTAGAATATGGCCGAAACACTTAGCAGAGGCAGGATTCTTTAGAACAGGAGAAACAACCGTTCAGTGTTATAAATGTGGAATACTATTAGATACGGATTACTTCCAGACATTTCCGAAAAACATTCATAAGTTGGTATCCCCTGAGTGTACCTTTTCTGTCGAACTTGAAAAGGGTGAACAAATATGAACTCTCAACAAAAATGATACGGATAAAAATATATTATGAACTACTATCATATTGGATTATAACTATTATGTGGTTGCATTAAGCATTTACAATTCATTAATGATATAAACCATGCACATTGATACACACTGTGGATTCATTTTTTTAGAGGAGATAAATTTTTGTGGATTGAAGAACTTGCATTTTTGTAAATACTTAATTTTGTGATTTTGCAAAGATCTGCCTATACTCATTCAGAAATATAGTAATGTTTTTACCACAAAATTCAGGAAAATTGTTATACAACGAAAAAAAATGAATAGACAAATCACTTGTGAAAATAAAAGTATAAACATAAATCGTTTGATGCCAATCTGCTTTCCACAGATGAAAAAAAAACCGTTAGAGATGCTTTTTTTATGATGTATACGGTACTGACAGCAAAATAGAGCGACACTTCGAATATGCAAATCAGAGGAAATTAGCTGAAGAACCGATATTATTTGTATTTGCTGACATAAGTTGAAAAATACACCCGAACTGTTGCTCATGTTATTTCATACCCTGTAATAATACTGGGAAGGCACTGGATTTTAATTTTGTTTTTTATTCTCTGCAATCTTATGCAACAGCTCTATTCTTTCAACGAATTTGATCTCTTTTTTGTTTGTTGTAAAAGTGCATATTTAGAGTACACCAATCTGATTATTTTTGGACTCTTAACTTACATATTAATAGGAGGAGAAAATTTCCGTTGTCTTACATTAGTAAAGGTTTATTTGGAAGTCAAACGTTGTGTATGCTATATGTTCTCTAGATCCCAATAAAACAACCAAACATTAAAAAAAATCTTGACAATCACAGATTTACATAACTCATTATATTTACCAACGATTGACCAAAATGAAAAGAAATAGCGAAATAGGTGATAAGACTAGTTAATTATAAGGTCGGTCGGACAAGTAAAAAAAAGTAGAAGTTGAGAAGTCAAAAATCTTTACCCTCTCCGTTGGCACATAAAACACCAACCTTCAAATGTTGCCTATTAAATGACAAGTAATTTGCTGGTGTTTTAAATTTAAAAAGGGTTTACCGAAAAACGTCTGCAGAAGTTATAACAGTTTTCATTTTGTAAATTCAACTAAAGGGTGTTCGCTTGTCATTGGAATTTCTGTCAGATTTTCGGAATCCTCTAATTTTATCCATTAAATGCCTTGAAATGTTTTCCCAAATCACCTCCTCCATTTTTTTTAATAAATCTATTATTTGTATAATTTGTAAGCCATCTGTAAAAGTCTAATAACATTTTTTTTTCTTTTTAATAGTTTTTGAGAACTTGAAAAGGATGTCAAAATTTCAATGGCTTATATTTCGGAAACAAGCACAAGCACATTGACCTATATATATGTATATATATATATATGTTTTATGTCGCTTTATAAAACTCTATCAATATATACTAGTGTTATAAAAAACTTGTTATTTTGAACATTATTAGCGAATTTCTCATCATTATATCACTAAATTATACCTATTTACTGAGTCACAAAAGAATCGAACTTCACATTTCACATTGTTGTGTATGTGTTTTCGAAAATGAATAATTTTCAAATGAACATTTCTCAAATTCAGTCACGTATATTTCAAACAATGTAAAAGAGAATGAATAGACCTGTAGATAATTAACAAAGAAAATCGCGAAAATTACTGAATTCCAATGAAAATTTACAACGACAAATCGGTAATAAGTGTTTCTTTTCGTTGTTGTTTTATTTGTGTTACATATATTTGTGTGAAGTATTTGATTAATTAGGTCTTTCCACTTTTCTGTGGAAAGACCTATTGTTTTTCTTCTGATTATTTTTTTTTTTCTTCCGCCTAATTTTGTTCTTGCGATAAACATTTGTTTCGCAATATGTCGCTTAGATATTTTGTATATGATATCGAACAGTTTATGCGCTTTTGAAATTTACCCTGCGTAAACAAATACTTTTCTTTGTAGGAGTTATCTCCCCAAACACTGTTTTCCTTGTTATCGCATCTCCTTCGCAACCGTAAAAGATTATGACAAATTTATTTTACAAAATTGCTCGTTATATCCTTGGCATGATTTGTCCTATTTTGACCGAAGCGATATGACCGCTCCATATGAGAGTTATTTCCCCTTATGCATCTGATATAAGTGATATGAATTTCTATCTTATAAATCATAAGTGATAGAGACCTAGCATCTTTTGATTTGAGGTCCTTGGTCCCTAAAAATGAAAATTAGGTCAAGGTCAAAGGTCAAGGTCATATTGTAATATTTGAATTTGGCTTATTTTCACTTATATCCAAAGACTGTATAAGATATCAACAAATTATTTTTACTAAATTGTTAGTTGCGACATGTCGTAAGATGTAAATTTTGATTGCAAGCGTACGCTGAATGTAAAAGGGAGTTTTCTCCCCTCTTGTATTTAAAAATACGCGTTTGGTGATATAACTCATTAACTAAATATAATTAAGACCTATGGTCTTTTGATTTGAGGTCCTTGGTTTATGACCTTGAAATTGATCTCAAGGTCATAGCTTAATTTGACGTTCTAAATTTTGACCTTTGCTTTTATTCAATATGTGTACATGATAAAGATATACAACTTTTAGAAAAAGGTATCAAACCATTTAACCTTGAAAAAAACAACCGGAAGTGACCTTTTGTAAACCGGAAGTAGCTATTTTTTTGTACTTTATTAATATAAAAGTATATAGAACCAGATATTTTTGGAATTAGTGTCAAGTAAATATTCAAATATAATCGGAAGTAACATTTTTCAAACCGGAAGTAACAAATTATCTCCCTTATTTAAAAAAAATGTATGGAAACAATATATTTTTGGAATCAGCTTACTAGGAGCTATCATTTGACGATTGAAATGACATTTTAAACTTAGTTTCACAACTTTTCATATCAAAATACATTGTTTTGATGGAAAGACCTTCAATTGTTCTCTGAACAATTGGTTTTTAATTAAATATGTTTTACTCCTGCAGATGATTATGTACGCAGAGAGCCTTATTGGATATTTGTTTGTCTAAATGAATTTCTCTATTTGAATAGATATATGATTATTAATATTATTATAATTATTATTAACATTCTTCAATAATACCTATCGACATGTGTATAGTTTTTCATATTGTTTTGCTCCGAAATACAAAATTTACATTTTCTCAATAACTGACAAATACAACCAACTGCAGTATAGGCTCCATTCAATGGTTGCAGTATTTTTTTTCTCCAGAAAAGTAAAACAAACTGCTATTTTGATCAATGTGAATCGGTCAAATGATAAATGATAGGAATATTTCAAAGAGACAACAATCCACACCCGACAAAAGAGTAGAAAACAGCCCAAAACAACCAATGAGTCTTTAACACAGGGAGGATGGAACCATCACCCGGAGGAGGGATACAGTTGGATCCTGAACAAAATTGTGTACTAATTCGGAAAAATAGACGTCAAACTTATCTCCGAAACATATAAATGCACTGAACTGCGTGGTTGAACATTTTTGTGATATCTCAACCCTCCCTATATACATCTAGCCAATGTTGAATATACAAACACATAGTAATTCGCACAGTAAAATTAAGTTTAAAAGATGTCTGAATTTGATGTAAGAAAAGGAAACAAAACAAACTAGGAAAAATAACACTGGTGCACAAAATAACAAATGATACCTTTCAGTTTCTTACATGCTAGCTTCAGACCCCAATTAAACTTATTGAAAGATAATGACTTCATCATATGAACACCAGGCCCATTCCACGTATAGGTTTAGTATCATATTTACCAACATAGAATATATAAGAATAACATAGCCAACAACTGGCTTTAGAATACATGTGGTTATTTTCTAGCCAAAGCTTACAACCGCACGGTGTTACTGTTCATTTTGCCGTCTTATGATTGAAATATCTTGATTCGTGTGGACAATATTCTAGTTTCACACGTAATTTGATGTACACAGCTTGCAATAAACATTGAGACAACTTTAATGGCTTCACATAACACATATGAAGGCTTCTATTTTGGCTGTCGGTGTATTTAAACTACAGTTGACAAATCTAAGAAAATATAGATGTGAACATATTAAACCATTGTGGTGACGTCAACCTATTCATTTACCGTGGATTCTTTTTCTAGAATCAACGCTTCCTAAATCTGTCGCTGAAATGGACTCACCAAATTATATTCAATTGTGTTCTTTGTGTGTCTAATTTCATTATGTTTGAATTGGCCAATTTACTGATTTCTGTTCACTAATGGAATTATTTTAAAAACTTACCTTAATTTTTGTAATTTCTATATGCCTGCACTGGGAATCGAACCCATCTATGAATTTGCTTAAGTGTCATTAACATCAAAATATCGACGAAACCTCTCGGCTACCAATTGGTTACGATTTATTTGTCTATCTTATATATATAAATGAATATTTGATTTACATCGGTACAACGGACACAAATGGATTGTACCTTTATATATACAATAATAGGCACTCGTAGTATATGAGTTGGTAGCCGCGAGGTTTCATGGTTATAGTTAATGAGTTAGAACTTGGCGGTTTAGGTTCGAATCCTGGTATATATTTTTTTGTTGCCTCTATTCTCTAGTTTGCCTGTTTTGTTTCTTGTTTTTTAAGGTATTATGGATATTTTGTTTAATAAAAGCGAGTTTCTTCGTTTATAATCGGATCATTGTTAGCTATTCCACATGTTTGAAATGAAAATGTTAACATTCTAGGTGTTCATTTTTGTTTTATAAACCACTATTATTAGTATGATTTCATCTGTTTTTTCGCAAATTCCTATGCTAGAAAATCGTGATATGCCTAGAATAAGACTTCTTGTTAGAAATTTCAGACACATGCTTTAAAATATATGCTATATATATGTTTTTGTCAAGTTGTTGTCCCCGGCTTTGACATATTCCCCATTTTCATTCTCAAGCTTATTAGAAAAAAGATAGAATATGTCTCATTTTGTCAAAAATGTTCAGATAGATATAGATAGATATAAAGGCAGACGTGGTGTGTTCAACATGTATTTGTATTGTTTTAATCATTTAATTGTTATATATAATTTAATGTTATGCATCGTTTGTCACGATAACATGGTTATTTAAACTCACTTACAATACCTTCTAATTAAGAATAGGCTTTAATTTTGAATAGATATTATCACAATAGTTTAAGTTATAGATACAATGGATAAGCGTTGATTCATGAAAAACAAACCATTCGCCCTCGCCATGACAATGAAATTTAAATTGTTGAAACGTTATAGAGTTATACAGCTTATATAACATTAAAATGTGTGTTTCAAATTTTACATATTTTTTGTGTTTAATCAATTAAACAAACATTGCAAGCGTTTCTTACGATTGTATCTTCTCACTAAAAGGGTCAATGATCCGTAAGGGTACCATTTTCTTTCATGATTGATCAGGAATTTGATAAAGACGTCAGTGATTTTGGTGCGGTTAACAGTTTTACATGCAGTAGGAGGGAAGAAATCGATAATATCCATATGCATAATGTATTGCTTGTTTCTTAAAACCGAATCAAGAAGAAGACGTAATTCCTTGTACGATGAATACAGCAACATTTTTTTCCAAAGCTCGTTGCGGAAACACCAAATTGAAACAGGTAGTAGTTGTCCTCAATGAGGCGATGCAAGAAGTGTGCATATCCATAAACAGAAAGAAACCAAACACGAATGTTTGCCGACTTTTAGTTTATTTTGGTTTTGCCTGCAAATGTTAGAATGATACATTGCTAAAAACTATTTGAGATGGTACAAAAGTAAATTATTCTAATTAAATTGTAAAGATTTAATTGTTGTAATTTTTTTTCATCATTTTAATTTTCTTTTTGGATATCCTAATTCAAGCAAGTTCACACAAGTTCTAAACTTTTAAAATTAATCTTTGAATTTGATTAATTGACATTTCTTTTTATTGAGAATCAATTGACTTGATGACTGATCATTTATAACATTTAAAAAAAATCACAATTGCATTCTAACAAATAAACAAATAGGTTCATGTATTAAAATCTAACTACTACATGTAGTCTCAGTTTTTATAAATGCATAAACACATTCTATTATCATGACAGATATGTTTTTAATCTTTTCTTTATCCTTGTATCACAGGATGGACAGAAGTCCATAGCAACAGCACACTCCTCACAGGTCTGTCGATGTCCACAATTTACAAACAGTATACAAATATCATTGGTTCTACATCGAATGCATTTCATTTTTTCCTTCAGTTGTCTGTTTGTCTCTTTCATTTTCTGAAGATCTGTAGAGACAATAGATAAACACACCTCAAATCTAAATAGTTTCGATTCACAGATTAATTGCTTGAAACTTTTTTATATTTTACAATAAAAGATTGTTCGCCTGCGAGAGAAGTTTATCGAATTTATTCATCTTTGGTCTTTTGCTTATTCAATTCAATGGTGTTTGGATGTATAAATACTCATTGATACTCTCTTTTTTTTACTTTTACAAATTGTGACTTGGAATGAGAGTTGTCTCATTGGCATTCATACCACCTCTTCTTATATTTTTTAAACCTTCTCATGTAGTTGAATAATTAAAGAAAGTATAAAAGGCATTGATTACGATAAGCAACAATAGAAGTTCAATTTAAAAGTTGTAATAGGCCTGTCATCGTAGAAATAATGAATCACTTTTTGCATTAACATATATCGAAAGGGGATGTTATATTGTTTCCAAATGAGAACATTATTCGCAATTAAATCAAGGACAAGGATCTGAACAGTGATAGGTTACGGTTTCATTTGTAAGACTTGCAACTCATAGGCATTTCATTGCAACGCTATATGTTTATGATTTATCATATTATTTTGAGTAATAATAAACTGTTAATTCATATGGCTGCTTGACAATATTAATTGTATTCAATACACATCAATATAATCTTACCAATACGAACATTTGTAATTTACATTATTAAATAGTGTAACAGTTATTTAATTCATTTATGATTTTAAACTAACGTTGTTTTACTCCATGATTAAAAAAAGTACTGTATAATAATTACCCTTTTCCTCTTCTTTTTCTTTCAGATAAAGGCGATGCACTGTTAAGAGAAACATATTAAAAATTAGTTTTATCAATTTACCAATACCAAGGCGTTTTCCCAAGGAGAAAGAAATGCATACATTTGACATATATGGCATATATACCACAAATCTGTTCGACAGAATACACTTCACTCACAATTATCAGGAGAACTTGTTCAGGGAATCACTGTTGTGTACGAATGAATACACACATAATGGTAACAGCTCGAATCGACCATGTCAGCTTTAAAATTAACGATTTTAAATTAAGCAGAATATTTCCATCTCACTGTAAAATATTCTTGTTTAGACCGAATGTATCAATTCATCAGACAAAGTTTACTTTTGAAGTTAGCTGTTCTGTTATGATTGTTTTTAGTCCAGGACGTCGAATATTTTTTTCCCTTTTTTTTACCAAACTTTTGTTCATGAGTGTCCTAGAGTGCCCTAGGTCTTACATGTTTTACTTTATTATCGTTTTTGTCAAGAAAAACCCTTCAACAAATGAATTAGTAACTTCCGACCTTTTCCTTTCTGTTTTCCCTCCGATCAATTCCAATAAGGAATATGTTATTATACAAAATATTACAAAACGTCTTATGTTGTTCCCCTCACAATTGTGTTTTTAAACACATTAGGGTAACTTTTTAGTATTTTATATACTACAATCTAGTATCCTTAATTCTAATATGACGTGCGTCTTTGGCTTTGTGAATAATACCGTGATAGAATTCTCGATATATCTGTACTTAGCGCGGATTCAGAGATATACATTAAAATGGATTTTACAATAAACATCCCACGTAAATCCTCATGCATCGGAACCTGTTTTCCAACGCTATGCAGATTTTATTGTTTTAAAATTTGCAAATAAATAAAAAATACAGAACGTTCATTCTTATTTGGATGCATAACAAAAAGAATTAATGCACAAAATGAAAATAAAATAAAATTCCACGAAAGTCCATTTATGATTTTGGAGCTTTTAAGTCAATTTAAAACATGACGTCATACAAATGAAAAATCTAAAGCTGAAAGTTTTTCCGTTACGTGAACCATCGAAATTCGTAAAATTGTTCTTTAAAATGGATTTTTGAAGTAGGTGATGTTTTATATTCCATTCTATTACCTTATTCGAATATTTACTGATTTCAGCAAGTCAACACGGCTACTCCTTAGTTACAAAATGTCAACTTTGGATTTGACGGCAGCTTACGAGAAAAACATGTAAATTAAAAATGGGAAATGTTGGGTTTGAGAATTCAAGAAATTATCAATGATGTTTATTCTCTATCTAACGGGGAGTTAAACAGAACAGCCACACACACGGCATACCGACAATCGCTTCAGTTTTTAAATGTCAGTATCGAAATAGTTCATGGAAGCCATAAATTTGTTTTCAATTTACACATAGCCTGAGCCTTGATTATTTCTTAATTTAAATTTTCAACAGAAAAAACACCAATGAATTAATATGGTATTTGTTTTTCATCAATGAAATCAACTAAGCCTATTACATTCGGAATGTCTGAAATTTCTTGATAGTATCCTTAATGTAAGGCCAACACCAATTATTCCAAAAATATAACCAAAATTAATATATAATATTCAAATAAAGGTATGGAAATGGCATAAACTCACAAAATGAGCTAGACATGGTACATTGACGCAGCAACAAATGTGGAAAACATGTTGGTAGAGTGAATTAAGTTAATATAATAACAAAGCATGAGGAATACAACAACTAAATAATCTTTTTATAGAATTTTACCGAGTAAACATGGTAACTGTAAATCAGTGCTGACTGAGTTTTCTGGTTTCTGTCCTTTCTAAAACATTCAGGAAAGTTCTATTAGCATTCAACAAAGTTATTGTATCTTGTTCTTTTAATGAAAAATTATACGATTGTTATTTTTTCATATGTATCAACAATTTTAGGATGAAATGAAAACCACAAAGCAGTCCCGGTCGATTTTTGTAACATTTTCTTTTTCTGAAATCTTCGATTGTCGTGTTTGATATAAAAGACTCGGTGGTCAACGAATTCGATTTGATAGCAATCTATAGTTTAATCGATGTTGATTTTAAATATTGATTGGTTTTATATTTTTTAATTTGAAATACATTAAGATGTTTTTTTAGAGTATATACATGTCTGTTGCGTGACCATCATACATAGTTATCAATGTATATGTTGTGTAAAGTTATCCTTTTTTACAAATTATAATTTGTAGAAAACAATTCTACAAAGCATAAAATCACAGAGATTAAATCGGTAGAATCAGATTCTGTAAATGATGGTGAAACTAAATTAATTAGTACAACTGTTGAAATTGTGTCATTGGAAGTCGAAACTCAAATTATTCGCACAGGAAAACTCGCACTGTCTGGCCATAAAATCCAAGCGAAAGTCCTCACAAGAAATATACAATACAGAAACTGATCAATGTTTTCCCAATTCCACAGCATGACCGAGCTCCAACCAATAGAAGGAATACACGAATATGCAAGTAGGAAATCTTGGATATCATGTAGGGACAATAGCTGATAATTAACGCAAATGTAAAGTCAGATGTAACAATTCGAAGAGTAAATTCAAAGAGCAGAATATATTGTAAAATTCGAGGTGTCAATGTTCGCTCACCTGATCCAATAAGAAAATTGTATAGTATTGTATATTTTTGTAAACAGAGTCATCAGTGTGTTTCATATTGATTCGTTATTAAAAATAAAATAATTTTCTATCATTTGATGTACAAGTTTATTCCATGTATATTTATGCATAAGTTATGATTGAACTTAAGCGTTCTATTGTACAAATTATATATAATCATTATTAATGTGTACAGACACGTTTTGGACAAAGTACAATTTGTATAGAGTCAAAATATAAATTATAATTTGTAAATTTATTTTGTACACATTATAATTGTATACAACATATACAATAATTCAAATTTAACGTTCAAAGACATATATTCGGTTTAAAACAAAATTATAAAAATTTGCAAATGTAACCCTTAGTGAGAGAGGGGCGAAAGAAAAAGAGGGACATTCAACCTCCTAATTTAGATAAACTGAGCATATAGTAAATGATATGAATACATTACCTCAGTTATGCGTTTAACTTCCTCGATATATTCTCTACCTTTCATCTGAATTAAAAAATTACAGAATGGAAACCACCTGGCATGTTCCTCCCAAGGAATATCTCCTGGATCCCAATGTCGCCATTCACCATCGCAATAGTGACATCGTACAACATCGTTTTCTCCTTTAAAAAAATATAATGTGATTTATATCGGTGTTTTTTTCGTGCAATTTATTTAGTTTTTATACCCCCGCTTTAAAAAAGGGGGGTATACTGTTTTACCTCTGTCTGTCCTTCCGTCAGTCCGTCAGTCAGTCCGTCCGTCCCATGAATATTTTTCGTCGCATTTTTCTCAGGAGCTACCATACAAGGATTTTTGAAATTTTGTTTCAGGGTTTATCTAAGTCAGCTATACCGTGTGATGCTTTTTCAGATTGATCACTTGACGACTTCCCGTTTACCGAACACTTGTATGATTTTACACATGATAGCCAAGTTGAAAATCCCTCGACTTGATATTTAGAATCACGACAGGTAATTTTGTAAGTATCTATTAGTTTTAAAAGAATACTAGTACATGCAATTAAGGGATAAGAATTACTAAATTCTTTAAGTTGTAAAAAAACTAAAAAAAACTAGGTTGGTAATTAGTTACAATATGTAATTAAAATCAATGTAAACGATTTCATTTAGATAAATTAGGAAGAAATAATTGATACATGTACCAGTGTAAAAGAAACCAGCATCCACTAAAATCTCGGGGGTTTGTTCAATATCAGTTCTCCAAACACCAGCAAATGTTTTCAATCGAGAGTCTTTGTCTTCTAAAGTAGGATGCTTTGGATTATAGATCTAAAACATACATCCTATATCATAAAGTAATAATTTTTCATTCGTTGTCTATAACTGTCAATGACTTCCGGTTGGTTAACAATATTTTATTCGATCATGCTGATTTATAAACAGAATATGAGCATTATTATGCTAACCAAAAGATATGGTAATGTAATTTAAGAAGCAAAGGTCAATTGCAGAACGTGTGGACGCCTTCTGATTATTTGCTGAAAGGTTATTGGATGCGTTCTAAAGGCAACGTGTTTTCATTAAATTGCAACTTTTTGTAATTCAGATTTAAAAAAGACAAATGACATATTTTGAAGTTTTCAACTTTTTTTAACATTTTAGTTTTTGATTGGTGCTTTATTTTGGGGAATGGTTTTCGTTAACATAACTGTAAATATCAAATGTACCTTTTCCCATCTTGTTCGCTGGTCATTTACATAGTCCACTCCCTTTTCATTTATAAGGAACGCACACTTAAAGCTGTGTCTAGCATGTTCAACCCATGGTTCATCTTGATGATTCCATTTCGCTAGCCCAAGGCCACAACAAAAGCATCTCACAATATCAGCCTCGCCTTAAAAGACACAAAAAATGTTAAAACAGTGCATTACTTTGTTCGGTCAGTAATACACACAACGATAATTAATAGTTATCCCATGAGAAAAATGTATGTCCGCGTCAGATCACCCTAATGACCAGGGGCTAGAGAGGGTGATCTGACACTGACACAGCAAGTCTGTTTTGTTACAAAACAATGGAAAGCATACAAAACAAAGAAACTCAGGCTGGGATGATGTGGGTGAGATGATCTGGTAGGGATGATCCGGCTCAGATCACCCCTGGTAGAACAAAGGAGCTGGGATGTAAGTAACGTGTATTCATTTGTGTTCTTATCTGTATTGACTCCGTCCACACTTGATATTATCGAACAATAATAGATTGAGTGTTGTTTGTTTAACACCTTGTGACAAATAGTTGATGTATAATGAGGATTAGAACAAGAGAACATTTAGTTCATTAGATATATTCGTCAATGTATAACAACCGAGATAAAAGACTGTCAGTGACTCAGGATAAGGGCAGAAATAAAAAATATTTGACAAAACTCTTCGGATAACTGACGCAAAGTTTCTTATTGAATATGTTGGTTGTTTTTTCTAATTTTATTTCTTCATTTGAACAGGCGGTAACAGTTGTCTAATGTAATTTAACAGATCTAAAATTGAGATAAATTTCAAGAGAGGTATTCTCGAATGGATTTGCAGTGTTTATCAGATGGAAAATAGATGTGTAATGATGCTGCATTTTTAGATGTATTTGTACACTGTATCTTTATTGCCGATGTTATGTTGTATTTAAACCCCATGATAGATTCCCCCCTAAATGGTAACATGACCCCCATGGTAAATTCACCCCTCTCCATATATGGAAAAATGAACCCCATGGTAAATTGAACCCTCCTGTTTTTATAGCTTTTTACAGATCGAAAGTCAGACATATGAAGAAGGGAGGAAAGTTTTTCATGTTAGGAAAGAAAATAGCACGGCTTGTATAAGTACCCTGAAAATGCTGAAGTCTTTACCAACAAAATTTCATTCAAAGACTTATCAAATCATTTTGACTTGACCATGTTACTTGAATGCTTTGATTATTTGAAATTTTCACATATTAAGGGAGTTACATTTACCATGGTAAAAAGGGGAAAGGGTAAAAATTACCATTACTGAGTAAAATTGTAAAAACAGCTCGTTTACAAAATTATGATACATCAATAAGTGGTTTATATGAATTTAACATGATATAAAACATGTTTTGAAAATCTAACGAAACCATGCTATTTTGACCTCTGCCATATATAGTTTTCAGCACTTCGGTGTTGACATAAATATCAATTATGTGGTAATTTTAACAACTTTCCTGTTTACCAAAATATGTTTTTTTTTCGAAAAACTTAGGATTTTCTTATCCCATGCATAGACTACATAAGTCGTATTTTGCACAACCTTTTGGAACTTTGGGTCATCAATGCTCTTCAATTTTGTACTCGTTTTGGCTTCATAACTATTTTGATCTTCGCCGCTGGTGAGTCTTTTGTAAACGAAACGCTAGTCTGGCGTATTAAATTATATATTTAATAACTATTGAACCCATACCATATACCATTATTTTAAAAATATCTATAAAGTGTAGATCATTTACATAGTTATGATACTCAAATAAATAGTCTATATAAATTAACATGCTGGAAAAGATGTTTTGAAAATTTAACTTAGCCATGTTATCTTGAACCCTCTGCCATGGTATATTAAACCCCGTACTACAGACGTCGAATTTAAAAACATATAGCTAATCTAACTCATTTTCTTTGTTATGATACTCCTGTAAGTAGTGTTTATGTATTTAACATGCTGGAAAAATTGTTTTAAATTTTTACTTAGCCATGGTATATTGTACCCCAACTATGGACCTCCAATTAAGATAAAAACATCATATCCAACAGATTGTTCATTAATTAATATATTTATCTAAACAGAGGGAGAGGGGCTCATGAGGATTTTCGAAAAAAACATATGGGAAAATGTTGACCCCGGAGTTAAAATATGAATTTTTGAAATAGTGTTTTGACCTAGGTTCCCTTTCAGGCTGTTCATAAAACCATATGAGCTCGGGCTCAACTTCAAACGATGCCTATAACAAATTAAAAAAAGTTCCTGAAATTTCAAGAGAAGCGTAAAACTACTTTACTGATTACTAGTGATTAGTTTTACAAATTTCCATATCTATTTCAGGAAATTGTAAAATAATCAATCTTTTTCATTTGAATAAATCATTAACAAAGTCTTCACCAGTAACATTGACCATGTCCTATTTAAAACATACGAGATATTAAGTTTTCAAATAGATAAAGGAAAAATAAAAAGTATTTTATAATATATGATGAGTAAATAACAGAAGAAACTTTCTTAGGCTTTACCATGATTACATTTTAATAATTACCTGTGAAGAAATACCCAGCTTCCGCCAAAAGTTTTGATCTCTGTTTTAAGACGTTTGTATAGGACTGTATTCGTGTCAGGACGTTTTCATATTGTGGATATTGTAGCTGTTGCACAGATTGATCAGTAAATATATCTGTTGGTGAAGCATCAGTTACAGGTTCAATTATGTCAGTGTTTATGGGGATGTCTGTAAAGGTATTTTTATTTTTCCAGCTTGTTTTTAACGTTATGCACATTTTAATTTCAGGAACGAAACTACAATCAGGACTGCAGCGTGCATGAGCCTCTGATGGATTCTCTGGTGGAAGCCAGGAATTAACTGATGCTGTGTACTCACAGGTAAGACAACGAACAGTATTCTCTGTTCCAGTGTAAGTAAATCCTGCCTGTACTAATTGATTTGGACTAAACCGGGGGTGAACTGGCCAGTTTATATATGAGGCTTGACGTTCTAGTGGTGAGTTCCATTGGAACAGCCTCATGCTACTCTGAATATCAGAAGGAAAATAAGAAAATAGCTCGAATTGTTTTTTTCTGTACGCACATGAGCATTTCTATATAGCAGAACTTAATTCGTTTGAATAAAATATCCACTAGATGTCTTTTATGTTTCGTCTATATAATACGTCTCAAAATGGTAGCAGTATCCTTTCTTCGTTGAAGTGTGTCTATTGAAGTTATAGTCCATTACTAAAACATAAAAGCATTCGTTTCATTGATATATAAACTAGAAAACACACACACGTACAACCTGTATACCTTTTGCCGTACTAGTTAGTGCGAAAGGTGTATTGATTTACATTAGGGGCATTCGAAAACGAAAAGCTTCAAAAATGTATACTAACTTTTTTTTTATTTGTTATAAATTTAAATTTTTTAAGTTTGAAAGTCAAATATATCATTTCAAATAGTTCAAGACCAGAAACAATGTGGATTGATAAATGGCAATAACAATCAAAAACAAGGAGTTAACAAAGACTTACAAAACCAAAGGAAATTTACGTCTTCAGGAATCAGGAAGTTGTTTGATTATACTTAGCATTATTATTCTTCGGTATTGTTTTGTCAATATTAAAGTATTGTATATGATATTGAAAATAAAGCATTACATACTAGAGATAAAATGAACTGGTATAGGAATACCGGCCACGCCCATCCCCCACTCATCACTCGCGTGCATTTTATTGATAATGATAATAAAACTGGAGGATGTTTGGCATGTGTGTGCATATAATCTGATTAAAACAATTGATAATTTGTTAAGTGTCCTCGTCCTACCTGATCTATTTGCTATGCATAACACTCAGACCATGTATGAGAAAACACTGAATGTTATGGATGTTTTACAACAGGCCCAAAATGTTTAAAATCAATTACGAACTCTAGTTGTATTTCAATGATTATATTATATCGTACCTTATTGTTGTAAATAACACTTCAACATTTCGTTTTTTTCAAATCACGTTTTCTGTCATGTCTGTATGCCATCGGTGTTTAACTGCGTAGAATATGAATGTCTAAAGCTACAACTTTCCCGGAAGTGGATATTAACCATGTTTACCTATAAATAGATAACCCATTTATTTCAATTGTTTGGTGTATTTGTTTACACGACTAAGTGGTATCGACTTGAATATAAATACAACTGAGTCACTTAGTAATATTATAACGTCTTACAAAGTATAATTAGTGACACTTGTTCTCAAATATTCAAGCAAACATAAAATGAAGTGCAAATGATTGAGATGAGAATACATTGAATTGTATGTGATACTCCCTCCCATATATGTAGATATCATCAATTGATGACACTAGGAAGACCTCAATAAGTATTCAAAATTCAGTGATTTTCAAATATACTCTATTAGCAGAGTGAGTAAAGGAATATTACAGTAATATTCTTTACAATATCCGCGTTACCGTGACGGTTTGTGCAACATTTGACAATCTTATACCTTTTCAGAGGTTTTGTGATAATTATGAATGCTGTATTTGTTTAGTTTCATTATACTTTGGAAAGACAAATAAGTTTATTTTAAACATTTAATTTACAGGAATATGAATTCAATTATAAACCAGTCAAACCAGCTTCAAGGTTAAAAGTTTGTGCACCTTTTAACAAATATAAAATGATTGATAAAAAGGAATATAAAACACCATTTACTAACCCCATGTTTCAATTGATGAAGAGTATCATGAGTATCATGAGTATAGCACACAAAATTGAGTACTGATTTACCATGAGAAGGTCATACGAGATGAAGTACGATTATAACTGATCCTCAGATCACACTGGTTTCACATTGGCGTTCGTATATATATAAACATGTATATTTATGTTGTGAAAAAGATGTAAGTTTGTATAACTAATAATTTGTACAGGTTTTTTTTACGAGTGTTTTACGCATACCTCTAGCACTTGGTGATTAAGGTTTATCTTCTGAAATGTACCAGTTAAATATTCTAAATTCAAATGTATCTACTTAATTCTAATATTTGTGTTAAGCATTTCATTAAACACTGCTAACTTGTACAAAAAATCTGTACAAATTATTATTTATACAAAATTACAACTTATGCACAACATACATACCTTTGGTATATTTTACCTCTCTTCTATAAGTGTTTGTATTCTAAGGTTTCTTTAACCGAACTTGAGTTAACTAGTGACACAAATTGTGTAGGCATTGAAAGTAAATAATCGGCATTTATTCGCAATGATTCAACTTTCTATCATATGGCATTGCTTTAAAATGATTTATTTATCTTATTAACTAAAATAAAAATCACAAAAATACTAAACTTCAAGGCAAATTCAAAGAGGAAAGTCTCTAATAAAATGGCAAAATCACAAGCTCAAACACATCAAATGAATGGAAAACTACTGTCATACTCCTTACTTGGTACAGGCATTTTCTTGGTTAATTCAAACTGTCAATAGCGTCAAATATGATGTAAGTAGACTGTTCTAGAACTGTTAGAGGTGTTTGAGATTTTTGTTGTTTATTAAAAATTTTATTTTACCACAAAATGAACTGATTATATATACTTTATGAACTATCTCTATTTGACCGTACAACCGAAGTTTTTGTCATCTTTCGTTATCATCCTCAAAAACTATCGAAAGTATGAAACAAAACTTATATTTATCTTAATTCTGTCTGTTTCAATTCAAAATTTAAATAAGTTTTTGGTTTATAGAATGTTCTAAATCACGTACCATACCAACATTTTAAAAGACCAAGAGCATAAAAGTGAATGGTGAAACGTATTGCTTTGAAAGTGTTTCCCATTAAAAAAAACTCTTGTAGTATTGGTTCTGCCTTTTTTTTGTATGTCGTTCGTTGACCTATAGTTGTTAACTCGTAAGTCATTTTAAATTGCGCGGAGAGTTGTCTCATTGGTAAAAATGAAATATCTTCTTATTTGTATCAGAAGGAAAACCGAATGTAATAGGATACTTTTAACAAGAATACCAATGTAACGTCAACAAGTTTCTGTGTTACGTCAAATAGTTTCTGTGTATAGTTTTGTACTTTTGTACTTTTTCAACAAATTGTCGGCATTCCTATGGGAACGAACTATGCGCCTCTCCTTGCCGACCTCTTCTTATTTTCATATGAATCGGAGTTCCTTCAGACACTTGTCAAAAACAAGAAGATCAAGAAGCCAGGTTATTTAATGTTACTTTCAAATATTGTGATGATGTTCTTTCCATTATCAATCCGAACTTTTCTGATGGGGTTCCATTAATATACCCACCAGAACTAGAAATTAAAGAGACAACAGACACTGCTTTCTCCGCCTCATTTTTAGACTTATACCTCGAATTTGACATACACAGTCATCTCAGTACCAGCATCTATGACAAACGAGACGATTTTAATTTTGAAATTATAAATTTCCCCCACCTTAGTAGTAATATACTAACTTCACCTGCATATGGAATATACATTTCCCAACTTATTCGGTATTCAAGAGCTTGCAGCTCCTATTCAGACTTTGTAAAACGTCACCAGTGTCTGAGCAGAAAGTTGATGAACCAGGGATATGTCAAAGAACGTCTCGTCCTTTTTCTAAAAAAAGTTCATCGGAAGGTACCAAGAACTTGTTGATAAATATTCGGTATCAACTTCACAAATAATACAAGATGGTCTTGAAGTATAGATTTTGCGTACTGACGTTGGTTATCATCTTAATAACGTGTTATAGTATTCTTTTATTTGTCTTTATTAATAATACTTTTACTGTTAAGTCAGTTTTTTGAGATATATATTTGACGTGACTCTGTGCTTATGTAAAACATCATACTTTGAACGACAAAATTATTTCATTTATTAATATTACTTTTACTTATGGATCTTGTCATACTTTGAATGACAAAACTATTTTATTCATTAATACTACTTTTTCTGTTAAATCTGTTTTTTATGATATACATTTGACGTGACTCTGTACTTATGTATCCCGTCATACTTTCAACCACACAATTACTTTATTTATCATTATTACTTTTACTGTTAAAATCTGTTTTTAGTTATATCTACTTTACATGACTCTGCATTTATGTATGCCGTCATACCATACCTTGAACGACAAAACTATTTTATGTCTACCTGTGCGAATTTCAAACGCGCAATTTTACACCAGTACTGAAAACCTTCCATCCTTTACGGGTAGACTTTTCATAGTTTAATAAAATCGTATACAATAAACAAAATGAGGATGTTAAATTTGATGTTTACCTTTATGTGCTTCTTCGTTACATTTGTTGTTTTTATAGCGATTAAGATGATAACACAATTTTGACTGCTGTACCCCTATTTTTGACATTTTTACTCTTTGAGTATGTTTGTTTTGTTCACGCATTGTTGACAATGTAATGGAATTTAATACGACTGTCATACAAGTGAGAGGTTTAGCTATCTATAAAACCAGGTTCAATCCACCATTTTCTACATTAGAAAATGCCTGTACCAAGTCAGGAATATGACAGTTGTTATCCATTCGTTTGATGTGTTTGGAATTTTGATTTTGCCTTTTGATTTTGGACTTTCCTTTTTGAATTTTCCTCGGAGTTCAGTATTTTTGTGTTTTTACTTTTTAGAAGGAACATAATACCACATGCGTGTTGCGTAGTTTTGCTGATACTTGGCCTTGGTCAGAATGCACTACCATTGTATTAGAGAAAAATTAGATATCTTAAATACTTACTCTCTTTAAAAGCAATCACTGTAAACATTATTATTGAAAAATAAAATATAAATATCTAGTTGAAATTGAAAATAAGGCTGGATCGACAGACTTTTTATTGAAACGCCAACAAAACTTTATATTCATTCAAAAGACCTGGTTTGTTGTTGGTGTCATATGGGTTTGTACCTGCACATTAATTTTGTGTCGATTTCTTTTTCCAGAAATATTTTCATTGATATTTGATATCACGCTATTTGATTTTTAACAGTTCTGCAAACCAAAAGTTTTATTCTTGTTCTATAACCAAAGCGGTTGTTTTAATATGTCTACAAACAGCACTGCATTGTAACACAACTATAAAATTGAAGTCATGAAACACCCGAGTTTATCCTGGTTTTAATTGGATCCATTTTGTTGAGTTTCTGGAACTTTAGGATACCTTTGATACTAGAAGGACTGCTTTTTATCTTGATGTGATCTTCAATATTGTCACAGATTGACAACACCAAAATTTAACTACCATATCGTATATATCCAATACTTCTTATACCGGAGTGTGCTCTAATGCAGAAACTGCTCCAACAGAGTTATAAGGAGGGAAGATTAAACATGACACTTAGAATATTTTATGAACTTCATCACGAATTGAATTGGTTAATTCTAACGATTTATCTGTGTCTAAACATAATAACGAAATTTTTACAACGTTATATAGTGCATGTAGTGGTTTGCCAACAACTTTGTACCAAACATGAACAATTCCCGAATATGACTGTTTTACCAAGTTTGAACTCGCATTGGTATGATACTAGTATCAGAATTAGATACAATACCAATATATTAGGTATGATGTGTCTTTTAAAAGTCTGGTTCGATACTTTGTTATGTCTTATCGTTTCGTTTGTAATTTGAATTCTGTTTTTTTTATGCATGTTCAAGTAATTAATCAGCAAAGGAGTAGGTTCAGTAAGACCCCTTTTTGGCCTCAAAATATAGCAGTTTTAGAAAATTGTGAAAATGTAATCGTTTAAATATTTATTGCAAAGTAGAATGCTTCTGCTACATAAATATGGGCTGTTTTTGACAAAACAATGCACATATATCGGGTACTAGCATCATAAAGTCATGCTAAATTACAGAAATCTTCACATTTGTAGCATTTTAGTTAAATTTTAGACGGTTTCTGTCTGAAATGAAAGTGGCCGCATTCGTGTTCATTCATAATATTGAAATGTAAGTTGTATTTGATGATAATACATAATATATATAAAGGTTGAGGATGAACACGGATGCGGCCACTTTCATTTTTGACAAAAATCATCTGAAAAGTGACGATTTTTGGCATATTTGATAGATTTTTCATATTTAAGCTTGGATCAGGGCGTTTTAAATGACTTATTAAGTTAAAATCTTCCCCATTTACTAATTGAATCAATTGAAATAGACACTTAAGTGTTTAGAAAGTGTATAAAATCTTTCGTTAGATGAACTTGAAAATTGAGGCCGAAATCGGCCCTTACCGGACCTACTCCTTTGTCTATATAATTATTATTTTAAAGGAAATATATGCACATATATGCATATATGCTAATTGAGCGACAAATTTGGAGGTGTGGATCGCAATATCTCTCTCGCTCTCTCTCTTTCTCTCACACACATACACAAACTCACACTCACAGTACTTTTTTTTTTATTAAACTTGAGAGATATACGACATGAAAACGAGATCGTTCATTGTAATAATGGTTTATTAAATCATAAAACGAGTGCTGGAAAACAAGTATCTGAAAAATGTTTAGCCCCTTCATTTAAAGCAAAAGTTGGAAAACGAATATGAAATACATACTTTTTTGTGTTTAAATTTCACTTTCACTTAAGTACTATTTCCAACTATATAACAACATAAGTGAATGTCTAAAAAAGGTCTACAAAAATGTAAGTTATATTATTTAGATTTAAACATTCATCAAACCTCGTTGTTCCTCATGCATAAAACACACTTAAAGCGGATGAATAAGTATCAATACATTTTTTAACATAAATTGTAATGTTTGAATTTGTTTGGTAATTCCAAGTGATAAGCTATATCTATATCAAAATGAAACATATGAACATGAACATGCTAACATTGCCTTTTTACGATAGAAATGTCTTGATTCGTTTCGTTATCTCCTTGTTGCAAAGTGGACAATAGTCAAGTTGCTGTGCACAGGTTTCACACGTAATTCGATGTCCACAGCTTGCAAACAACATTGACACATCATTGGTTTTACATCGAACACACAAAAGCTTCTCTTTTAGCTGTTTGTTTATCTCTTTAAGTGTTGCTGGATCTAAGAAAATGAAGATATTTAAATATATTAAGACAACTTCTAATAAAATGCTTCGCTGAACACAGCATGATACGACAACAGAGGTCAAACCTTAAACAGATGGGCCAAATTAAACAAAATATTCAAGCTAGATACTGTCTGACTTTGTACTGTGATCAAGTTTTTGGCATAATGTATTTTCTGACACAAAATAAATTTTGTCAAAAATCTTAGAAAACTATTGTGTAATTGAAGATTTCTTCTAGAAATTTGAAAAAAAATAAAAAAAAATATGAACCCCTTAAAAAAGTTGGAAACCCCTTTAATTTTGTTGAGCCCTCTTGGTCCAATAACCCCAAAAATCAATCCCAGCCTTCCCTTTGTAGTATGGAACCAACCTTGTAGTACAATTTTAGAGAGATCCACACACTTACACACGGGCTATTGTCTTGAAACTAGAAAAATGTTTGTTTTTTGCCCCTTTTTGTAAATTTTTATAATGATCAGTTCTCTTAAACTAAATCTATTACCCGGGAACCGTTCGGATGTCTAGGATGCGTTCCAACAATAAAAATATCCACTGATTAAATAAAATAGTATGATCAAAAATCTTAGAAAACTATTGTGTAATTGAAGATTTCTTCTAGAAATTTGAAAAAAAATGAAAAAAAATATGAACCCCTTAAAAAAGTTGGAAACCCCTTTAATTTTGTTGAGCCCTCTTGGTCCAATAACCCCAAAAATCAATCCCAGCCTTCCCTTTGTAGTATGGAACCAACCTTGTAGTACAATTTTAGAGAGATCCACACACTTACACACGGGCTATTGTCTTGAAACTAGAAAAATGTTTGTTTTTTGCCCCTTTTTGTAAATTTTTATAATGATCAGTTCTCTTAAACTAAATCTATTACCCGGGAACCATTCGGATGTCTAGGATGCGTTACAACAATAAAAATATCCACTGATTAAATAAAATAGTATGATCAAATTAACAGTATCAAAATGTCTATAGCTTTATATAGCGTATGATGACAAATATTCAGGAAAAGTAAAAACAACTAGAATTGCCATTGTGAGCAATAGCGGATGTCACCCTGGGCCATAAATTGGAACTAATTGGCAGCCATTTCGAAATGTTTTAACATTGGATTAACATATATACCTCATTATACATCTTTCTGCTAATTTTATGAGAGTTTAACATGTTTAAAGCGTTTTCAAAATTTTCATATTTTTACCGTTTCTATGGTGTCTGATCATGAGGAATACCCAATATGTATTGGTACAAAAAGTAATTCTGTTAAAATAATTACCAAATTTGATGGTCATTTAAATATGATAACTAACAACACTAGCGAATATGAAAGCTTTTGTCTAAAAAAAAAATTCACAACAATACTGAACGCAGGGGAAAATTCAAAACGCAAAGTCCCTAATCAAATGGCAAAATCAAATGATAAAACACATCAAACGACTAGACAACAACTGTCATATTCCTAACTTGGTACAGGCATTCTCAAATGTAGAAATGGTGGATTGAACCCGATTTTATAACTGTTTCAGAGGGGTTGCGTTTAAAATGCGTCATCGTACTACGATAGTTCAAAATATTCGTTGACGTATTATCGAAATTTTCATTTTTATTTTACACAGGTTAAAACAGAAATTATTCTAATAACACAATTGAATACAATAGGTTAAAAAAATAAAAATAATTGGACGTCCGGTTAAAAAAAAGCAAAATGCAAATAGTTACCTTTGATTGATTTTTGTATTTCTTGTTGTCTACCTTTGCCTTGGATAATGATTTCTACTATATCTTCAATGGTAAAATTACTATTTCCTAAGGAAAAAAAACCCCCAAAAAACATGAAAATATGTCAATTAAATATATAAATATTATCAAATATGTTTACTGTACATCAAGAAGTGTAATCTTGTTCCTGATACTTAGATTTGTTACATGTAATGCAATGTTTATTCAGTTTATATAAGATTTGCATATTCCGAGTATTAGGAACCGCTAATAGGTTATACATTATATATAAATTTTGTGCCAATGGTAAACCTAGATATCTTTCAATTGCATTTTAGTCCCTGACACAAGTGTAGACGTTGCAAATATCGAGTTTTGTGTGTTATGATTCATGGATAATTGTTTGGCTTTTACCTTTCATGTCCTTCGAGCATAGATTCTGTTAATGCCGTATAACTTTTTATTGTATTCAACGTATCCATGTGCATCATGCAAACTAGCTGTGTTTTTGAAAAATAATATGATATGGATGCATTACTGTTCGTAGGATGCCTATGTTTGTTGGTACATGCATTTCGACAAAGCTTGCATGCACACTTTTAAAAAACCATGATATCAAATACCACGAAAATTCAATTTTTCTTCAATTCACACACATAATTAATCCACAAAAAAAAGTTACCTTCTTTTAATTTAAAAGTTTGCATTGCCGCTGTAATATCTGCTGCTTTAAATTCTAACTCTTGCAACTGCCGAACAAAAGGATGACCGACAAATGTTTCTAAAAAGAATAACTCATGTTATTACATATATTCAATAAAATTAACGGTACCAATTTTCTTGCACCAGATGCGCATTTCGACAATACATGTCTCTTCAGTGATGCTCGTGGCCAAAATATAGAAAGTTGACTGAAATATGTTCACACTAATCTCCAAGTACTACTTTTAATTTAATAAAAAGTAACCGTATTGCATCTTAAAATATACTGGAATCAGAATTCTGTTTCATGATGTCAGAATACAAGGATTTGTCAGCCTATGTATTATGGATTTTATAACCTGTGTACGCGTAGTTTTAACTCATTCTGATCTGCTCTTTAGATAGTTTTTTTTGTTAATAGGAGTCATAATGAATTCAATCCAAATCATTAGTTAAGCCCTATTTATATGCATAAATTCTGGATAGATGCAAAAGAGATGATTGAATAATTTTAAAGGACGAACGCGGCGTTTAAAGATCTCCTACTGTTGTGACATGCGTCATTACAATTTCATCCAGTGAAATATCTAGAAAACTACACACAGCGCTATCTCTTCAGTCTTGAATTGAACATGTTGAATGATACAGCTTAGTATATTGTATTGCATAAACACATGTAATCACTACTGCTAAAATTGTTTTGTGTACTTTCAATTAAGGACATACCCTCTGGTCGAGTAGCAACTTCTTCATTCCTTTCTGTTTTCTAAAAATCAAGAAAAAAATATGTCACACGTAGAAAACAATCACCCAATCAAGAATAACTATAAGGAATAACAAATCTCTGTTAAAGATAAGTTGGTGAGTATAAATACAATATAAGTGTTTTTAATATTTGTAACAATTATCAGAAACTTGAGTCGATGTGGACAGGTTTACGTGGTTTGAAGTAATGTAGGTTTTCGTGGAAACTGTATTATTGATAAATTTGTCTAATTTGTAAGTGTGTTTAAGTGTGTATGATTTCCAATTTGACAACTCTCTACAAGAGACCAAATGACACAGAAATTAACAACTATTGGTCACCGTATGGCAAAATCCATACCGCATAGTCAGCTACATGTATAAAAGGTCCAGAAATAACAAATGTAAAATAATTCAAACGAAAAATCTAAAGGCCTAGTTTATGTACAAAAAAATAGCCTAAAATAAATATTCAACACATCAACAATTCAAATCACTGAATTACAGGTTCCTGACTTGAGACAGGCTTATACACAGCTAAACATGTTAGCGGGTTCCAACCCTCCACTTACCTGGGACAGTTGTTTAACAGTACAACATTAGAACGAAATAGAAAATTAGTTGAAAAAGGCTTAACTCTTCAGATGGATACAAATACAATAACAGAGTGGACATGGCCGGGTACTAGTATATTCCAAAAACTAAAATACACTAAATACAGATCTGAGAGTAATCGGAGTTACTGACAGGTTTATTTTCATTTCAGTTTATTTCAGGTGGTGATGTACCACTTTCATAAATCCGCTGTTCATTTGGTATTCTTGTTTTGAAGATGGAAACGTTACACGCTTGTGGTAAAATACAAATTTTCTGGAAATTTAATTCTTTTCAAACATATAATCATGTCATAACTTTAACATCTCTATTCTTTGTTTTTCTGCGTTGGAAATATAAGACTTTGGTTCCTGTGTTTAAGGCGTATAATGGTAATTGACCATAATGTCCGTATTTTGATAATACATGGGTTATTGTACTCTTTAAAACAGAACATACCTCATGTTTAATGCGTATTTCGTCTATATATTCTCTGCCTTTCATTTTGATGATAAATTTACAGAATGGAAACCATCGCGCATGCTCCTCCCATGGTACGTCCTTTGGTTCCCAGTTACGTAGCCCTCCGTCACAGTAATGACAGCGGACAGTGTCTTCTTCACCTATGATGACCATCAAATATATCAATAAAGGCAAAATAAAAAAACAAATGTTCAAAATTAATGCTTTCAATGCATTCCATAGACAAACATATGCTAAAGGCATGACAAAGACACACATTTGAGATGTTTCTTATCTAGATCCTTATGTATGAAAAAAGCTGTATCATAAATTAAGGACCTAATATAACACCTCAGACAATATGATTTCCGTTTTATTCAAATAATCGAATGTACAAGTAAGTATTTTGAGATAATTTAGTTTTGAAAGCCTAAAGAAAACATTTTTTTAACAAAGCATGTAATGATTACTATGCAATTGGTACCAGTGTAAAAATAAGGAAAATTTTTATGTGATATCATTGCAAATAAGACAACTATCAGTTTTTGTTTTTTTGTCTCATTCTCACTTAAAGAAGTAGGTCCGGTAAGGACCGATTTTGGCCTCAAATTTCAGGTTCATCTGACGAAAGATTTTGACCACTTTTTAAACACTTAAGTATCTATTTTATTTGAATTAATTAGTGTATGTGAAAGATTTTAACAGATTTAGTCATTAAAAACGATCCGATTCAAGCTCAAATATGAAAAATCTACCTTATATGCCGAAAAATGTCACTTTTCAGATGGTTTTTGATAAAAATGAAAGTGGCCGCATCCGTGTTCATCCTCAACCTTTATATATGGTATGTATTATCATAAAATACAACTTACATTTCAATATTAAGGATGAACACGAATGCGGCCACTTACGTTTTACACGAAAACCGTCTAAAATTTAACTAAAATGCTAGAATTATGAGGATTTCAGTAATTTAGCATGACTTAATGGTGCTAGTACCGGATATATGTGCATTGTATTGTCAAAAACAGCCCATATTTATGTAGCAGAAGCATTCTACTGTCCAATAAATAACTAAAGGTTTACATTTTAACAATTTTGTAAAACTGCTATATTTTGGGGCCAAAAAGGGGTCTTACTGAACCTACTCCTTTTATAGCTCATACTTCTTGCAATTTATTGATAACATTCACAAAAAAGACTTACTACTCATGTACTTTATCCAAGATAAACACGAAATCACTAAGTTTGTTATTAATCTAAATACATTGATAATTCTTGATAAGTGGTCTAGATATTGTTCATGTTTTGTATATGACTTAGTTATAGAAAAATCATGTATACCAGTGTAAAAGAAACCAGCATCCACTAAAATCTCTGGGGTTTGTTCAATATCAGTTCTCCATACCCCTGCAAATGTTTTCAATCTTGAATCTTTGTCTTCTAACACAGGATGCTTTGGGTTATAGATCTAGAACGAGAACATCATAAATCATCTAATTGTAATTCTTAATCGTTGTGATTGTACATACAATATGTCATCAAGTAAACCATGCTAAAAACTGAAAAGGACATAATAGTGTTGATCGATTAGAACAGTTAGAACTTTACCATGCTGGTTTTTATTCTGGTTCTATAAAAAAACTGTTAGAAAGAAACAATTTAGATTTTCAAGTAGGTTTTTCCAACTTACATTTTACAAGTTGCAAAAGTTAAAACAATCTAGTACCCTTAACAAAATTTAGTATCAAAAACACATAACGACTCAAACAGTTTTATTATTTTGCTTCTTACACAGATTTTGTTAAAAATAAGTACCAATAACAAAGAGAACAACAACCCTTGTTGTAAAACACTTATTGTTTTACATATTTGAGTTCATTCACTTCTGTTTTGCTGTGGTTTGTATTGCTCAAACCTTAGTTTTACTGTAAATGTAGTATAGTACAGACTTTCGTTAAAACATACTGCTCTTGGCAATGTATGGCTTTATCTTTTTGATACCGGCGTCACACATCAGCGTTAAGCTCTGACGTACGCCGGGCGTGTAAAAAAATCATGGACGCTGCCAACACGCTAGTAATTTCGTGTGCATTCAACCTGTCAATCATTTCTGTAACGTGTGCACAACGAGCTTTAAACGTGTATTGGGTGTATGAGAAGCGGCGTATGCCTGGCGTCTGTCTAACGTAGATGGAATGCACGCTACGAAGAAAACAAAAATTCTTGAACGCATTTGAGACGCGTCCCGGTCGTATCTTGGACGTTCTATTATGGGTTGTTTGTGACAAACACACACGCATACGTTCTAGTTAAAGTCGAACGACCTTTAAGCGTATAAAACGTGCCTTAAACGTGTCTCAAACTTATCTGTAGCGTACAGGTATACGCTAGACACACGCTTGGGCTGGATGAATTTTTTTTATGCTGCTTAAAATTTCCTCGAGTTGTAGCGTCCACGATTGCTTAGCGTTTCTCTGGTGTGCAACTAACGTTTACCGACTTTGTCAATATTCTCTGTACGTTTTGTGCACGCCTGTCTATACGCCAATGTGTGACGCCGGCATCATGAATCGTTTGGTTTTGATTCATTACTCTTCAACTTCTAGTAAATTATAGGATTACAGAAGACATTTGCAAACGATTGTGATTTTGTTTAATCATCAGTCTGTTTTGTTAAGCATTTCTATTGGTGTACATGTATCGAAAAACAAATTAATAATATACGTTTATCATTACAATAAATGTATATGCCGTACCTTTTTCCATCTTAGTTGCGCATCATTTACATAGTCCTCTCCCTTTTCACTTTTAAGGAACAAACACCTACAGTTATGTCTAGCATGTTCAACCCAAGGGTCATCTTGAGCATCCCATTCAGCTAGTCCAAGATCACAACAGAAGCACCTAACAATGTCAGCTTCACCTTTAAAAACGTAAAGAAATGGGTTTTTTCGGCCAAGAACACAGAATTATTTATACCAGGTAATCAATTCAAACGTGCTATTTTCCTTTTATATGTTCGCATGTGATGATTTCGACTTTTGATTAAAAGACTAATAATTGTTTGACGTTTGGTTGCACACAGGTAATACGTGATCAGGGAAAAACACATAGACCGAAATATAAAATGCCTAGTTACCGTTACCGTCTTGGAGTACCAAAATTGACACATTCGGTTCTTTAGATTGCTTAGTATAAGTTAGATGGCAAATTCAAATTAGAATGATATCACATGGCTATAGATTTTTTCAATAATTTGTCGTTAACTGACAGTTCGGGGGTATTCAGTTAAAATTACCTCCAACATGATTGCACTTTGAATGTTCGTAATATTTATGTTATATTTTAAGTTATCAAAGCGAGAAATTTGTATGTGCGTAAGTTCATACATTGTAAGATATGAACCGTCTTGAAGCTTTACATCTAATCTAGTAAAATGTTTACCTGTGTAAAAATAACCGGCTTCAGCCAATAGTATCGGTCGCTGCTTGGGGGAGTACTTCCAGCTAGTATAGGTCTGTAGTCTTGACTTGACGCGTTGAAATTGTGGATATTTAATTTGTGCCACAGAGCCATCAGTGAACCTATATGTAAACGAATTATCATTAACATTTAAATTGTTTTCAGTGGTCATCAAATTGAGATTTGAAAAGTTGTCTTCTAATGCGTGGTTATTTTTCTTAGCAGATTCGTCGAAGAAGAAGGTCGTATCAGCAGTGTCAGTGAACAGAAACTTTGAATCTTGTTCAAGTTTGGCTTCCTCTAAATTTGCTACTTGATTTTCAACAACCATTGGATCTGACGTTTGTCTTGATAAAGACGATACCATTTCGTTCATGCCGTCACATCCAATATCATGTATCTCTCTGTTCGTCTTATGCATTCCCTTTATCATCTCTGGATACCTGGGAGAATTGTTATCAGTACTTGCGTATGTACCTGGAGGACAAAACACATTATCAGCAACAAATACTGAATAGGTGGTTTCTCTTCCTCCTTTTAGTAGGAGTGATTTATCATTTAACTTAGACTGCTTTGTACTAAAGTCGAAATGTGATCGAACCGGATTGCCTTTAATGTTATTTTCGAAAACAGCAAGATGATTATTTTCTAGTGAAGTGTTAACTTTCGCACAAATCTTGAATCCGTTTCCTTGAACGAAGCTACAATCAGGACTGCAGCGTGCATGAGCCTCTGATGGATTCTCTGGTGGAATCCAGGAATTAACTGAGGCTGTGTAATCACAGGTAAAACAACGGACAATATACTCTGTTCCGGTGTAGAAAAATCCTGCTAGAGCTAATGGATAAGGCCAAAACATGAGATGTACTGGCCAGTATGTATACGATGCTAGGCGTTCTTGTGGTGTTTTAAAAATCGTTCCACCGGGTAAAAAAATCTGTTCACATGGCACATTATAAAGAAAATATCTAGATGGAAGAACTTTTTTTGTCTGTTGATAAGAAAAATCAGATATCCATGCATTTCTGTCTCTATCTATAAAATAGGTTTCTGATTTTCCATTTTTATCATTTTCATTCGTTGATCTATATTCATAAAAGTTAAATTCTTTTACTGGTATTATACCACCATTCAATAGATTTTTCTGAAAATGAATAATAATGTATAACTCAAACAGCACGCACCACACAGATCATTCAATAAACTTACACAATACACGCATCATAAAGTTCTATAGTGTCTACTTACTAGTACATAAGAATCATATAATCATAACCATCAATGTGTTACCCTTTATTTAGATGTAGCATGTTAAAGTCTAATATAACATTCAAGTTGTAAAAAAACAACCAAAAAAACCCAGAACTACTGGCAATACTTATTGAGAGGTGCACACACCAAGTAAACTTCAAAGCGTACAATATCTAGAATCCATGGACACGTAACCAGTGGCTGTATATACAATATTTAATTCATCAACGTTGGGTCGGAAACATAGGTTTACAGAATATCTCAAATAGACTGCGACTACTGTTATATGGAAATTATCATATTTCTTTGCGATATGTAATAACATTTTTCATGTTATTAGATATCATTGTTCATTATAAACATTTGTGGATTAGCAGACAAAAATCTGATGGCGTTTCAATATTAAAAAGTTGTCCTTATGCAGTGAAGCACATATTACTGTGTATGTTCTACATGACAACGGATCTTAATCAATTGAATCTATCAAAAAGTCTACAAAATATTTTAACTATGTAAAAATATATGAACATCATCAGTTAGTTTACCTGATTATTTCCTTGTTTTCTTGAAACAGTATGATCTTTGTTAGCTGAATTATAAGGCAAAGAGTGTACAAGAACTCCCATTATTTGGTCAAATTTCAAACACAGTTGTTTGTATGCTGAATCCGATGTTATATCACAGGTTAACAGCTGCTGACCTAAAGCAAGAAGGCGAACCAGTCCTTTTTTAAATGGCAACAGGTGAAGCAATAAATGCTTCGCTAATGTTATATCGTCTTCATAAAGTTGATTTATTGTAATATCAGACCTAGCCATAACCTTGGAAACGCATGTTACAGTTGCCTTTGAAAGATTTTCACATTTTGCCGAAGTCAAATCATGTTATAATATGTTTATGTTGCTGACTGTTGTTTTTGCATTGGGTACAGCAATTTAAACCTTCGACTAAATGATAAATTTCATGTTTATTTTCGTTCAGAAATTCGGCAAATGTTGTACTTTGTAATTGTAAACACTGACGCCAAAAAATAGCATCACAACAATCAAGCAAACACCAGGCTATATCTAGGTCTATTTCATCCACGGTTATCAAACAGTTAAAGTTGCGTGTATTAAAGTTCGATAAGGAGCTCGGGATGCATAAAAGGTCGAGATGGTTTTGTAGCAGCCGTCGGCGGTCTGGAAGCACATAGCCAAATGAACATAATTTACATCTTGTGGTAAAATGATAATAATGGTACAAATCGTGCTTATGCTCTTCTATCAGACATTGGAACGATCGATGACTTTGTACCATGTAAAACTTAATAACTTCCTTGGCGGTTCTCAATATTCTGTGTTCCTTTCTTTTTAATTCTTTAATTATTTCTTCTCCAGAAGCATCCATTGCCTTCAAATGTAAAAATAATAACAAATCCTGAGAAAAAAAAAGAAAAAATGTTTTTTTTCAATTCATAATTTTCTAAGAACATGAAGAATAACAGTTTAGTAAATCAAAAGGACATCTATTGAGTTCGTTTTATTTCAGTCAAACACTGGTTTTAGTGAACGAGTGATTCGTGTGCTAAAGGGCGTCGGCAGGATTAACACATACAGAAGGAGGAAGGGTTATACTTGTTTCTGATTCAGGATTAACACATACAGAAGGAGGAATGGTTATACTTGTTTCTGATTCAGGATTAACACACACAGAAGGAGGAATGGTTATACTTGTTTCTGATTCAGGATTAACACAAACAGAAGGAGGAAGGGTTATACTTGTTTCTGATTCAGGATTAACACATACAGAAGGAGGAATGGTTATACTTGTTTCTGATTCAGGATTAACACACACAGAAGGAGGAATGGTTATACTTGTTTCTGATTCAGGATTAACACATACAGAAGGAGGAAGGGTTATACTTGTTTCTGATTCAGGATTAACACACACAGAAGGAGGAATGGTTATACTTGTTTCTGATTCAGGATTAACACATACAGAAGGAGGAAGGGTTATACTTGTTTCTGATTCAGGATTAACACATACAGAAGGAGGAAGGGTTATACTTGTTTCTAATTCAGGATTAACACATACAGAAGGAGGAAGGGTTATACTTGTTTCTGATTCAGGATTAACACATACAGAAGGAGGAAGGGTTATACTTGTTTCTGATTCAGGATTAACACATACAGAAAGAGGAAGGGTTATACTTGTTTCTGATTCAGGATTAACACACACAGAAGGAGGAATGGTTATACTTGTTTCTGATTCAGGATTAACACATACAGAAGGAGGAAGGGTTATACTTGTTTCTGATTCAGGATTAACACATACAGAAGGAGGAAGGATTATACTTGTTTCTGATTCAGGATTAACACATACAGAAGGAGGAAGGGTTATACTTGTTTCTGATTCAGGATTAATACATACAGAAGGAGGAAGGATTATACTTGTTTCTGATTCAGGATTAACACATACAGAAGGAGGAATGGTTATACTTGTTTCTGATTCAGGATTAACACATACAGAAGGAGGAATGGTTATACTTGTTTCTGATTCAGGATTAACACATACAGAAGGAGGAATGGTTATACTTGTTTCTGATTCAGGATTAACACATACAGAAGGAGGAAGGGTTATACTTGTTTCTGATTCAGGATTAACACATACAGAAGGAGGAAGGGTTATACTTGTTTCCTGGCACCATTCAATTACATGCTTCTGATTCAGGATTAACACATACAGAAGGAGGAAGGGTTATACTTGTTTCCTGGCACCATTCAATTACATGCTTCTGATTCAGGATTAACACATACTGAAGGAGAAAGGGTTATACTTGTTTCTGATTCAGGATTAACACATACAGAAGGAGGAAGGGTTATACTTGTTTCCTGGCACCATTCAATTACATGCTTCTGATTCAGGATTAACACATACAGAAGGAGGAAGGGTTATACTTGTTTCCTGGCAGCATTCAATTACATGCTTCTGATTCAGGATTAACACATACAGAAGGAGGAAGGGTTATACTTGTTTCCTGGCACCATTCAATTACATGCTTCTGATTCAGGATTAACACATACAGAAGGAAGAAGGGTTATACTTGTTTCCTGGCACCATTCAATTACATGCTTCTGATTCAGGATTAACACATACAGAAGGAAGAAGGGTTATACTTGTTTCCTGGCACCATTCAATTACTTGTTTCTGATTCAGGATTAACACATACAGAAGGAGGAAGGGTTTATATACTTGTTTCCTGGCACCAAACTAGCGTGAGTCAGAGCAAAACACAAGACAAACTATAAAAAAATAGCTGAAAAAGGGGCTTAACATTTTATACCATATTAAGATTTGGACAAGATGACATGTTTGACAGAGATAACCAGAAAGGATGCCATAAAAGAACAGAGAAAGAATAAGTTGGGGAAAAATCGGCAAATAAAGACAACCAATAACATTGTTCCCGTCATCGAATAGTCACATTTTTAACATCGGAATCGGAATAAGTCTTATATATAGACCTTCATATCTAGACATGTAATCTTGGATTTTTTCTTGGACTGCTAGGATTTACTGAACGCAAGTATTATAATTATGATTAACAAGCAAATATTGATGTCCACAATGAGTGAAGTATTTTAAATTCATTTATTGTGTTAACAAAACTAAGATATAATTCGAACAATGCTTTTGTTTGTTATAAACCACAGCAACGAACATCTTTAAACGATAAGGACTGCAATTAATAAATGGATTCCTTAAAGAACAAATTAACATTTTGCACAACGTCACCTAGCATCGGACAAACAAAAGAGTCTGACACATCATTTTGCAGATTTCAAAATAAATAAATCGACACTATATTAATACTAAATTAATAATAATTCACAAAAATTACTTTATTTTTTTTTCTAAAAAACGAAATGGTATGATTGACTTTTTATATAAATAAAAAGATAGTACCAGAAGTAATTTGAGTTGTCATATTATTTATTGTTATTGAGGATTCAATTTGTTTAAAGAAAAAAAAATGCATTCTTCTATAAACTCAAGTAACTTTACGAAAAACAAGTAATTTATAAGTATTTCATCAAAAAAATATTCTAGGGAAAGGGATTTAATTGAACAAAGAGAAATGTAAAGCTAAAATTGTGCAACTCGATCTTGACCTGTAACTTGTCAAGATAAAGTATTAATACACCATATATTCAAGCATGAAGAAAAAAGTCTGGACAACTGATTTGCTTGACTGACGGATGGACAGACGGACGGACAGGCGGGTAGAGTGCAAACCTTAAGTCCCCTTCGACATTATATTTAGTTAAATAGAGCAATTAAATAGAGCTGACTATGCGGTATGGCCTTTGCTCATTGTCGAAGGTCGTATGGTGATCTATTATTGTTTATTTTTGTGCCATTTGGAGAGAGTTGTCTCATTGACAATCATGCCACATCTTCTTTTTTACAATTAGCCTTTTTCAATCTACAAAATGTTCGTCCTTGTGATATCTGATAACAGCGGTTTATGATCCTATAAGTCGGGTTCCTGTGTAGGATGAACACTTGTAAGCAGATGAATTGATTCACCTTTTCGTTTAAGAACGTTTTTTGCAAAATATACGGGAAGTAACTTGAATAAGGAAGTTAGACTGATTTGAAAAATCATGAATACACCTGACGCCTGGCTTACATTTCTAAAACATAACACACGTGTATCAGGAAGTAGTTTAAATTTGATTACTATGTTAAAATTGTAATTCGATCATGTGTATATCGTATAAGTAATATCAATAATGTAGATCTGTATTACAAATAAAGTCATAACGAATCAAAGACAAAAAAGTGTCTATCGAGTCAAGTGATAAATGAGTTTCTAAACAAAATAGTATTACGCCACGTTTCATATATATTGCCTCATCAATTGAAATTTAAATAAAACCTAAATAATGAATTATTGTTTTAAAGAACCACTTCAATAATATTTTTTTAACAAAACCTGAAATTTGTATAAAACCTCTTGAAAATGCTTGATTTCTTTTTGAAAGATTATTATTTTAAAAAGTTACTCACGTATACCAGGAAATATGTGCTTAACCTTTAAACTGGTATCCTGTAATACAAACAATACATAAGTGTACACCTACATGTATGATATCGTCACTAAAATAGCAATGATGACATATATGGAGCTTTAAATAACATTGATTAAATATATCGAATTGCTATCTTAGATAAAAGTCACTGGTGGTTATATGTATTAGATTGAAACGCCAATTTTAGTGGTACAATTTTTTCTTACCTCAAATCAAAAGACCATAGGTCTAAATTATATTTGGTTAATGAGTTAAATCACCATACGCATATTTTTAAATACAAGAGGGGAGAAAACTCCCTTTTACGTTCAACGTACCCTTGCGATAAAAATTTACGTGTTACAACATGTCGCAACTAACAATTTAGTAAAAATAATTTGTCGATATCTTATACAGTTTTTGGTAATAAGTGAAAATAAGCCAAATCAAAAATATAGAATATGACTTTGACCTTTGACCTTGACCTAATTTTCATTTTTTTGGAACCAAGGACCTCAAATCAAAAGATCCTAGGTCTCTATGAAATGAGTGTAAATAATTGGCATAATAGGACAAAATCGTTAATGAATTAAATATTTAATTACAAACATCATGGATAATCTACAGAATTCAATATTTCCCAAGGAGCAATCATGGAACTAAGGAAAACTTGCGTGAAGTTCCCCGGGATAATGGTAAGCAACGTCCGGGATATGGGTTAGCAACACCCAGGGGCTATGGGTTTTGTAACGACGTGCGTTAACCAATCAAAATCCTAGATATATACTCAGCCGGGGATAAATAATTATATATTTACGTTTGTAATACATTTTTATGAATATGTGAAACTTATAAATACGCCGTATATTTATGCGATAAAGAATAAGCTTGAGAAATGTCTGCCCGTAGACCGTTATTTGTTTTCACTCGTTGGTGTGAATTTTGTCGATGCTATATATTTAGACAATATACGTAAAGTGTCTTGAAATATGAAATTTATTTGTATGAGGCTTAGAAACGGGGGAAATGCGAGGTTGTACGGGCCTGATATGCATTATAATATGCAATTAAACTCATGGCACTGTCGTGTTGGTGTTCAGTTTGAAATAAAATTGTGAATAGAAATGTGGAATGTGTCAAAGAGCCAACAATCCGACAATAGAGCAGACAACAGCCTAAAGCCACAAATGGGTCACCAATTCAGCAAGAAAACTCCCGCACCCGGAGGAGTCCTTCAGCTGACCTAAACAAATATGTATACTTGTTCAGTAATAATAACCTGAAAGTCTAGTTTTTATTAGTACTAACGAGGCTGTGGTTATACATAATATTATAGTGTTGATTTGTGTAGTCTATGGGTGTGAGTATTCGATAAAGAATTTGTTTTCAACTTGGTCTATTGCATATGAAAACATATCAATTCTATTAATGTAGCAGACACACTTTGGTTCAATCCGTTCAGCCAAAATGCAGAATTGACATACTAATTTTATTAAAAGGATCATATTATGTCGTTTATAAGATAAGATAAGACATAAGATATGTTTTATTCCAATTAAAAGCCCCATGAAGAGCAAAGTAATGACACCATTATGTTGATATAAATCATATATGATTGTAGTTTCAGCTTTATCATAATTATGCTAATTTCCTTCCTTCGGGTGAACTTGTGGGAAACATAGGAATTTCTCTCTTTTTTGTTGTAGGTCATTGAAGGCGAAGCCGGAGATGGAAAATATATTCAACATTCCCTTCACAAAACTGAAAATTTCAACTCCCCTTCCCCTACATTTGCCAATATTTTAATTCTTTAAATTAAAATAAATAAACCTTTGACACAGAGGCGTTTAAAATGTGTGCCAAATATCGGTTCACTGGAAATATTGTAGTGATAAAATAAGTGTTCAAGCTCTGATAACCTGTGTTTAAATGTCTATAGATGAAGGTGACTGAAGGTACATTTGTACATGGCCAAAAAACCTTCATAGAAATGTGGAATGCAAACGCTTATAAAACTGCATTCTAAAAACCAATGAACTAATGATGTTTTTTTCTGATGTTTCAATCTCATTGAAATTTCGTTCGGGAGTTTTTTCTCTTAAAATTGAAAACCAATCCGGTCAGTATCGTCATCTTATACACTAAGAACATGGAGTTGGACAGGAACGATTTTTACCAAAAACGGGTACATCCGATATCATTTTTCTTTTAAATCATACTTTTTTCTTTCAAATCATTTAAAACAAGGATTTTAAATAATATGTTATTTCGTTCTAAAAGAAAAAAGAAAAATCCCAATTTTACAAAATTGATACCATCCATGGTCAATTTTACAATAAATAACTTTTAATAAATATCTCTAATATCAACACTAGGACCAAACAATTGTTTTTATTTTATTAAGTTAAATTTATTCAGATTGGTCCCATCGTCCTAAACATGCTAAATGAGAGTATGAACATAATTAATTGGGATACAGTTTAGCTTATCAGAGGTGTACATCATTCTTTAAGTATCATATTAGGTTGTTCCTTTTCAACGTATCCAAACAATCCTAAACAAAAACTTTAACTTGTAAACTATGTTCAAGTTTCAGAGCCAATGAACTGTGACGAAGAGGGTTCAAATTAAATCTCTTTGGAAATGAGATATGGACCACCCCCCTTTCCCCATTTTTTTCTCATTTAAAACTGATCTAAGTGTCCATGTTTTTATGTGAATAATGCAACACATTCAATGTCAATAAATCATGATTGAGGGGAGAGGGTGAGCCTAACACGCTCTATAAATGTGCCAATATAATATCATCTGCATACCCAATATCATTGACCTACCACTAATAGTACCACTTAAACGTACCTACATGTAGCCACAAATTAATAAATGTAAACTAAACGGTGACCTATAGTTGAACATTTCTGTGTCATTTTGGTCTCTTGTCGAGAATTGTCTCATTGCCAATCATACCACATCTTCTTTTAATCGATGTTCTTCACCCCACCATCTTGCGAGCCAAGGGTTACGATCCACTCCCGTCCTCTTTCTATTCCTAAATTATCCAAGACCCCCACATTTATGCTCTTGATAAAAAAAATACTGTTAAGTGTATATATGCATGTGTGTGGCTGTTGTAGTATCTCCTATAAGTCAACAAATGATTCAAAAAATTAAAGGCATAGAAACATATTCATGCATTAGTCCGGCCGATCGGTGAAAAAATTGCTCAAATAACGAGGAAAGCACAAAATTTTGAATGATGCAACATTTTTGTGTATTGAGCAATACTAACTATGGACCCACCCTCAGCATTCAATATGGCGGCTTATTTCAAGATGGCTGCCATACATTTTAAAATATTTTCCAGTATTGAACAAACCACGGTGGATTTGATGCTGGAAGCACAAAACTCAACATAATTGAATGAATTGGTGTACTTAGCAAGATTTTGTTTTGATCTATCTTTGAAATTCAAAATGGCCGCCTTGAAAAATAAGCAAATATTCATGCATTAGTCCGGCCGATCGGTGAAAAAATTGCTCAAATAACGAGGAAAGCACAAAATTTTGAATGATGCAACATTTTTGTGTATTGAGCAATACTAACTATGGACCCACCTCAGCATTCAATATGGCGGCTTATTTCAAGATGGCTGCCATACATTTTAAAATATTTTCCAGTATTGAACAAACCACGGTGGATTTGATGCTGGAAGCACAAAACTCAACATAATTGAATGAATTGGTGTACTTAGCAAGATTTTGTTTTGATCTATCTTTGAAATTCAAAATGGCCGCCTTGAAAAATAAGCAAATATTCATGCATTAGTCCGGCCGATCGGTGAAAAAATTGCTCAAATAACGAGGAAAGCACAAAATTTTGAATGATGCAACATTTTTGTGTATTGAGCAATACTAACTATGGACCCACCCTCAGCATTCAATATGGCGGCTTATTTCAAGATGGCTGCCATACATTTTAAAATATTTTCCAGTATTGAACAAACCACGGTGGATTTGATGCTTGAAGCACAAAACTCAACATAATTGAATGAATTGGTGTACTTAGCAAGATTTTGTTTTGATCTATCTTTGAAATTCAAAATGGCCGCCTTGAAAAATAAGCAAATATTCATTATTGAGAATAGACCTGAATTTAAGCATTTTATTGATCTATAGTGTCATTTAGTCTCTGTCACAGTTCTGTCCTTTAGTATTTTGCCTGGCATTTCGAACACAAAGTAGTAGCTTTCATAAAAAGCTGCAGTAGTAGCTTTCATTAAAAGCTGCACTATTTGTTGTCTTGGGTCAGACCTAAAAGCTGTGATTTGGGATTTATTTGCCCTAAGATATTATTCAGTGCCTATCTTATTTCTTTGGTCGCAATATTTTGCAATTTGAAATATTATACTGTGAATTGAGAATCATTTAAACACATATCAGAGAAATGGCAGGAATTGAGGACAACAAGGACAAGAACATTGTAATGGCAGAAACGGAATCACTTGGGGATCTGGAGAAACCCACAGCTGAAGACGCTTTCAGAAATGACTTTTAAACAATTGTACCAATAATTTTTAGCAGATAGGAAATCTTACGCTCAAAGAACAGCTGAGATTTATCGCAATATAAAACAGAGCGAAGCGCGAATTGATCAAATATGTGTCGGTCTAATTACGATGCAAGCTGAACAGAAAGAGGCAATGAATATTAATAACGAACAGATGGGAGCAATATCTCAGCAACTCCAGCAGTCTGAAGACAGAATAGACCACAAGGCTAGTGTTAATTGCTTGGTGGAATTGATAGTCAGACCAATAAGATATTCAATGTTGTGGTGAAACGGATGGACAAGTTGACAAAAACTGCGGAAGGAGACACAGTTCAATTTAAATAGTTCATTTGTACAGCAGGGTACCTTTTAACAACTGGCATCTGTTGCCTGTTGTAAGTGAATTAGTGGACAATTATGACAACCTCGTCAGCTCCTCGGGCTCTAACAGGCTTCCCTTAACAGCAAGCTAACTTCACTGACCGATCAAGGAAAGGGCAGAGGAAACGAAAAGAGTGTGGCAACAGCTCTTCTTCAGACTCCTCATTGGAAAGAGAATATACCCGATGGCAATAAAATCTTGGTGCAAGGGAACAGAGATTAAGCCCACAGCTCCCAAAAATGCAAATATTCAATTGAAGAGGATCCTTGAATTGGGAGGCGTTCATTTACCAATTTGAACGAAATGCCGGAAGATGACAATGGAAAAGCAGGAAAAATGTGTGTAGGCTCCCAGATTGCCAGGCCGATGTTGGCTTTGAGTACGATCGCAAGGTAAAGACAGATGATGATTTCAAGGCCTTCAGAAAACCATTTGAGCAGCGCTTCAGCAAGAAAGAAAGACGATCGATCAAACCAGATTGGAACCGAAGCATTCCTCCCAGGATGTGACAAAGATTCTGAAAGGCATGTAATAGAGAAGAACCCAGAAACATTCAACAAGGCGTTAAAACAATTGAAAACCTAAATAGCCAATCGGATGGCGATATATGGATTTAATAAGGCCAATTATGCACATCGGCAAGTCTACTTTGCTGTTGGCGCAGTATCACCGACCAATAAAGGAAATATGAGCAGTCCTTTGGAAAATGAGGTGCATAACATCACACAAATTTTCACAAAATAGCTGATGTTATGCTTTCAACTAATTAGCATAATTCTGGATTGGCCGATCAATATAACCTTGGTCCTTCTGATCAAATAAAAATGGAAGATCACCAGTTCAATGGAAGATCACCTGATCAATATACACGTGGAAGATCTCCTGATAAATACAATCGCGGTAGATCGCCAGATAGAAATACAACAAAGTTTAATGCCTATCGACCAGCAACACCCTCACTAAGGCAGATATCATATATTCACTAAGGACAACGGTTAGTAACTCCACGGACAAACTCCAGAAATCCCGGTTATTTCAGACAACGGTCACCTTCACCAGGATACAGAGCAAATCAAGCTGCAACCCCAACAATGGAGTCTTTAAACAGCAAAGGTTCGGGCCAGTAGGCCAGCGCTCGACTCCCATGTCTATTGGCCATGAAATATCACCTCATCACAACATCGAGCAGAGGCTCACGACCTCGTCCGATATTGTCATCAGACAGAGGCTCGCGGCCTCTTCCGATATTGTCATCAGACAAACCATTTGAAAAAGCTTAGCAGTACGAGGTACTATACATGACAAGAATGTGAGCATGATTGTGGACACTGCTGCAGTTATAACATTAGTAAATGAGAAATTAATTCCGGCAGATAATGGAGATTTGGAGACCGTAACGCTACGTGGGTGAACAGCTTGTTTTTGGGAAGATTATAAAAAACGACTCTCGACATTGATAGAGTAAACATACGATGGGATGTGTGCAAAGAGCATTAACTGACGATGGTATACTTAGGCTATATATTTTGGACACACTGAGAGCAGTGATAAATCTGAGTACTCCCACACTTACCATCAACAATTAAGTGATAAATGCGGCAGTGGAAACGAGATTTCAACTCAGCATGTTTGCATAAAACGAACCATCACAGTTCCGCCAAACTCAGAAATGACTGTTACCATTAAAATAATAAAAGTGCTGACTAGGAGTGCATTTTAGGACCATGCTCGCTGATTAGTTGCGAATTGGTTTTGCACGTAGTTGGAAAAGGAAATAGTTGCACCTTAACCATTTTAAATGGTGACAGTCGTCTAATCCGCCCGCAGAAAGGTACACCTATTGATTACATAGAATAATTTGACGATGTAGTGGGTACGGCAGATGAAAACGCGATAAGTGACGTAAGACGTGGCATTGAGGAGACACGAGACAAGGTGCCCTCGGCACTGCCTCAAAGTTCAGATAAGTTACCTACAATGTAATATTCCACCACATTTAACCGACCTATATCAACGATTAATCGACTCGCTTCAACCTATTTCATTCCAACAATTTAAAAAACTTAAAGCGTATAAAGAACGATTACAATAGCATGTGACATATTGACATTTTGAATTTCGCTATTTGTTTTTGTATATGCAGCCATATTTGCAAATGTATGTGTTATAGATATAACCAAATTATTTTTTTTATATTTTAAAATTAATTGATAACAAATTCAAGAACATGAAGACCATTTTTAAAGAATAATTACTTTAATTTCCGTATTAAAGTATATAGAATACCTTGCGGAAAATCTTGATATTTATAACGTTTTTTCGCCATCTTGAAAATGGCAGCCATATTTGATTTTTCAGAGTGGGTCCATAGCTGAAATCAAAGGGTATATAACCAAGAACTACTGTGCAAAGTTTCATGCTTTCCTCATCAAGTGAACAATTTTGCTCTATCTCTGCACCAATCGGACGGACTACATGTTATGATTGTTATGGGTGTTGACCGTGAATTTCGACAGTATCTTTCATGCCGATTGCATGATGTTGCCCATGACCGTATCAATAAGAATTTGGTATTTTTTTAAACTCAGACTGTAATTTTCATTTATAAGAAGCATAGTTTTAAATTCTTACCTCTGAAATGTACTATACGTCTTTACAGTTTATAGTTTCGCCATTATCTATTTTTAGATTCTAGACTGGAAATTTTAGTCTATTTTTAAAAAATGAAAAGAAATTAATATTTCGAGGCCAGTATTAAAAATAACTTTCACCTTGTATTTTGAAGGCTAAATATAGCACGTTTGAAAATTATGTTAAACCCACTTGTAAGCTTTAGAAAGAGAAAAAAAAGAGGGGATACGAAAAGGAAAGTCGAGTGTTGTAGCGCGCTGCACACGTGGGGAGGGAGAAGAGGAGGAAGGCATCACTTTACTTGCGAAAGCTATACATTTCTTGTAGATTAGATAGTCTAGTGGATAAATTATGTCGCTGGACACATAAACCGGGAGTGGGGCAGGGGAATCGTGCGATTTGAACATAAATATTAAATGCAGGTGTATCAGTGGCGGATCCAGAACTTTTCATAAAGGGGGTGGGTGGGCGCTGACTGACCTACAAGGGGGGGGGGGGTGGCTCTAGTCATGCTTCAGTGATTCCCTTTATAATCAACCTTTCCAAATCTTTCCCACGAAAGGGGGGGGGGCGGCCCCCAGGGTAACCGCCTGGATCCGCCTATGGTTATACAGTGTCTTTGTTTGCTTGTAGAATTTATCCTTTAATAATTTTTAAATCTAAAAATATATGAGGTTGATTAACTCACTAAGACATTATTATCTGCAATTGTTTTTGTTTTTTTAAATGGTTTAATTATAAACAGTTTGCAATTGTTTGTAAGGAATGCAGCGAAAAGGGTCACAAGCTGAAATTTACTCTGAAGCAGGAGAGGTAAGACATGCATCGAAGTGTTTGCATAAGAATTTGCACCTTATGAGACAATCATAGTTATTGATATGGCTTTTCCATTTGAGAAATGTCAAGTTATTTAATTAAACAAATATCTTTGTTTTAGTGCATTGCATATTTTCTAAGATACGTTAACAAATATATCCATGCATATGCTACTCACATGAAGGTCCAAACACACCTTATTGGTCAATCAATTTATCCCAAATTAAGTTAAGAGGGGGTAGGGGGCAGTGAAAAAACTATATAAATTAAGTTTTTTTATCCTACATTGAACTTTTGATGTCGTCCCTAAATATATCTATTTCCATGCGTGTCTTTAGATACAGATTCAGATTAAGATTCAATGTTTTATTAAAGTTTCACTACTTGCAATACATAAATATACAGTACATACATTACATACAGATTATATACACAATATAAAACAGATAATACACAAATATAAAATACAAGTACCATTCTATTAAATATTATGAGAGATTGCAAAACAATTTTTATATAAAACTAGTTAAAATACATACGATTATTAAAATAATTTCATTTTAAGATATTTCTTCTACTTAAAATATCATACAAGCGTATACCACAGTAACAAAATCGATGATATCGGCAGAAATGTGAACTGTTACTAAAGCGCAGGATTATATTTATAATACATATTTGATATCTAAATACAAAGGTTTGCAGATTTAAAACGAAAATCAAATATTCCCTTATAACATTTCATAGATGCTTTAATTCTACACTTAAGGCATTTCGCGTAACCTATAACGAATATACGAGTATAAATCTCCTATGAGTTAAGAAATGGCATGACAACAAACAAGAACTGTAAAATATACAGATATTTCATGCGATACAAAATGGTTTACATACAAATCTTCCATGAGGTTTACGAAATGGTATACATAAAAATCTTCCATGAGGTACGAAATGGTATGTATACACACAAATCATCCCTGAGGTACGAATGGTATACATACCAATCTTCCAAGAGGTACGAAATAATATCCACACAAATCTTCCCTGAGGTACGAATGGTACACATACCAATCTTCCCTGAGGTACGAATGGTACACATACCAATCTTCCATGAGGTACAAAAAAGTATACACACAAATCTTTCATGAAGTACGCATTGATTGTAAGACTCAGATCGACGTCCGGTCTCTAATCGACGTCCGGTCTCTAATCGACGTCCGTTCTCAAATCGATGTCCAAATGTGACGTCACAATAAAATAACATTCCAAATCGACGGCCAATTTTATGCCTGTCTAATCGACGTCCATTTTTTTGGCATTCTCTGATCGACGTCCGATTTCGAGCTTCTCTAATCAACGTCAATTTTGGACACATACTACAAAACTGAACTGATCTGGTAGCAGCTGAAGCAGTTAGACCTTTAAACATATTATGTGAGACAAATAAGATCTAGCAGAAAAAGTCCAGTTATAAGTAAAATACGGAATAAATAAGAAATGTGTGCTTTTAAAAAAATTATTACATACTAATACTAAGTATGTTAACAGGTTGTGATATCAATTTTTAAATTTCAGAGATTGGTATGAATTGCAAAGGGACAACTATACACCAGAGTTCAAATAAAATGTATGTAAGCAATTATAAACCATACCACTTTCAACAATGACAAAAACCCATACCGCAAAGGCTATAAAAAGCCACGACATAAATAATGTTAACAATTGAAATAAGAAAATTAACGGTCTTATTTATAAAAGACAATTCCGAAAAACAAATATGACAGACATAAACCATCGAAACCCAATGTACTGCAGGTCCATACAGATTATGTCTGGGGTTAAACATGTGTGTGAGCACTTAACCTTGAACAGTGGTGTAAAAGCACAACATAAAAACATAATGCCAATTATCTTGCGTTTTCGTAAAATAGAAGATCTTATGTGATAGCCAGTGATACAACACTCCACAAAAGACCAAAATGACAGAATTTAACAACTATAAGTCACCGTTCGGCCTTCAACAATGCGCAAAGCCCATACCGCATAGTCAAATATAAAAGGCCCCGAAATGACAATGAAAAACAATTAAACGAAAAAACTAACAACCTTATCTATGTCCAGTAATTAATTATTTATTGATATTGGACAATGATTTAAGACGACTACAGTCAATCTGGCGAAGTTTTGGTAATAAATGCCGTCACATTGGACGTAGATAAGAGTATCAAAATATTGGACGTCGATTTGAGAATGTGACGTCAGATTTGGACGTCGATTGAGAAAAGGACGTCGATTTGAGGAACGGACGTCGATTTGAGAAACGGACGTCGATTAGAGGCTGGACGTCGATCTGAGTCTAACATATATATATATATATATATTTTCCACTTGTTTGGCACAGACAGAGTGATGTTTTAATAACTTTATTCTTAAACTATGTAAATGTTGATCAGTAAAATACTAAAAAACAATTCTAAAAAAACCCTAAATTTTGCTCGGACAATGTCATTAATCATAAAGAATTATTATAGATGGATTTATTATTTACTATTTTATCTAGGTACATTTCCAAAATTCCATGAAATTTAGAAAAGTCAAATTGATATTTGAAAAATTTTGAAAAAACTAAAAGTTAGCAACCCCAAAAAAGAAAGAAAGCAACCAGGTCCAATTACTTGTTCTACACAGACAAATATATTTTTTACCTAAAGTTTTGTAATGAACAATATTATCTGGTGATGACAAACCTTTTTTTCCATAGAGATTTAACAGATTTTAACCCCGAATTGAATGGAATAGTCTGTCCACAGGTTTACCCTTGATTTGGGCAAAAACTTGAACAAACTGCGAAAGTTAACAATATTTTGCTCCTTTATTATGTAAAACTTTAATTTCTGCTCACTGTCATGGTATTTTTGCAACGAGGCAAACACTACTAAAATTGAAAAGATACAAGTATTGTGTGACGTGTGTATTGTGGCTGCATGTTTATTTTGTAAATGGATGCATTTGTGGGTTATAAAAGCTAAAAGAGCCTATGTTATTGTTATGTGACATGCCGAATTTAAATAAAGCTTTTGATATGAATATACCACTGACTTCAATTTTATATGCTATCCAGATGTAGTCTATTAATGGTTGAGTCCAATATTGGTCTTTTATAGTCTATTCAGAATGTTAACAAATTTTATAAAAACACCACTGGTGTACGTCAAACATAGATTTCGTAGTTAGATACGAAGTATTCTTGTAGAAATTATAAAATTAGATATCATTGGTTTTTTAATTGTTAAAATTGAGAATGGAAATGGGGAATGTGCCAAAGAGACAACAACCCGACCATAGAAAAAAAAACAACAACAGAAGGTCACCAACAGGTCTTCAATGTAGCGAGAAATTCCCGCACCCGGAGGCGTCCCTCAACTGGCCCCTAAACAAATATATACTAGTTCAGTGATAATGAACGCCATACTAATTTCTAAATTGTACACAAGAAACTAAAATTAAAATAATACAAGACTAACAAAGGCCAGAGGCTCCTGACTTGGGACAGGCGCAAAAATGCGGCGGGGTTAAACATGTTTATGAGATCTCAACCCTCCCCCTATACCTCTAGCCAATGTAGAAAAGTAAACGCATAACAATACGCACATTAAAATTCAGTTCAAGAGAAGTCCGAGTCTAGAAAATAAACAAAATGACAATAATACATAAATAACAACAGACTACTAGCAGTTAACTGACATGCCAGCTCCAGACTTCAATTAAACTGATTGAAAGATTATGATTTCATCATATGAACATCAGGCACAATCCTTCCCGTTAGGGGTTTAGTATCATACCATCATAACATATATGAGAAGAACATAACCCGTGTCATGCCAACAACTGGTTTTTGAATAAATGTGTTTAGTTCCGATACAAAGACCCTATAAGTGAATCAATATTAACGCCAAAATATGCAATATTTAATGACCTGACAACAGTATCGTAACTATATCCCTTCTTAATAAGTCTATTCAAAGATTTTGTTAGTTTTTGAAGTGAATACTGACACCTTTGTGCTTTATAAAGAATATTTCCATAAAAAATGGATGTGAAATACCTGAACGTATAAGAAGTCTGCATGTTGAGCTATATTTACGAATGATGTCCTTATACCGATGATAAAATTTAGTAAATGTTTTGACTAGTTTGTGATATCGAAAACCCTGGTGTAATAATTTTTCAGTAATACATAAATTTCTCTCGTTAAAATCTAAAACATTGTTACATACACGAGCGAATCGTACAAGTTGAGATATATAAACACCGTAAGATGGTGACAAGGGAACGTCACCATCTAAAAACGGATAATTAACGATAGGAAATGAAAAATCATCTCTTTTATCATAAATTTTAGTATTCAGCTTTCCGTTAGTGATATAGATATCAAGATCGAGGAAAGGGCAGTGGTCATTGTTAGTATTAGCTTTATTTAAAGTAAGTTCAACAGGATAAATTTCTTTAATATACATACTGAAGTCGTCATTATTGAGAGCCAAAATATCATCCAAATATCTAAAAGTATTATTAAATTTGTTTATCAGATGTTGTTTCGATGGGTCTTTGCTTATTTTTTTCATAAATTGTAACTCATAGCAATACAAAAACAAAAGAGTTTGAACATATATATTCACAATCTGACTTTTTAAATGCCCATTTAATTAGGTGTGTGAATTTGTTCTTAATGAGAATGTGAGGCAATGTGGTATACAGGGTAGAAAAATCAAAACTTTGAACAGATTTAAAATCACCAATATAAGCATGCAATTTATCAAGTACTTCCAACGAGTTCTTGACACTCCAAAAGTAATTAATTCCACTATTTTCGAAGGCCTTATTTGAACAATTTATTATCAGGTTTTTAAGTTGCTGGTAAGAAGAATTACGTTTGTAGTCTTTGAATAGCTTAGCATTCGTCTCACTACAGCCTGATATTATGTCATCTCATTGAAAGGGTTAAAATAGACGCAAAAAGTATAATTACAACAATACTGAGCTCTGAGTAAAATTCAAAACGAAAAGTCCCTAATCAAATGGCAAAATCAAATAATAAACCACATCAAACGAATGGACAACTGTCATATTCCTGACTTGGTACAGGCATTTTCAAATGTAGACAATGAAGGATTTAACCTGGTTTTATAGCGCTAAACCTCTGCCTTGTATGACAGTCGCATCAAATTCCATTATATTTACAACGATGCGTGAAAAAAAACCAAACCATACATTATAGGTAAAATAGTCAAAATATGGGTACAGCAGTCATGCACAAAAGCATCTATCAAATTTAAAAACCATATTCATTGCTTTGCGTGATTGAATACAACTATTCAATAATTATTAATTATCATAAAGTAGACAAGACAAGACAATATTTTATTTGAGTCTCACCTCTTATAAAGCATTTACATAATATATCAATTTCACATATAAAACAAGATGAACTCTAAAAAGAGTTACGAGAGACTATAAAGATGGTATATTTTGCGAAAGCAAATTTACATATCTAACATTGATGGGTTGATGTTTAGACGAGTTGTATATACATAGTGTACACAGCCATGTATCACCATCAATGCTGGTGATCCGATGGATAAATCTGTTGTTAAGTTGTCACTGGCTCAGACGTACTTATAAATATAATTATTTTCTGTGACTGTATCATACATTAATTTGTAGGATCCTTTACTATAGATAATTTAGCTGATCTGTAAGAATAACATCTTCATGCCTTATATATTATGTAATGTAGTACGACGCTAGATTAAAACTGACGTGGAAAGGTAACACCCGGACACCGAAAGCTTCATTTTTATGAAGCCCAGGTGGTCGTGTGGTCTAGCGCACTGTTTACAGTGCAGGCGATTTGGTGTCACGACATCTCAGTAGCATGGGTTCGAATCCCGGCGAGGGAAGAACCAAAAATTTGCGAAAGCAAATTAACAGATCTAACATTGTTGGGTTGCTGTTTAGACGATATGTCAGTAGCATGGGTTCGAATCCCGGCGAGGGAAGAACCAAACATTTGCGAAAGCAAATTTACAGATCTAACATTGTTGGGTTGATGTTTAGACGAGTTATATATATAAAAACGAGTCTAAATTGAAAACTACGTTCAAACCTATGATTGCGTTGGATAAAAACCGCAATTTTTATACGTGTGCATGTAAAACAAATTTCGTTGTAGAAGGGTCTAAATACAGCACAAGCAACATTTTCCAAAAGACCAGAAAAGTGAAGAAGTCTTTTTAAACAAAACGCATTTGACTAACAGGTCGAACAACTGATGTTCTTTAACCCTGCTGACTGCCATTGGCGATTGCCAAATAAAATTGATCACAAGATGTAACAAAATGGATCTTAATATAAAGTTAATACTAAACAGAAAACTTGTGGCCACGATGTTATACCATAAACATAAGGTGTTTTTCCACAATAAATGTCTCTTCAGTGATGTTAGGGATCGAAACGGTATTTGGAAGGACATATAAAATGTACCCTCATTTTTAGATAGACTCTTCAATTTTAAGAGTCAATATAGGATGAACGGATCATATAAACCGGAGGGTAAATATGATACAAGCCCAAACGACAAAATATAAACGAGTCTAATATATATATATATATATAAGTACGTCTGAGTCAGTGACAACTCTACCACAAATGTATCCATCGGATCAACAGCAGTGATGGTGATACATGGCTGTGTACATTATGTATATACAACTCGTCTAAACATCAACCCAACAATGTTAGATCTATAAATTTGCTTTCGCAATTTTTTTGTTCTTCCCTCGCCGGGATTCGAACCCATGCTACGTCTGAGTCAGTGACAACTCTACAACAGATGTATCCATCGGATCACCATCATTGATGGCGATCCGATGGATACATCTGTTGTAGAGTTGTCACTGACTCAGACGTACTTATAAATATAATTATTTTCTGTGACTGTATATTACATTAATTTGTATGATCCTTTACTATAGATAATTTAGCTGATCTGTAACAATAACATCTTCATGCCTTATATATCATGTACTGTAGTACGCCGCTAGATTAAAACTGACGAGGAAAGGTAACACACGGCCAGCGAAAGCTCTTTTATTGAGAGCCCAGGTGGTCGTGTGGTCTAGCGCGATTTGGTGTCACGATATCACAGTAGCATGGGTTCGAATCCCGGAGAGGGAAGAACCAAAAATTTGCGAAAGCAAATTTACAGATCTAACATTGTTGGGTTGATGTTTAGACGAGTTGTATATACATTATGTACACAGCCATGTATCACCATCATTGATGGCGATCCGATGGATACATCTGTTGTAGAGTTGTCACTGACTCAGATATATATATATATATATATATATGTTTTGGACGTATCGATAATAAAGGCGAGTAAACACAAAAGCGTCTTCAATGTTTCGTATGCTTTACTAGAGTCTAAGATATACAAAGAGACGTCGTCAAGTGACGACGTTGCGGGCCTATTGTTACGTAAATGGCGGTAAAACGTTAAGCAAATAAAAGAGTATAAAAATACTAAACTGAAACTATAACTAATTCACAACAATATATATGAACGGATATATATATATATATATATATATAAGTCTAAATTGAAAACTACGTTCAAACCTATGATATATATATATACACATAAAATATAAAACATAAAATATATTAGAAGTATACAGATTTAAAGACTATAATAAACATTTTATTTTCAGTAAAATAACATAGCAGATTTTGGCAGTATAAAAGTAAACATTTTCATCACTAAATAAAAATACAAATTTATCGTCATCTGACATACTATTAAAATCATGACAAAACGAAATAGCATTACTAAACAATTCAGCACGGATATCTGCATATAGTGGACATTTTAAAATTACATGTTTTTCATCTTCAATAGTATCATCATTACAATTAAAACCAATTCTTTCATTAATAAGTAAGTTCCGATACCGGCCCGTTTCAATTTTTAGGGGCGCAACACCATAGCGAAATTTTGCAAAAGCACTTCTATATTTCCCTGCAATAGTTTTAAAAATATAATATTCTAGCTTAAATTCTTTTTTAAATGATTTGTAAGTACGTAGTTTGGCATATTAATTCGAAACCAACTAATTATGCCATTAAGTTTTAAATAAATCAATAGCTATTTATTATATATCCTTAATCACATTTTTAGTTAATAATATATCACAATTACAATATGGTTCAAGATTATACTCTTTAAACTTATTCATTACTTTTTAATTGGTTTATTTCCATACTTATATGACCACATAAATACTCTTTTGTTCAATCTATCATTGTCCATTTTACAAAATCTGATCCATAATCTAAACAAAGCTGTCCATTGCTTTACATTGCATGAAATCAAACCCATATCACCATACAGAGATAAGTTTGATATACACTTTCCTACACCCATAAAAAATCTCATGGCTCTGTTTTTAACTGCATTTATGCAAGAGAATTCTCTTGTTTCCCATTTTGAAACACCATAATCGATGACTGACCACACAAGTGTGTCAAAAATCTTTGTACAAGAAGAGTAACAAAAACCACCATTTGATTTACATTTTGCTATCAATAACCCAAGAGCTCTACTTGCCGACTTGGCAATAGCTTTTGCCATTAAATCATAATTCAAAAGTTCTGTTAGATGTAAACCAAGGTAAAAATATTGTATTACAATTACAATATTATCATTACCCAGCATAAATGTATTAATAGACCTTGGAAATGAAGGTGCTCTAAAATGAATAATCTAAGATTTACTCAAATTAACACTTACTTCTGCTGTTTCAGAAATTTCATAAATTCAAATGTGACGTAATTTTTGTGCCTTTTCACCAGCGTTTGTGACGTCATTTTCATGATTTACTGCGTTGAGGCCTGGACTGAGTCGGGTGTGTCTATTCTGTGTTGGTCTTTTCATTATGTATTCGTGTTTGTTTTCTGTAATGAGTTAATACTTCAGTTTCATTATGTATATCTGTTATATTCATTTGATAAAATTTACTGTCTGCAATAGCATTAATTGTTCTAAATAATAAGGATGTTCTTATCCCAAGCATGAAAACATAGCCGTATTTGACACAACCTTTTTTTCAACTTTTGATCTTCAGTGCTGTACAACTTTGTACTTTTTTTCACTTTCGATCCTTTATATCTGGGCGTCACTGGTGAGTCTTGTGTGGACGAGGCGAGTTTTTGGCGTATTGAATTTTAAACCTGATGCTTTTTGTTATTCATTAATTATGTGTTTCTTTGTCTAAAACGTTCTCCTATTTATTTGTATTGTAGTCCTGTAATATTATGTTGTCATTTCAATGTTATATTTAACATTGCCATTAAAGTGCGAGGTTTGGCATGCCACTAATCCAGGTTCAACCCACCATTTTTTAATGGCCATTGTACTATTATTGTTCGTTTTTGTGTGTGTTACATTTTAACGTTGCGTCGTTTGTTTTCTCTTATTTTTGAGTGTAATTTCACATTGCGATAAGACGTGTCACGGTACTTGTCTATCCCAAGTTCATGTATTTGGTTTTGATGTTATATTTGTTATTCTCGTGGGATTTTGTATGATGCTTGGTCCGTTTCTGTGTGTGTTACATTTTAGTGTTGTGTGGTTGTTCTCCTCTTATATTTAATGCGTTTCCCTCGGTTTTAGTTTGTTACCCCGATTTTTTTTTGTCCATAGATTTATGAGTTTTGAACAGCGGTATACTACTGTTGCCTTTATTTACATATCATATTTATGACACCACATATATAAAACATCAAATAGCATCTTTAAGTCCGATTCATTTTCAGCCAGTAAAACAATATCATCAGCATAAAGCAAAATACAAATTTTCTCTTCCTCTAGCGGAATACCAACATTTAAACTTTTAACCTCATTCACTAACCCTTGTTTTAGACCACATTGAACATCAAACCATTTGGTTACATTCCCATTTACTTTAACACATGACTGTACTTTATGGACATTTACTAGGTTTGGATTGTCCTAACCAATCAATAAACTTTGATTATTCACGTCTCGTAATATCTTCCAATCAGGTAGCAAGAAAAATTCACGCACTAACTGTCCATCGTTCAATTTTTAATATCGACTCCTAGGACTCGATAATGAAGTGTATAGACGAAATGACCATAACATTTTTGGGGGATTTATAAAAACCGAGCCACGTCAAAAGGATACTACCAAAATAATGGACTATCCTCATTGGCACTCACACCACATCTGCCTTTATCTATATACTGCAAAGGTTAAACATTTACAAAGAAAAATAACAAAAAGACAGGAACACGTTAATAAGATGATAATAAAACGTCAGTGACTTGAATCTATTCTTTAATACCTGAATTTAATATTATTAGTAAAGTTGATACGGAATATTTATAAACAGGAACACAATTGTACAATGACAAATTAAAGTCAAATTGCAAAGTAAATAAAGTTGAATACAGATACTTGAATCTATAAGTCAAGACCTTCTTGTATTATTTGTGAAGTTGACACAAAATATCTATCTAGGTCTTGGTACTATTCGATGCAAATGTGTTAGAAAAAGGACGATACGTTCTCCGACAAAACTCTGTTTCAAAGTCTGAGTAGCTCTTGAATAACTAATGAGTTGAGAATGTACATGCAATACGCGGATGAAGTTGATATATTTCTATTAATGTGGGAGCGAATTGATAAATTGAATATTAAATTCGTCAAAATGTCCTGATCGAAAATAGGAAATCAAACGTTGGAAAACATATTAAATGTCTATAAAAAGTTAACAGCTGCAAAAACGTGTCACTGATATTTGAGAGACATGCATAGTCCATCTCACAGCCAATTCGCGATGCGTTACTATAATACAAATGTACTAATCTAATATCTAAGAAGTAGTTTTTTCATGACATAATATATTTGTGCAATGGAGACACTCTTGCTAATGAATTCGGTATAGTTTGAATATGTACAATTGTGTACCGAATCAATCGAGATATAGTATTGCCAAAACAAGGGCCATGGGTATACTGCTATTATTGCTTTGAACTTATCAAATTAACAGTTGATCATTGTTATATCATCATATTCGTTTATAATATTCTAGTTTTATGTCATCCATCTGTGACCATATGGAGGAATTGCTCAAGATTTGAAGCAGACTTAGTTTCGATAGTTTCCTTAACCTTGAATGAGCTTGGATGAGATACAAGTTCTTCATGCTATTTGTGTTAATGAGTGACAGAATGGAATTAATCATTATAATCGGTAACTAAATGAAACATTAACATTTTTTGTTGCAGAATTACACACTTTTAACCTAGCGTTATTTTTCTCATTATATCTTAGATGATCTCTGTCATGTATACGTCATATAACCTATTTCCAAAGGCATCGTTAACAACATGCACTCATCATTTTGAATAAGTGGTCTAGATTTAATGAAAAAACAAATTCATAATGCATTTGTATAAAATGTATAAATATAACAGGAATGTATTTATCAACATATTAAACAGGATCGAAACTTTTTGAAAAGGAATCATTTATCTTATCAATTAAATTTAGACGAACCTGTGAATCAAGGACATTATATAAGGTTTGTCTCGAATACACAGTTTTGTAACATAATAAGTTAATATTGGAGGACACACTTTTTTTTTTAAACTGATTGTATCTGATTCTGCCGCATTGATGCTTGATGAAGCATTATTTGCAAATCCAAAAAATAAAAAATAGAACAACCCAAAAAACGTTAGAGTTCGAATTAACAAAATCGTTAAACTAAATTCAATCAGTAAAAGATGGAGATACATTTCCTAAAAAAATAATATAATCATGATAATAGTAAGTTACAATTAATTAATATCCGTACTTCCAATCCAGTACCAATTAAAAAATTAAAAAAAACACCAATATAGATCAGTTTGTTTTAATCATTGTCCTTTCTGTTGCCTTATTCCAAAATGTCTAAACACTATTTCCAACAGTGTGCAGTATAATTAGCCTCAATTTAATTCCTATTCAGATAACTTCTTTTTAATAACAAGGAAGCTCAATACATGCAATAGTAATAGTTATTTACAAAAACAAGATGAATGCAACCTTGAATGCAATTCAAACATAAAGAGACCTAAGTATGCGCATGATATTTGATAACATTAGCAAGCCTAGCTAACTAAATTATGACAAACGTGAGAACCAAGGACATATTTTACATTATTGATAAATGATTGATTGAAATTAAGTGGGTGATTAAGGACAATTTAGTATTATGTAATCAGATATAAGTTAATACCGATATTCAAGGACTATGTACACAGGGCTACTCAGACGTTTTCTGAAAACGGAAATCGCTTACTACATGTATATTGATCTTTACGTCTTTAAATCTCGTTTTTTCACGTAACTTCTGAAAGGCACCTTTAGTTTAATTGAAGGGACAAGGATGGTGGATATAATTACTGGTTTGACATGTAACCATTGTTAACCGATTATTTTCATATAAAATTAAATAATAATAACTATTTGACATTTTATAACCCGGTCCCCCTTAAACAAAACTATTGGGATTTTGCTGCAAATCAAGTGTTTTAATTTGTTCAAAACTAAACTCATTAATAAGAAAATTATGATCAACTAAAACAATTACATTTAATCAAAATGCTTATATTTTTCTCGCAAACTTTGTTAACTTTATGAATGTTGTAAACGTTTTGTTTGATGATCAATTTTGATTTCAATACAAACTCTCATTATCGTAGGTTGACTTGTTAAGGTGATCGTATAACAGGCATATAATAACAAGGAAGTCGATTGATGTTTGAGTTTGTATCCAAGGATACAATTATAACCTTGTGTTTGTAAAAACGAAACTACCTAATAATTGGAAGACCTCAGTTATGATTTTTGGAAAAATGTTGTCATCAAAATAAGAATAAGATTAAGGTCAACTATTTTGTTTCCAGTATGAAACTTGGTCACACATGTAACGAAAAAGCAACACACAAAGGAATTGTTGAAACTGAATCATATGGCCATTTTTGTTTTCAATCAGAACAAATGTCTAGTTTAGGTTATCTAATATGTTTAATCGATTTATCGCAGATATTAGGTACTGGTATGACAACTAGGAAGATGTGGTATGATTTTCAATAAGACAAACCTCCATAAGAGACCAATTGACGTATAAATGAAAATCACTTTCGTAAATTTTGGGCCTTCTATAAATTGTTAATCGGTACTGGTTTTGTTCATTGTTGAAGGACGTTCCATGACTCGTTGCTTACCTCTATCTCAATTGGTCCCGTGTGGAGAGTTATCGCAATGACAAGAATACCATATCTGCTTATTTGAATCTTAAGATGCTGTTCGCTCTGTTAAAAAAAGTTTCATTTCAAGAACATGTTCGTAAAGTGTTTATGAATTTAATCCTATCGGGACGACATTTGGGAGTCTACCATTCTCTACAGCAGAAAATGCCTTTGCCATGTCAGGAATATGAAAGTTTTAACCATTTTGGTTTATGTGTTTGAGCTTTTGCTTTTGCCATTTGATTAGGAACTTTTTGTTTTGATTTTTCCTCGGTATTTTTGTGACTTTAAATTTTAATAATGTATTAAAGTGTTCGTTTATTTGTCTTTGTAAATGATTAAATTTACTGTTCAGACAGATTCTTTTTTGTAATAGCCATTTGACCCGGCTCGGTACTTTTAAACATCTCGTCATTGTGTATTTGTGATATAGTAATTTTTATATTCTTGTTTTTCACATTCGTTTGTAATTTGAGTGATTAAGATTATAACACAATGTGTAATGTAGGAACTCTATTTTTTGCATTTCAACCTATTATGTATGTTAGTTTTGTTCACACATAGTTGTTCATATAATGGAAAATAGTTCGACTGTCAAACAAGTTTGAGGTTTAGCCAGCTATATAATCAGGTTTAAACTACCATTTTTTTAAATACGAAAAAACAAGTACCAAGTCAGAACGATGACAATTGTTACCTTTTCGTTTGATCCATTTAAGCTGTTAATTTTGTCATTTGATTAGGGACTTTTCGTAATGATTCAATTTTTCGGAGTTTGGTATTACTTTCCTTTATTTTTCTCTTACCTTACAGATATGGCCATAATGGATGTACATATCAAAGATCATTTAACCACGATGCCGACTAAATGTTGGAAACTCAACACAGATGTAAGGATAATGCAGGCAAATGGTATCTACATCTACACAGTCGTATTGATATTAGAATTGGTCGATGCCTCTCGTTATCAAATACAAAATGCATATACGTTGCACACTTACTTCGGAAGTTTTCGAATGAAAGCTATAAACCTTGTTACGATTCTAAGAATGTGAAATGTTAAAGACAACCAAAACATCTTCATTTTTTTCAGACAGATTCTTTTTTGTAATAGCCATTTGACCCGGCTCGGTACTTTTAAACATCTCGTCATTGTGTATTTGTGATATAGTAATTTTTATATTCTTGTTTTTCACATTCGTTTGTAATTTGAGTGATTAAGATTATAACACAATGTGTAATGTAGGAACTCTATTTTTTGCATTTCAACCTATTATGTATGTTAGTTTTGTTCACACATAGTTGTTCATATAATGGAAAATAGTTCGACTGTCAAACAAGTTTGAGGTTTAGCCAGCTGTATAATCAGGTTTAAACTACCATTTTTTTTAAATACGAAAAAACAAGTACCAAGTCAGAACGATGACAATTGTTACCTTTTCGTTTGATCCATTTAAGCTGTTAATTTTGTCATTTGATTAGGGACTTTTCGTAATGATTCAATTTTTCGGAGTTTGGTATTACTTTCCTTTATTTTTCTCTTACCTTACAGATATGGCCATAATGGATGTACATATCAAAGATCATTTAACCACGATGCCGACTAAATGTTGGAAACTCAACACAGATGTAAGGATAATGCAGGCAAATGGTATCTACATCTACACAGTCGTATTGATATTAGAATTGGTCGATGCCTCTCGTTATCAAATACAAAATGCATATACGTTGCACACTTACTTCGGAAGTTTTCGAATGAAAGCTATAAACCTTGTTACGATTCTAAAAATGTGAAATGTTAAAGACAACCAAAACATCTTCATTTTTTTCTCATTGTATTGGTGCTTATTATACTTATGACAGGTATGAACATCTCTGAGATTATGATTTAGCAACAAAAAAAAATGTTTTTTCTCATATATGTTATGATGGTATGATACTAAACCCCTAACGGGAAGGATTGTGCCTGATATTCATATGATGAAATCATAATCTTTCAATCAGTTTAATTGAAGTCTGGAGCTGGCATGTCAGTTAACTGCTAGTAGTCTATTGTTATTTATGTATTATTGTCATTTTGTTTATTTTCTTTGGTTACATCTTCTGACATCCGACTCGGACTTCTCTTGAATTGAATTTTAAATGTGCGTATTGTTATGCATTTACTTTTCTACATTGGCTAGAGGTATAGGGGGAGGGTTGAGATCTCATAAACATGTTTAACCCCGCCGCATTTTTGCGCCTGTCTCAAGTCAGGAGCCTCTGGCCTTTGTTAGTCTTGCATGTATTTTTTGAATTTTAGTTTCTTGTGTACAATTCGGAAATAAGTATGGCGTTCATTATCACTGAACTAGTATATATTTGGTTAGGGGCCAGCTGAAGGACGCCTCCGGGTGCGGGAATGTCTCGCTACATTGAAGACCTGTTAGTGACCTTCTGCTGTTGTTTTTTCTATGGTCGGGTTGTTGTCTCTTTGACACATTCCCCATTTCCATTCTCAATTTTATTTTGATCATTTGGAACATGATCGAAATTGTATCGGTTACTGATTACGTAGAAAAGAAAACAAAACCGATTTACATGCTGAATAATAGCCAATGCCTTTTTATTTTTCCTCTAGTTTCGATTAACACACAAACTCACACAACACAAACATTCACGAAAAAAAACAAACGAACACCACCACATACCAATAAAAGAAAGTCACTGCGACAACAAATATTAAACCCCAATATTTTTCACTAAAAACAAAAATCATTCATTTCGACCTTTTTGAAGTTATTATGTATCTCTACAATTATTTACAAATAAAGTCATGAAAAGTCCCTATCAAGTATGATTTTTTAAAATGATTTTAAACTTGTTCCTGCACGTTCAAAAATTTGTCAATATTCGCCACGTAGTTGCGTTAGGAGGTAGGATATAAAGAGAGTAGGTAAGATTTTCATTTTCTATTCATGTTTCCAACATTTTAAATCGACTAAAATTATTTTATGTAAATATCGATATTAAAGTATAATTAGATAATGTGGTACATCTACAAATAAGACATCTTTTTATCAAACAAAACGTAACAAATATCATCAAAGTTATGTACGGAAATGTTTTTTTTTCTGTGTTCAATGAATTCGAGTGTAGTTGCACACACATGCTTTTGTATTTCATAAAAAAAATCAGATTGAAAATGTGCAATTGTAAATGTATTATTCAAAATTGCATAGTTTGTCATTTTGTACATTGACATTACCCATGTACATATACTTGTGTTAATGTGTTTTATATCTATTTTACTAAAACCAATGGAAAAGAAAATGTTACACACTGACATTGTTTTTAATTTGATATCGTGAACGTTGAATGTTGTCTAACATGCCTAGCAACTTAGAGAATGTAGTGCATCATTATGACTTCAATGTACTTTCATTTCTTGTTGAATTAGTAGATCTCCTTAATTATTTATGTTACGAAGACTGAAAATGAAGCTATATACGTATCGTTCGTAATAATATTCATGTTTCTTGAAATCTGTAATGCCTTAATGATAATCACAAGAACATTGTTCTGTAGTAATAACCAATTATATGAAAATCCTGGACATTGATGCATAGGTTCTTTTTATGTTACAACTGAATTGAATTGAAAACAGAAATGGAGAACAAAAGTTCCGTTACTCTTCTGGAAACTATTAGTTGCATTCATGTTCTTATTTTAATATATAAAAGTTCGGAATTCTTTTTGTATTAAAGAAAAAGAAAGAAAAGAAGTTCTAGGAAAAAGGGGCACATTAACTCATAAACAAGTGCATGTGACTAAGACTCTTGTTGACTGTCGGATACTAGAAGTATCCCATTTGGAATGTTCGATAAACACTATGCTCACTTATAAATTTCGTAAAGTCCTGTTAAGGTTACAACAGGTCATGGAACATAATACCAAATACAGGCATTATGTTGATAAACCAAATAAATTCGATCCAACACGATACTAAATATTTGATTTTTATTATATCTTCAATTTTTTATTTTTTCATTTTTGCCATTTTTAAGTCTGTTCTGACAATTCAATCGTTGTATAACAATCACGTTAGTTGTTTGTTGTGCATGAAAACATATTGATTCGTTGATTTTTCACCTAATCAATTACACACCTATTGCATGACTTTCAAGTTAACATAGTTATTTAAAAAAAAAAAAAAAAATTAATTACACAACAAAAGACTGTTTTGAATGAATATCTAATATGTAGTATTTAGAACGTAGAGTACCCGTAAAACTTCCTGTTCGAATATCTCAACACAATACAAAACAAAGCCACACTTGAATGATAAAATTTCTAAAATTTCTATAACAAATGATTATTGTTATGTTAATTGTACTTTTAGGCCACACCAAATTCAATCATAATAATAAACAAAAGTTAGACACACAAGTTCACGAGTTACTTGTACTTTACCTTTGACGGCGGCTACACGACTGGCATAGGGATTACCAAGTCAATGTACAAAAAGATTTGACATCTTATGGAGTAATATATCGATTTATATTATACATCGTCGAATCTTGAGATTTAGTGTTTTTTTTCTTTCTGTACTTATAAAACCCTAGATCTGTTTTATATGATACCTTTTGAAAATTATATCAGTTATCGACATGCGTTTGACGTTAATTTTTCGAAGGTGAGTTTCGATTTGAACTTAGGCGGACGCACTTTAAAAGTTGGTTTTAAGATACATTTTTTTCCTTCTCAGATCTTTTCCTTTGGTAAGTTTCAAACTATCACTTAGGTGAGGCCTTATTCCTTTGTAAAAACAGTTTGCTCTATAAACACAAATGTGTGACTTAATTTAACTAGAAAATAAGTGGATTCTTTTTTCCTTAATGCTGTTGTTTTACTAGTAACATTTACTAGGGAAATAGCTTGTATTTAAGTAGTGGAAGCATTTAGAGTTGTGTCTGAGTTGGTACACAACTTTATTTACATCATTAAAATATTTCCATGTTCTTAATAGCAAAAATTCAAATATTTATTGCCATGTAAACTTTAAACATTAAGTTTGTGACATACAAAATAATAAACAATATACATTGTAACTATATTTCGCATATATATATATACACAATCATTCATTTACAGTAAATATTCCAGTGTCCCCTGTCCTCAGTTCTAATGACCTTTTGATGTAGGACCCCAATTTATTTACTTGTGATGGTGTTGATGGATTGAGTATAAAAATCAACTTTTCTTCATCAGATAAATCTTTAACAGAAAAATTAAAATCCAAATTGTTAAAAAAGTTATTTCTTAGTTCCATATTTAATTTACAATCTAATATAAAATGTTTTTCGTTTTCTAATGTTTTACATTTAAGGCATAATCTCTGCTCTCTAGGAATATTAGTATGTCTGCCTTTTTCTATATTTAAATTATGGTAACTAATTCTTAGTTTTGTTATTAATTTTCTATATGTAAAGTTTGATGTTCTTAGATAGTCTTCAAAACGTAAATTTTGTTTAAGATTCTTATATAAATAAAGTTTACTTTTTTCATCAATGTTTTGCATCTTATCATGTATCAAATTTTCAAAGTAGTTTTTAGAGCTTGTTTTTATATAAACTTTAAATGAATTATTTATTTTTTTGTCTGAACTAGTATTTTGTTGAATTTGTGCTATATCTAAATTAAGTTCACTTAAAATATTTTTTACATATGTAAACCAGGAGTATACTCCTGCTGAGTCTAAGTTTTTACTAAGCGTGTAAGCTTCTTTCAAAAGAGGATTTAACTTACAGCATTCAAATCTCTTTAAATATAATAAAGTTTGTGTTTTAATATTAAATTCTATAGGAAGTCTCCCCAATTCAGCTCTAGTTGCAAGATTAGATGCATTCTTTCTAGTTCCTAGTAAAAATTTACAAAAATGCAAGTGTAATTTTTCAATTGGACTTTTTTCTGCAAAACTTAAAATATCTACTTCTTTTCCAGAATTTAAAGCTCTATTTTTTGCTCTAAAAAGAGATATATATGTGTCTAAATATGTAACTTCAGAGTTGTATATCATTATTGGTTTTATGAGGGAATCAAAGAGGTGGCATGCAACTTTGACTGGTAAATTATTCAAAGACTTTGTGTATGCTTTCAACCCAAATAATGCTTTTTGGGCTTTTTTGACAAGTTCTTTAGTACTATGAGACATGTTGCCATTGCATTTAATTAATAAGCCTAAAAATGAGTATTCTGATACATTATCAATGTTACTGTTTTTAAAATTTAAAAATGATTTTTCTATTTTAGAGCATGTCCTATTAAATATCATAGATTTTGTCTTTTTAATATTCAATTCTATCTGCCATTTATCACAGTATAAAGCTAAATTGTTGAGACTATTCTGTAGCCCTGTTTTAGTTTCTTAAAAAATTAACAAGTCATCTGCAAAAAGCAGGCAACTTAGTTTTGAGTCTATAATTTTTAGAGGATAACACAAGTCATTTTCAAAGACCTCTGTGATGTCATTAATGAATATATTAAATAAAGTAGGACTCAGTGAATCACCTTGTTTTACCCCTCTTGTAATATTAAACATATCAGTTACCATGTTTTTGTATTTAATTGAAGACCCAGTGTCATCATATTGATGTTTTATAATGTTAAAAAGTTTCTTTCCTACCCCCATATTATAAAGTTTGTACAAAAGAGCATCTCTCCATACAGAGTCAAATGCCTTTCTTAAATCTACAAAACAAGCATAAAATTTCTTTTTGTTTTTATGTAAATACTTATTCATTAGAGATTTTAATATAAAAATGCTATCTGCAGTTCTGTGGTTCTCTCTAAAACCAAATTGACTGTTACTTAATTGTTCATCTATAATTTTAGTAAGCCTATTGTTTAGAGTTGCATTAAATATTTTTGCAAGACAATTAATCATAGAGACTCCTCTATAGTTATTGGGGTCATTTTTATCTCCAGATTTATGTAATGGGACTAAAAATGAGTTTCTCCATGTTTTAGGGTATTTCCCTGTTAGTAGAATAAGATTAAATATTTTTACATAATTTTTAATCATAAATGGGTTAGAGTATTTTATAACTTCATTTATAATTCTATCAGGGCCAGCAACTTTCCCTAATTTTAGTCCATTTATAACTTTTTTAGCAATCGTTTATATTTTTCGCTTGAATACAATAGTTTTTCATAACCGGTATATAGTTTTGTCGAACCAAATATTTATTCAAATTAGAATGCATTAAAAAGATTTTTTTTTTCAATATTTAAAATGTTTTTTCTGTAGTCTTTATGATCAGTGTGCAAGTTGTTTATATTAAATATTTCCATATTATGTAATTGAATAGATTCGTAACTGGGAATTTAAATAACATTGATTTATTGGTGGTGTTTATATAGATGATCAGAGGCAATATACCTTCTAATTTGATGATTCTGCAAATACATAGCTGCTTATAGCTATTTCAAATTACCGTCTTTTGACTCTGGATTACATAATTTTTTGACAGGTTACCTACTATGTGGTTACACATCCTATTTCTCGGTAAGAATGAGCAAACAACAAAAGTTAAATTAAACATATAATCGGTGCAATTTAGAGGAAAGTTTACTGTTTTCCGATAATATTTTATGTGTATAGAAATCATAGAACGGGCATTTTTCTCCAAAAATTGTACCGTTTGTTGTACGCTTGATTTTAATTCTTTCTCTTGCCCGTACTTGACCGATCACCAGGATGTCCTACTACAGAAAAGGTAACCTGTCAAAAAAAGTATAATTCCGTGATCAAATGTCCGTAAGATGAAAAAAGAATATTCGTTGTAAATTGAAGAGTTGGTTCTGCTTTGTGACATATATACGAATGTCCACGGTAGATACAATTATACTGTATTCGGAATGGATTAATCGCATTTTCGATTAAATTACAAACTGAATAAAAACAAATACTCTCTGAAAAGGAAATTATCAAGATGCTTAATTTCTTGATTGATAATATATTTGTTACGTTTAAAAAAACAATAATTTGCATTCCTATAGAAATCAACTGTGCTACTCTTCTTACCAACTTTTTTTATTCAAGCATACACTTATGACGAAAGAATAGAATTTAGCATTATTCTTTAACTTTACATTCCGCTATAAAGATATGATGTTCTCTCACTTTATAATTCAAAAATAAATATGCATCACGTACCTTTCACATCGAACTTGAGATAAAGGATTTAGCAGATATAATAAAGTCTAAAACATATATTCAATTACATCTTGACATCGACAATGAGGGTTGGTCGAAAACAAAAATTAACAACAAAGGAAATGATTTCATGTTCCATATTATGAGTTTTCTATTTCAATTAGAAACATTAAAACAATACCTACATACGGAGTATATAAATATACTAGCTGATAAGATATTTAAGGGCATGTATTTCTCCTATTCTGATTTTCTCAATTTATTGTTACTGCTCACAAGGTAGCTATTTAAACAAGAGTGTCTAGTACTGAGTTTGAAATAAATTCCTCCGTAACTTTTACGGTCACAATCACATGTTGGTTGACCGTTATATTACATCTGGCAACAGACCACACTACATTCCTCTATCAGTTCTTTAATGTTTTATCGCAATACAAAAACATCCACCTTTTTTGTCCAATCTTTTGTGTGTGTAAGATCTTACAAATTAAGCCAATACACAACCAGACTACGATGGACAAGTCAAGAGATGTTCTGAAAACTGTAGATATCACCTTTTTGCACCTGGCCTCATCACTCTTTCTTTATCAAAATCAGTTAAGATAAAACATTCAAAACTTATTTCAGTTCTCTTCTTTCATTTCTACCCCATTAAAAACAGGTATGAGAAAGAGATAAAAAAAACACTTTAATGAAAGGGAATTACTAGTATATTCTGTGACAACGAAAAGAGGGATCATTAATTGTGGTCTTAGGCCATCTGTTGCACAGAAGACGACGGACATGTTAGAATCGTCGTAACTACAATCCCGTCCCATTTTTTCCCGAATTAGACTTACCACCTTGGTTGTACTTACAGGAGTAACCCAACTGGTAGATGATGTGCTTCGTGTTGCTCAGTTGTTTGTCTTTTATGCAGTGTTTTGCATACTGTTTTTTTTTTCTCTTAGTATTTTTCACCTATGGTGTCAGTTTTTGTTCGACCTATAAGCTTGAAAGTTGGTAATTTTCGCCTATCTTTCGTTGTCAAGATTTGGGTATTATGTCAGTGTTTCCCGGGTGTTATATTTCTGCGTAAACAGATGATCAGATTTTTGAAATAGCTTATTCTAACTCATCATTTCTATAACTTTACAGAGGCAAATTACGTTTTCATGTAGTGAACATCGCGTTTATTTTCTCTGGTTTAAGACATCTTTGAACGAGAAAAATGTTTCAAAATCTTATCAGTAGCTTTATTGTCATTATCATAACATATGTTCGATCCAATGTTGTGCGTAAGTTGCTGTTGTTTGGACGTTAAGCTCTAAGAAGGTACCTTTGTACTGAAGCTTGTGTTTATCATTCTTATTAAACCTTGCAATAAATTACTTTTTTTAATTATTTGATATTTAATATTTCCTTCGGTTGGATTGGTAAATTTACTTTTTGTAAATCAAAATGCAATAAGTTGTAAAGTATAAGAATGATCGAGCTTTAATAATGTAAAGAATGTTTCCCCAATAAGACAATTGTTAACAATTGAACAAATGTAGATACACAACTATAGGTCAAAAACTGATCATCATCAACAAAAAGGCAAAACCTGTTTGAAACATGCACAACATCAGAGTCTATGTATGGTAAGACTGACACAATTTACTAAACTCGAAACAACGACGTGCCCCTTCCTTAATAAACATTCAAATGAATGGTAAGGGTATACAATTATACGCTTCTGACTTTCTGTTCTACTTTAAACACAAGTTTTGTAACTCATGTTTTAATTAGATTGTCTCGCAAAAATGAAATCACAACACTCATTTAGATTAGATTATTTTGAAACGGTCCTAGTCTGTCTTTGGTATTTTTTTTAGAAAACCCCGGTCTGCATGTTAATAAATAACGTTTGTATCTGAGCCATATTTCATTCTGATTAAAGTATGAAATTGCGATTCGGATCGGTTTTCTTTCAATTGATTTCTGATTTTCGAACTCCAGTATACTACTAAGTCCTTTAACCACAGTTTAAAACATTAAGTCACACATCAACGTTTACTACTGGTTTCTTTATTTACAGTCTAAAACATTAAGTCACACATCAACGTTTACTACTGGTTTCTTTATTTACAGTCTTAAACATTAAGTCACACATCAACGTTTACTACGGAGTCCTTTATTTACAGTCTTAAAACATTAAGACACACATCAACGTATACTACTGAACTCTTTTATTTACATTCTTAAACATTAAGTCACACATCAACAACATGAATTAACAAAATGCTTTATTAAATGAAATGAGATAAATTTGGAGATTCTACTTTAATCAATGGACGTTTAATGTATGTTTAATATTTTGTATTTAAATTAGTTTAGTTTGAATTAAAGAATGGCTCAAAATAATCAAGGCTATGGAATGCAACCACCCCAACAAACAATGGGAAGAGAACCGCAAGTTCATCCACAACACCAACAACAGATGACCACTGTAGTCGTCAACCAACCAGGTGTGATGACCAATCCTCTGCTGGTTGGCCATGTTCATGGAACCAGGGAATGGACCACTGGGCTATGTGATTGTGGTTCTGATGTTGGTAACTGTACGTATCAGAAGTAAAAAAAAAATGCCACGAATTGAATTAGTGGTAAAAAGTATGTTTATTATTAAATTCAAAAAGATGTCATAGTTACACATGGGAACTTGTCTCATTATAAATCATACAATGTCCCGAACTTTTATGTACATATTCCTTTTACGTCTTCAATACTGAATAATTCTTACTCAATTATGGTTTCCGAAAACTTCCGTAGGTCATATGACCTGTTACGTGTATAAACATAAATACAAATATACATTCACTGACAACCACGTACAAATTTACAGTTATGCTGACTATTTTTCTAGGATTGTCTGATATCAAACACATGAAAATGCGTAGCCCATCCACGATGAGAATTAAGGTTCGCATGATTACGTATTCAAATGAGTTGAAGTATTGACTTGCAATCCAAGATTATATCATCAATGAGTGTATACATTTTTTTGATAAAACTGAACCACAACAGACTGCGGATAACGAAATAGTATTTAACAAATCCGATTTTATTAATGCTTGAAACTAAAATACAAAGTCATCTCCTCAGTTTTGTCAACGTCTTAAAAAATAATGTCTCCAAATCTGTTGAAATTGACATAAATGATGGTGTATTAATTAAGTGATGGCTTCATGTTAGACAGAGGTCAAATATGAATCCGTTTCCGTGTGATGTTATATCAATCGCTCTATCTTTTCAAATTATTTTATTGAAGAGGAACGACGACGGATGTCACTCGAGGAGGAGGTTCTACTAACCCTCCGTATCACTGGAGATATCACCTGAAATTCTGAAATTAGTGGGGTTAATGTTTAAATAGTATTGAGTTTCTTTATTGAGTGTTTTTCGTTTTTGAGGTGACGTTGGCCGTTTGTTTCAATATCCCTTAAAGCTTTGGTATATTTCAACTTTCTTGTGTACATTATTAATGTAGTGGCTAAAATTTAACAGAATACCAAGGTTAGTCAAAAATGATGTCACAAATGCTAGCATCATTTTCATGACCGCCACTAATGCGACAGGCGTAACCAATTTGAAACGTCCATTTGTATTAGGTCTATTCCTGAATAACGATTAAATACATTTTCTTCATGCCACGCTCTCAAAATTTCTAATCACTGTCTTTGTAACCATCTCAACTAACAATGTGTTCATCGAAATAATTCGAATTTAATTGAACGATGCTAATATCATTGTGTGACCGTTTTCCTGGAAATAAAAACAATATGTAGAAAGTGTTTCAAAGATGCCAATTATTCGATTTTTTGTTCATTGTGTGCCAAGTAATATTATCATTTTATATTTAAGGTTTTTATGTGTTTTGCTGTTATTGTTGTGCTATCAGCTCAATTGCAGCACGCTTAGGTGAAAATTGTTGCACTACCTGTTGTGTACCTGCTGCGGAAATAGGTATTAGAACAAGAATCAGAACCCTTGGTGCCATAAGGGTAGGTGAAATAAATTGTAGTACGCACATTAGCCTGTATTTAAAAGAAATCTGTTTAGAACTTAACAAGTTGAAATGAATAAACCAGGCCTATCAACAGTATGATCAATTTATTTTGAGTTCACACGTAATTCGAATTCGATTCGCATTAACTAATTCGAATTAGTTTAATTCACATTCGAAACGTTTTACGTCCTAACGTCAATTCTAATTCGAATTGCAATGCGCCTCAAATTCGCTTTACTGTCCAAACGAAGTTAGCTTTTAATTCGTATAAACAAAAACGTATTTCTAATGCGAATTGGCTAATTCGAATTAGTTAATTCGAATCAATTCGAATTTAAAAAGAAGAGTGTGTGAACGCGATAAGCGAATTCGAATTAAATGTCCGTGTGAACGAGGCATAAGATGCATTTAATTTAAAGGTGAGCATACTTCGATAGGCATTTATTTAGCATTCAGTTTGGCGACAATTATTCAAATTCTGTGCATAAAGCCATTATGAATGAAAATCATAAACAATGCATGCCTTAGTTAATGTTGATCTGAACTTTTTTTTAAAGTTTTTATAGTTGCTTCTTTTATATTTCAGGGTGATATGTGCCATGACTGCATGATCATTGCATGTTGTACTTATTGTGCTGCTTGTCAGGAATCAAGGGAGTTGAACGCTATGGGACTTTAAGGAAGACACATAAAGACTACTAGTATATATATATATATACTTAACTAGATAATAAAGAGTGTGATAGTTTTATGATTACCTTTATAGCTACCTACTTATATTAACTGTTTTTGTGGTGATACTTTTATTTATGACAGATTTAATTGCATTAAAGCAGAAACTTTCAATTTTTATTATTTCCCTCGTAAAACTTGATAGTTGTCTTTTTTCTAATCTAACACTTGTGTGTCAAACGTAAATTATCCTTTAATAAAACAATACAAAAGACATATTTCAAATGATGTGTTAATACCTTGTGTTATATTTGCAGTGTTTCGTTTGTCATTGCTTGAAATGTCGATAAACAAGTCTTCGTCACGGGAATAAATTCACAAACGCAAACGCATGACATGTTATAATAAGAGACGTTGCATAGCAATTAGAATATCAGAACTCCTGAGTCGAAAGAAAATGTTTTTGTTAAAAACTAAACACAACTACAAGACTGAAACGTATACAATGCACTTTAAGGACCACTTATGACTCATCAACACGAATCCACAACCCAAATGGGTGATCTCAGGTAACTATCCTGACACGTTGGCCTACCTACCTGGAATACCGGCTTCATGCTACTGTAATTCACGAATTTAGTGAGGAGTATTAGTCGGTGATTTCATAATCAATAAAAAGAGGACGATGTTATAAAATGAATATACAATTAGGATGATACGCAGAAGAAAATTACAAAAAAGACAGAAAATAGAACTCATGGAATCACAACGTTAATTCGTCAGCTCATTGCTCGCCGCTACAAACATACAGTAGACAGACGTCGTTTTTGTAGAGGCCCTTACTCCACTCATCAATTTAATCGGTGTGTTTCACATTTATAATACAGTTCAGTTTTAAAATTCTGAAACTTAAAATCATGTAATTTATATAAATATAAGATTCCAGCAATGTTCTTATCTTTGGCATTTGTATAGTATTGCTTCTACTCAAGGTTTAGTTTAGTTTAGACATATTTTATTGTACAAAACAAATGCATTCGACACAAGTTTTTCAACTTAAGGTGTAACTAGTATGTTTAATACGGTCATTTTTGGTAAATTATTATGATGAACCTTAATTGCTGATATTCAACATAGACTTGAGGTTTATATACCCTGTTGTGTTTTTAAGCTAAATATAAAAAAAAAGTTTTATATAAGTTTTAAGTGAAGAATTACGAAATAAAAGATGCAATTTTATCAGTGCCATCAAGTGTTATCCCTGTATTCCTTAAACACAGTATATTGAGTACTACACTCGATCAGGGTAGTAAGTTCAGCATATTCCCCCAGATGCGTATACGGCAACGTTTCTTGTTCTTTGGAGAGGTTTTATATTGACGACCTCTAGTTGTGATCAGGAATGAGTTAATATGTCTATTCAAACATAATAAAATTAAGCACATGCACGAAAATATTTAAATAATTTTAGTGACATATTTAGGAACGTAAGTTAACTAAAGGTTAATAAATAAAGATAACGTCAGAGCAAAAAATAAAAAAAATAAGAAAATAGTTAAAAAGTGACACCTTTTAAATTAATATAGTTTAAAATATATTCTATTGTCTAATTATAACATGACGTCCTTCAAACGATTCGAGTATGAATATATTGCCAGTGCTGTTCCGATTGTACTCCTACGTCATATGATTTTTTTATGAATGAGGTACCCGACTTCATAGAAAGATGATGTAAGAATACAAGCATTTTACGGGAAAGTACACGTTTGTAAACCGAAAATCATCACAACAATGAAACGTAAACAAACGATGCCAAAATCTGGTATAAGCCAATTATTTTTATACATATAAAAAAGTAAAATCATAAAAATACTGAACTCAGAAGAAAAACAAATCGGAAAGTCCATAATCACATGGCCAAATCAAATAACAAAACGCATCAAAAACGAAAGGACAAGAATACATTTAAGAAAATTATCATTTAAATTCATCCAAAACTATCTAAATACGTTATTGAAAATAATTCAAGCCTGTCACTAATTCAGTTTCCTCATGTTCTTTTACGCCAATTTAATTGTGCGTTTATTTATGGGAAAGGCAAATATTTTCCTCCATCTAAAGCGAGTCGATCGAAAAGAATTGCCGTATTTGTCCTATTAACGCTAACGCTCAGGGTAAAATATTTGTCATAAAGGGCCAACCCGTGGTAAAATCACGATATATTCAAGCCCCCATAAATTATTTCTTAAACAAAGGAAATAATTGAATACAAGTTGTTGGAACTTGAACATAATCCTTTCCCTATAATTAAATTTGTAATTACAATATACAAAACTTAAGACGACGAAAATTATATTATTTAGTACAAAAAGTATGAAAAATATCAACTATAAATATGCTGCCACGCCAATTCCATACTTTACCAAAACAAACTTTGGGTATTCAAAAAACAACTGTACCTCTTTTAACTTATAAAACCCTGCTTTATTTGACTAGAACAATTATGTGTGTTTTAAAAAGACTGACGGTTAAAATTTAAGGTCATGCTTGCTTCTTTCACATTTTTCTTGAAACGGCCATTATTCGACGATGCTTTCTACACTTATGACGTCATATTTTAATATTACGTCAATGTCATATGACGGCGGCAATGAGAAGTCTGATAGTTGTAATAAACCGAAATATAGTATTTAAACCCCGTGTCGAACCTCAATGTAATACCCTACAAATCTGTGACGTACCGTGTATTGTTACAGAACAGACGAAATAGGCAACCGTTGCCAAGCCTAAATAAATCGCGTTGGCATTTGAAAGGAGTACAGAAAGCCTAAATATAGGCTTTACGGCATAGTAACGGTTAAACAC